>OX453247.1:21368206-21980512 GCA_949709985.1 Luffia ferchaultella
ATTTAAACAAACTTACGGAGTGGTGTGATAGCAATGGAATGATTCTAAATGCTGACAAATGTTTTTGCTTAAAGTTTAGAAGAAATCATGTACCCTAGCCATTTATTTACATTAAGCAGATTCGAGGTTTAGGGGTTATTGTTGACACACGTCTTAAATTTGACAAGCACGTTGACACTTTAATAAATAAAAGCTTCGAAATGTTGGGATTTATAATTCGTAACAGTAAATTGTTTGAAAATCCATGCACTAAGATATTTCTGTTCAATTCACTGGTAATTAGCAACCTGGAATACTGCAGTCAGGTATGGACCTGAATGTACAAATGCTATGAAAATAGAATTGAGAGGTTGCGCAAGAGATGTCTCTTGCATCTTGATTACAGTTGTGGAGTGCTAAGCAACTGCCCTATTACTATGACCGTCTACAACATTTTTAAATCGAGTCTCTCACCGATCGACATAAACAATTGGATATCATGTTCCTTTACAAACTATCAAATAATTTTGTTGACTGTCCTAATCTCATCAGCATCGTCGATTTGAAGGTCCCACTGAAGACTTCACACTCTAGTACATTTTTGCCTTTTGTTTTAAACTTGGCAAATCAAATTTAATGACGAATTCACCACTGAATGGAATGACGAAATGTTATATATATATAACGAATTGCATACTGATCCGAGTAAAAACATTCTTGGTGACGATCCCGTAAAATTCAAAAATAGTATAATGTGTATAATAATAATTATATAATAATAATAATCTTAATAAATCAAATTTTTAAGATTACAAGAACAAGCTGTGAATACCTATTGCCAGTAAGACACAAAATATATTACTGAAATGAAATGAATGAAAGAAATATAAAATTTGGTAAACCTGTGTACTCATTGTTGGTGTTTCTAGCAAATAAATATTTGTCTCAATCAGGATGCATCTATGTATGGTGCATTTATTGTAAACGCACATAACAGATATGTACGTTTACAATAAATACCCTTTGTGGACAAACTTTAGTAAGCCAGATTATACAAGCTGTATGGCGTATTTTGAAGTATTTATAACGCTACGCTTCCGTAAACAGTAAGTTCTAGTCGTAATATCAAAACATGTGTCCCAAGAAAATCATTAACTTTTTTTATGAATCATATTTTATAACTAGCTTTCCGCCCGCGGGCTTCGCTCGCGTGGACTACATAGTTGTACCGGAACAGGTACAGGAACGCGACGCTCCAGAACATTGTAACACTTTCTAGAACATTCTGAAACTTAACTACCTAAGAAATCTCTATATCTAATATCGTAAAAATCCATTTAGCTATTTTAGCATGAAGAATAGTTATCCCCAAAGTCAGTCCCAAAATCAGTCAGCCGTTTTGAAGATTAATGATAACAGACAGACATACTAACAAACACTACAGTTTTTTATATGTACATAAAAAATGCTTTTTACTCTTGACAACGCGCTCTTTAAGTTTGGAAAATTTCAGTAAAATATGATAAGTCGTTTTGACGATTAGCCCAAACAAACAGATAGATAAACACACAGACAAAAACCAACTTATGTCACTCCTGATAACCTTTTTATGTCTGCAAAGATTCATAGAAATGATTTAGTCGTTTTGGAGATTAGCTGGAACAAAAAGACAGACAGACAACCACACGGACGAAAAGTTACCTATATCACTCCTGACAATCTATTTTTAATGTCTGCATCGTTTCATTTAAATGTTTAAAAGTTTAGCTCGAACATACACATAGATAGACAGACAGACAAACAAAAAGTAGCCTATGTCTCACCCCCGGTAATGCCCTCTGTATATCTGCAAAGTTTTATTTAAATCGGTTCAGCCGTTTAGGGGATTAGCCCAAACAGACAAACAGACAAAAAACTTGTTGCCAGTTATGCGGACTGCCGATAGAAGTGAAAACTTAGAACTCATCAAAACATCAAGTTTGAGTACCAACACGATAGGTCTGCGATTGATAGTTTTGATAATATAAGTCTTTTTAAAATTTGGTCACGTGTCACGTGGTCACATAAATCTCACCAAAACATCAAGTTTGAGTACCAACACGACAGGTCTGCGATTGGCAGGTTCGAAAATATAAGCTTTTAAAAATTTGGTCACCTGGTCACATAGATCTCGCCAAAATATCAAGTTTGAGTACCAACACGATAGGTCTGCGATTGATAGTTTAGAAAATATAAGCTTTTAAAAATTTGGTCACGTGGTCACACAGGCCTCGCCAAAACATGAAGTTTGAGTACCAGCACTATAGGTCTGTGATTGATAGATTCAAAAATATAAGCTTTTAAAAATTTGGTCACGTGGTCACACAGACCTCGCCAAAACATCAAGTTTGAGTACCAACACGATAGGTCTGCGATTGATAGTTTCGAAAATATAAGCTTTTAAAAATTTGGTCACGTGGTCACACAGACCTCGCCAAAACATGAAGTTTGAGTACCAACACGATAGGTCTGCAATTGATAGTTTCGAAAATATAAGCTTTTAAAAATTTGGTCTCGTGGTCACATAAATCTCGCCAAAACATCAAGTTTCAGTACCAACACGACAGGTCTGCGATTGATAGTTTCGAAAATATAAGCTTTTAAAAATTTGGTCTCGTGGTCACATAAATCTCGCCAAAACATCAAGTTTCAGTACCAACACGACAGGTCTGCGATAGTTTCGAAAACTTATGCTTTTAAAAATTTGGTCACGCGGTTACATAGATCTCGCCAAACATTAAGTTTGAGTACGAATACGATAGGTCTGCGATTGATAGTTTCGAAAATATAAGCTTTTGAAAATTTGGTCACGTGGTCACATTGATCTTGCCAAAACATCAAGTTTGAGTACCAACAAGATAACCTATGTCATCCCCGGTAATGCCCTCTGTACGTCTGCAAAGTTTCATTGAAATCACGTTAGCCGTTTCGGAGATTAGCCGGAACAGATAGACAGATTGGCAGACAGACATACAAAAAACAGCTTATGTCACCCCCGATTATGCCCTTTGCATGTCTGCCAAGTTTCCTTGAAACTGGTTAAGCCGTTTCGGAGATTAGCTCGAACAGACAGACAGACGGACAGACAGACAAACAAAAATAAGCCTATGTCATCCCTGATAATAACCTCTGAACGTCTGCCAAGTTTCATTGAAATCGGTTCAGCCGTTTCTGAGATCAGCTCAAACAGACAGACAGATGGACAGACAGACAAACAAAAAGTAGCCTATGTCACCCCCAGTAATGCCCTCTGTACGTCTGCAAAGTTTCATTGCAATCGGTTCAGCCGTTTCGGAGATTAGCCGGAACAGACAGACAGACAGACCGACAGACACTTCAATTTTATTAATATAGATGTGTAGTGAATTTCCTAGCTTTAACTTTTAACTAAAAAAAAAACTTAAAATGATAACATTCTAAACAAGTTTTTATTTAACAAAATAATGATAATGTTTTAGGGTAGATAAGCTTTTCATACGAAAAAGTGGGTCCGGTTTCATTCTCATTGTATTTCCGTATCAATATTTACAGAAAAAATATAATTACAATGGAAGAAATACTGTGACAGGGCAGTATTTTTTTGTTTTTTTAATATATTGTTTAGTTGTTTTAGTATAAATTCCTGAAAAACATAATTTCCGTCGGTTCTTTGTTTTTAAAAATAAGAGCCGTAAATTCGATATTAAAAAGAATTTTAAAAAAAACACAACCTACCGCCCTAGGCAAATCCTTTCTTAATGATTCTACAAAATTTTGGTTCCAATTCACACAAACTTCAGAGGCGGAAACAGTCACGGCCAGCAAGCTGTTTCGACAGGTATTTTATAGGTATTTTTGGGAATTTGTTTTTGTCATCTCTATCACTCAGGAATATGTCGGGGAAGAGGGACTAAAAAGGAAATAGCGATGCCAATTCGAAGCCGCGGATTGAAAGACTATCCCTGTAACGTTCAAAAGCATAGGTAGCTATTCGACGACCGCTTAGCCTAGTGGGCAGTGACCCTGCCTGCGAAGCTGGAGGTCCCAGGTTCGAATTCCAGGTCGGGTCAGTATTTATATGATGAATATTAATACTGGCACCGGGTCTTGGTTGTTATATGTATGTGGTGTCTTCGCTTGGTACCCAAAATACAAGCTAATGCTTAGTTTGGGACCTAGACGTTGTTGTGATTGTGTGTGTTATTATTATTATTATTAAAATATTAAATATTACTTTATTGCAAAATACAATAATTATTCAAAACGTTGAATGAAAATATCTTTATTAATGTATCTAACTAAATTAATTCTTAAATAATGCAAACGACAAAACTCATCAAATAGTAAATTACTGAACTGTTGAGTCTATTAAATAGCGGGCCACGTGTAAATATAACCAGCTCTCAACAGAAAAGTTTCTGAGCATACAGAGTCGTTGCGGTTTCGTACACAACTCGTAATAGAGGGTAAATCCCTTTGTGTGTGGTCGGCCTTACAACTCAACTTGTTTAATGTACCGAGAATGTGTGAATTTACGTTTCACATTATTTTCTCGTGTGCTGTTAAAATTACGATCTTGTTTGTATTTTAAGTTAGTTTGTGTGATGTACGTTTAAAATGAGGATACAATAACACAGTAATTATAATGACGACCGCTTAGCTTAGTGGGTAGCGACCTTGCCTACGAAGCTGGAGGTCCCGGGTTCGAATCCCAGGTCGGGTCAGTATTTATATGATGAATATCGATACTGGTACCGGGTCTTGGTTGTTCTATGTGTGTGGTGTCTTCGCTTGGTACCTAAAACACAAGCTAATGCTTAGTTTGGGGCCTAGACTTTGTTGTCATGTTTACCTTATTATTATTATGTTTTCAGCAAAAAATATATTAAACAAAACGGGTAAGTTGGGCTCGCGTGGACTCGCGTGGATATGGATCTGTACTATTTATCATCACATTACCTACTATGGTTTTGTTAAGTCTCATTCACATTTACGTTAAAAGAACCCGAATCTTTTGTATGATTAGGCTACCACAGTAACCACTAGCCCAATATAATTTATTATTCAAGAAAGTTTTCCCAAAAAAACTTCGTTTGCCGCGGGAGTTTAAAGATTTAGGAATTTAGGATTAAACGATGACAATCATTTAAGATCTCACATGAAGCTCTAGAATTTGTTTTAATTATTCAAAACTTCTGAAAATGATAATTCAAATTTTAATTAAACACAGGGGGAAATTTGATAGGTTTTCACATTTTATAAACTATGTTTTTTTAAATTATAACATATGAGCACTTTCATTTGATAGGTATACACCTTGCACTCGTGAAAAGTTACTTTTTTATTTTCTAATTTGCCTACAAAATGAGAATTCGTTTATTGCTTAAGTATTTTTGTAAAATATAGGTAATGGCCTATATTTCTTTTTTTTTTACTCCGAGACCAGTAGTTTCAGAAATAAGGGCAAAAGCAAGGTTAATTTAGTATATTTTCTTCAAAATTTTCTTGTAAAACTTTAAATACTCGTATTTTTCATTATCTATAAACTACTACATATTCCGAATATTGATATAATGGGCTTCGCCTACGCTTGTATGTTTAATAATAATTGACGACGTGTGATGTATTTATTTGGCAATTATACACACTTTTAAAAGTCTTTTTAGATTTTTTTTTACAATTTCGATACCTGTATAGAACAAACTATTTGTGATGAAAAAGTTGTTTTAATGACCATAAGTGTTGTTATAAGTTTTTCATCGCTAAATGCGTCAATATTTTTAGAGTTCCGTAGCCAAATAGCAAAATGCAATAGAATTTTTTTTAAATACTATTTGAATTTAAAATTTTTGAATTTGATAATTTGAATTTTGACTAATTAACACTTCCCAATGCATAGTCCGACACACACTTGGACAGTACTTTAAACATTATATCTAACGACGCTACGAAGTTATAACATAATTTTTTTTATATACCTATATATTGTTAACAAATCGACACACCTATTTTTTATGAATATGTATACAAAGTAATAAATGTCCACATGAGAAGCAGTCGTGTGCTGCCATCCATCAGTCGGTCACGTTGCGGGCGATAAACAAAAATCTTCGCCCCTAAATCGCTTTTATAATTTGATTTCGACAAGCTGTTGTGTTCTGGCGTTACCGGCAAGGACCGGACTATTAAACAGAAACTGAAATATTTTTTAAATATTTTAAATATCTTCATATATCTGTGGAAATAAAAGAAATTATTGGCGCGTCTTTTATGTGCGTGTTTAGAAGTTATGCTTCTGTGATACTCTTCGAAACCTTTATTGATCGAATATCTAATAGCCAAAATAAAACTATCCCTGGTAAGATTTGACTAATTCAAAGGTTGAGAGTTCTGTTAAAATATATTTATTTCATGTTTTTGTAAAACTATTTTCTTGTAAGTGACATTAAATAAACTTTGAAAAGTTAAAAGCTACGTTATTTGAAATGAATATAAATTTAAAAACTCTCACACACTTAAAACACTCCTCCAAAGAGCTTTTACGAATAAACTTAGCTGGTATAAGAGTATAAAACTTAACAAACATTTCGCCAAAAGACAAAAACCGTCCAAGTGCTTGTTGGGTGAAGCATGATTTCCGTAATTATGCCAACAACAACAGCTGATAAACCCAAATCATGAGCTTCTTCATGGTTGGACTCAAACTCAAATTATTATTATTCGAGTAGGCTTTCCCAAGCACTTTTGGATAGTCGAAGTTACAGTTACAGTTTTTTCAAATTGGTTCAGAATGTAGCTTATATTAAATTAAAAAAAAAAACACATAAGAAACTCAGTAGTAAAAAGTTTCAAATATAAGTTCTAAAATAAGTATGTACCAGTATACTGAAACATTAAGACTCGACAAATGAAAAAAAAAATTAAAAAATTCTACATAAGGCAAAATGAAATGTGACCGAGTTGATTGCTTAGTTTGCAGTTTGCATGCTGAATGCAGTTTTCCATTTTTAATCAAAATTATTAACGTATATCTACAGAATTTTTTTTTATCACTGCACATAAAAAAATATTTCGTACTTTAATGAAAATACAGAATATAATGTCACTTGTTTATTTATTTATTCAAAAATGAAATAAAATAAAATTGACTAAATGTATCCATGAAAATGCCGCAAGTCATATCACCCTACTCGCACTTCCGAGAGCCTCCGTGCTCCTGCGCGCTTATCCCCGCAATCATCTTATGCGGTGTATGTCCAAGTTTTAAGATTCATTGTATCGGACAGGTTGAAAACATAATGAAAAATGAAAGTTCGAAAAATATCCTGTATAAACTTTACGCGGTTTTTTTGGATTGTTTACATTTTCTTGAAAATGAAACACGAGTTCGTCCCTGGCTTATTCTTTCGCAGTATTTCTCTGTACTGCAATATTTCTCGCGTTCGACGCGAGCCGAGTATTGGAAAGATTCAATTTTATGCGACTCGTGGTCCGCGGTACACGCATATTCACTGTTCTTGCAACAAGGAGAGTTTTATTTTTTGATTTATCGTTTCATAAATATAGAATGGAACAAACAGTTATCACGTTGATAGTGCATTGGTATACATTAAATATTTTTGCGTAGTTACAAAATAATATAATCAAAGTGGCATAGAGATTGTACATTTTGTTGTACTTTTCGCATACATACCTAAGCATATAAGATCAACCCTGTTTCAAAAAACTGAGAAACAGATGTAAAAGAAACCATAGAACTCGTTGATCTAGAACTCCACTTGGTATGGTCCTCACATTACATACCCATTTTAAGATTAATAATATTGAAGTATCAAAGCTTTGCCTTTTCGCTTGTACATACATGAAAGTACGCTTCATACAAACATCTTGTCGGCCATGTTCATAAAACGCCATTGTGTGTCGTAAAATTGAGTATATATATTTTCCTATTCAAAAAAAGTCCGACATAATTACTTTTCACAATAAAGTTCAGACCATTAATATATGCGTGTTTGGCTGAACGTAATCCAAACTTATGGAGCGTGTGAAGCTCCATAAGTTTGGATTTGGATTGGTTTAAACTAAACAAAAAGTTTCAAGTTAACAGATGTCGCAAACTAACAGTTACTGAGAAAAACATGTTTAACTTCGTTTTTTATCATTTCTTTTGTTTAATTTTTTGTTTAGTTTGGTAAGCTCTACATGCTCTATAAGTTTAGAATACTTTCAGCCTTACACCAGGTCAGATAATATCAGTCAATTTTTACATCTATTGACACATGATAGATCCACATATATAGACAGTTGTTTCATTTATTTCGACTCTTTTGTGTGTGAACATTTCGTATTATTATTTTGTTAGTCTGTGAAAGTAAGAAAAAAAAACCATTTATTCTGAAACAAAAGGTAAATATTTGGTAATTTTCAGTCATTGAAATAAAAATTTTATCGTATTATTTTTTTTCATTCCAGCAGCATATTTATGTCCCACTGCAGGGGCTTAGGCCTCCCCCCAACATGAGGGGGATTCGAGGTTAATCCACCACGCTGCTCCAGTACGGGTTGGTGGATTTTGTAACGACTGCCATCTGTTGATGGCACCCGGGACCGACAACAGCTTAACGTGCTCTCCAAAGCACGAAGTTATGTAATAAGACAGAAAAACACATTGGTACACGCCCGGATTCGAACCACGGCCGCACGCTCTTCGAAACTCGAAATAGGTTTACTGCGCTTAATCTATCACGACAAAATTATATTATAAATCCTAATAACAAACTTAAATTTGTTATTAAATCATTCGACATGTTTTTTTCAACAACAGCTTTACTTAAATAGCCATATTGAAGCTAATAAGGCCGAGCACCGAGTGCCCCAAACAAAAGTAAATTAATTAACGTGCGCCCCCACAAATCAAGGAAACAGCCAAACAGAAGGGTTGTTCACGATCCGTAACGTTTGTGTCAATACAGATAACTAGCGCAACGGCTTCAACCCATATTTACGATAACCAAACGAAGCTACGTACGAGTAAACTCTATGAAATTAAAGCCAACGCACAATGACAACAAAAGTGTGCTTATGTTGCATATAGATATTTTTCTGCAAAAAGGTTGATAGATTAAGTGATAACTATGGTACAATAATGCCAGGTACTGTTGAGACTTTTAGAAGATTTTTTTTATTGCCTAAAAATAAGTAACAAAAGTTCTATAATTTTTCACGTCAAACAATAATTGTCAATTATAACTATTACAATATAAATCAAAATAATGTTATATTCCCAATTTTATCTTTCGGTCTGTCTATAAATATGGTCAGAGGGCTCCCCTTTTTGGTAATGCTCAGAGGTAACAATACAATGCAAGAGTTTTCCTATTTTGGTTTATTATCTAATTTAAATTATTTGGCCTTGATGACTTTATATCCAAAATATTATATAATAATAATAACGTACACATGACAACAACGTCTCGGCACCAAACTAAGCATTAGCTTGTGTTTTGAGTACCAAGCGAAGACACCACATACATATAACAACCAAGAACCGGTACCAGTATCGTATAAATACTGACCCGACTTGGGATTCGAACCCGGGACCTCTAGCTTCGTAGGCAGGGTCGCAACCCACTAGGCTAAGCGGTAGTCATATGTTTTGGCGTACTATGAAATCGATGAAAATAGTAGTGATGGATCTATGATTTACATACAATCAATATAGTTTGACCAAAACCGCAGTACCTAAGTATCTGAAATATACCTTAATCAATATACAAATAAGAGAAAATTGTTCGCTTTTTATAATTTTATAATTTTTTTTTATAATTTTTTATAATTTTTAATAAGGGTCACGGGTTCGATTCCCGCCTGGGAAAAAAATTTGTGTGCATGTCTATTTGTTCCGTGTCTGGGTGTAAAAGTATCTATTTATGTATATATTACAAAAAAAGAATATATAGGTATGTATATCAATTATCGAGTACCCCATTATACAAGAATAATACTTGCTTACTTTGAGACTAGATGGCGCTGTGTGGAATGTCCCAAATATTATATTATAATTAAAGAAATTGTAATTTATTTTTTCTGTTTATTTAAATTACATATAACTAAATTTCCGCTCACCGCTACGCACACTAGGATTACATAGTTGTATCGTGAGCGCTATTTTTCAATAATTGTTTAATACAGAAAATATATAAAAAATTTGAGATTAAATGTTTTTTATGTCAGAAGTCCAAAAATACATATTTAAATTAAAAATTAAGTCGCAAATTTTCAAAAAAAATCTAGACCTCAAAAACAGCCTCACCTACAGGGTCCTACTCACTGAACTAAATACTAGTAGAATAAGGGGATGAGCAAAATCTGTGCGCCCGGGACTATCACCTTGTTTCTACCACATTGATTTTTCTACCAGGTATAATACAAGATATTATACATGTCACATACATGTCATGCTTGGTTCGTTCCCACTAGAATACACAGAATTCGCAAGTTTTATACAAATATTTAGTAGGTATAATAAATGTCGTGACATTACTTGTAGTTAAAACAAGTATGGCGGCAACGGTAGAAAATAATGTAGGTACGAAAATTTGTTTTGGATGGTTTTAGTTTTGTTTTGTTTAATTATCGACGATAAGTTATGCCACTATCTTTTTTCTTCGCAGTTGATTGATTTTTCCACGTTTTTAACACCCACGACGGCATTTTTGAATTGTTGTTTAATCACATTTTTGGCTCGCGGTCGCGATGAGCATAGGCTAGTGACTGAATGAGTTGTTGCCGGTCGGCTACAATGCTTGGCCCAAACATTTGGTTCGCGGCGTCGTTTCTAGTAGTATATAGTTCAGTGGTCTTACTATAAGAACCATCCCAGTGAGAATAATTACAAACATACGCTTCCTGAATTTATGAAATATTTCGAACTTTATAAAGTATTGTAAAAATAAACGAATTTTCTTCTTATAGTTTGCCACAACCACATTACTTCCCTTATTCATTGTTTCAGATCAATATGAACCCGTCAGTTGGAGTCAGCAGATGCGAGTGACAGGCCAGACGGTCGCCGTACCTCACAATATTGCGTTGTATGCCGTTTTGTTCTGCAGGGAATTAATTTGTAAGCGGTTTTGGATCAATAATAACCTTTAGAAGACTTTTAGGGTCCGGATTATTACAAGAATAATAAAGAAACGGATTTCTTATAGGATTGTCCACCTGTCTGTCCGCCATAATCCTTTTTTTTTAGGAACTCGTGTTGACATTAATATCAATTACTAAGGTTTTTCTGGTCCCATAAACATGTAAGTTTCTAACTCAATGTAATACAGAGATACGGCCATTCAAATCGTATTTGATACTGACTGCTTATCTCAACTACCGACTTGCACTGGAGCAGCGTGATGGATTAAGCTCCATGCGCCCTCACTCTGGGGGAGGCCTAAGCCCCTGCAGTGGAGCATAATGGGCTGGTGGAATGGAATGGTTTGACATCATCGAAATCTCATAATGTTTCTGTTTGACATTATGAAGCATCGATGTTTAAAGATGGGTCAATGCCTTAGTAAATACGCTCGAGAAATGAACTTGAAAATTCACAGGAGTCGTCTTGAGGCAAGCGCGTTGTTTTCCGATTTCTTTTTGGAAACCGCAATGGACACAGTGTACGCCTTTTTTACATGAGGCGATAACAGAACCAACAAAGTTCACAGTCAATCTGATTATTTTTTGGTTAGAAAGGCCTATCTTCAAACATGGATGTTATGAAGTGGTCAAACGTTAACATTATAATATTAAAATTTTACACCAACAATCAATGAATTACTGCTAAATATTTTGAAATTGTCGTGATAACCCAGAGCGCAACGAACCTGCCTCAAATTTATAAGGCCATAGGGCCATGGTTCGAATCCGGGCGTGTACCAATGAGTTTTTCTGACTTGAGTACATCAACTATCACTGACTCCGTGCCTCGGAGAGCACGTTCAGCAGTCGGTCCCGGACGCTGTCAATAGATAGCGGTCGTTACAATCCCCAACACGCAGTGGAGTAACGTGGTGGATTTAAGCTCCAAACCTCCTCACCCTGGGGGAGGCCTAAGCCCCTGCAGTGGGGTAAAATAGGCTGATGATGCTGATGAAATATTTTGAAATTACGATTTCGAGTGTTTGATTTAATAGTGAAAAGAAAAGAGTAACACCTACATCTACATCTCGATGTAGGTGTTTGAATTACATACTGAATTTTCGCATGTGCTTTTACCTAAAAAACTCCATGTACAGAAGACACCTTAAAAGACCGTCAAAAATAAAAACTCGGTATTTAAATGAAAAACATGAAACAAACTCACAAAGAATAATTTTGCTGAAAGGATCTTGTACGTCCTGAAATAAATCGTTATTTGAGTATGCGATTTTAGTTAGCGCCCCCCCTACATAGCTGGTTGTAAACCACATTTTTTCTTGTCCAAATAAATTAATACGAGCGCCGAGGGGCCGCGACGGCCTCAAGACTTGTCAAATTAATTTCTTCTCGAAAGACAATTTGTCTGCCCACCCTCTGCTCTGGCCGGAGAAAAAAGCGCTCATATTGATTGCTCGGCTATCAGTCAGCCGATAGTTTGGTGTTATCGCTTTTCGGCTAGCTTTAACTATACTTACTTTGGAATTTGGAAGAATGGGAGAATTGCTTTTGATGGTTAATATGGCAACATTATACATTTTATTTATTTCAATAACAGTATCCACAGCTTGAAAATACTTAAGTATGAACTTATATATATTGTTGTTCTACAGCCAATAATGGATACACATTTTATGATTTCAACTGTACTATACTTAACGACCGCCACTAAAGTAAACAAAATCAAAAAGTATTTTCTTTTAGTTTAAAGGAATAAGAAAAATGACAGTATCGAGTTGTATAGAGTGGGCGGGTGCGTGTGTAAGGACATTATCACATTAACAACACTATTAAAAATATTCAAATATTAAATTTTAAAAAATGTAATACAAGCTATAGAGATATCACAATGTAAAGGAAGGTATCCATATGTGTAACTAGTATTTTGTCGATGTCAAAAAAAATATTTTTTGTATAAATATTACAATTGCAAAAGAAACCAGTAGGTACCAATGAGTATTTTCTGACTTAACTATATAATTATCACTGACTCCTTACCTCGGGGAGCACTTTAATGGCCGTCGGTTTCGGTTGCCGTTACCATATGGCAGTCGTTAAAATCCGTCAACCCGCACTGGAGCAGCGTGGTGGATCAAGCATCCAAGCACCCTCATCTCGATGGGAGGCCTAAGCCTCTACAATGGAGCATAAATTATCTAACATGATTACAACTTGCCGGTAAGAAATAATCTGAGATGGTTCGTTTTGTGTATGCGACCTGATTTTATATTATCTTTACCATTTTCTATGATTCATTAAAAAGGAATAAAACAGTCAATGAAATTTACAAAATATTTTAATACTTTGTAATTTTTACTTTAATAATATACTTATACTTATCGGTAAGGAAATAATTCAATTTGAATTTCAACAAGCGCAACTGACGTGTGAATTTAGACGTTTTATGTTAAAATTTTTATTATATTTTGATATACAATATTGCCTGATTCATGAAGAAATTAAATTAAAAAAGTGAGCCAGCAATGTATTCGCCGAGACATTTTACAAACTATTTTCTTGTATTGTAGGTACTATAAATAAATTTTGGAAAGGTTTTTATTAATTGGAGACTATGTCAGCCTTGTTGATGCCTACACAAAAATTTAAAGTCTGTTCTCAAATGACCGATCAAAGGCCAGATGGAATGGATGGAAATCCTATGCGTACGTCTGATGAAACCAATGCAACTAGAAGTTTTTATTTATGAAGTTGTCAGCCAGTGAAATAAGTTTTTTTTTTTATGTCAATAATATAATTATTGATGGAAGTATTCTCGGCCCAGATCTTTTCTATTATGAAAACCAGTTATGAATGTTTGTTTTATCACTATGGTGACATAACAGTTTCAAACGGGAAAAAAACATTATATTCTTATATCTTTATATATAGTTATACAGAGGTTAATATAGTACTTCAATCGATAACTTTCTTTAAACGAATAAATTATTGTGTTTCAGATATTTTACATTATATAAAAGAAGAAGCGGAAATTAATTTAAATGGTATGGTTTTAACCATAGATGTTGGTAGAGATACAACGCTGTGACAACAAATATGTGAGCAAAAAAATATACACCTAGACCAAATATACACCAGTTATCGTTTTGAAATATTCGCTGAATGTGGAGTCCAATTTTGTGTCATCCACATTTTAACTTCGCACTGAAAACTTAAATCACGATTCTAGAATTAAATTTCATGTGTAATTTAACAAAACGTCCGTTTGAAACAATTTCAATGGTTTCGATCGATACGCTCTATCGCGATTATTATGTCATCTAAGTTAATAGTAAAGTTTTAATTTTTGTGTTTGTAGTGTGTATACTATTGCTTTAAGTAGTTTTCGTTTAACTGTGTATTGGTGTTTTCTATTAAAGTTTGCTTTAAATTTTAATCAATTTCCACATCCATCTCTCCGATAACAAAAAAGGTAAAATCGTAAAATTCCATGTAAGTGGATGTTGTGTTCTAAAGCAAAATAAAAATTCTTTAAACTGTATATATATATATATATATATATTAATTAATAATATATATATAATTTGAAATTAGGTTCCAACAGTATGAAAATTAACAAAATAAATAACAAGATACCATCACTGGTGTTTTTCCAGTAGGTACCTATAATTACAGTCAGTGACACACTACACATTATTAGAGTTATATATTATTTTTTCTATAAAAAAAAATCTGAAATGGCGCATATAGTAGGTACCAGTTGCCATTCCAAATTAATACAATATATTTTCATTTGAATTTTAGTTATATAATTTTTATTATTTTTTAAGTATATAAACCAGTTTTCCTAAATACAAACTAATTTTTGACTTAATATATAAGTGATTTTATTTGAAATTTATAAAAAACCTTAGCTGTGTGCACGATACATCAATCATCTTTCAAAATATTTAAGAATTATTAAAGTTACTTTTGAAAGATTTGAAATTATAACAATTCAATTTTTTTTCCCATTTACCTATCAGCCAAATCAATTTCATAGTTAAAAGAAAGCGGTAACGTTTTCATTACGATAATTTTTCCTCTACAAGAAAGTATTCCCAAAAGAATCGCCAAGATAAGGTACCCCACCTTTCCTTATTCGGTTATCAGTGGAATATTGCTATAATAGCTAGAGGCAACGAGTATAGTATCGTTACGCTCGCTAGGGGGAGAGGGAGAATTTATGACGTTCTGATGATACAATCGAATCAAATAAACCCGTGATAAATCAATGTCCACCGTACACGGAGGTGTAAGAATCCGATATATTGACTTTTACGCTTTCCCGCGTTCACGAATTCTCAGCTAGATCCATAGACATAAATGGCTAGATCGCTTGCCGTGTCGAATGTTCTAGGTCAGCTTTTGATTCTCGGATACACGGTGTTCAGTTACAAATACGGTAGATTTAAATCACAGATATGTCTTTTGGAAATTGATTAATTAAAAACTCTAATTATAACGAGTACATTCAATACTTTGTTCGTGCTCGCGATTTAACTTTTAGTATTTATACCTAGGACATCCCACACAGCGCCATGTAGTCCCAAACTAAGTAAGGCTTGTATTATGGGTACCAGACCACTGATATTGATACATATTTTATTACTATTTTATACACATATACAGATATTTTACCACCTAAAAACGGAACAAATAGACATGTTCGTGCACACAAAAATTGGTCCCGAGCGGGAAACGAACCCGCGAATCTTAGCTCCGCAGTTACGGTCTCTAACCACTCGGCGAATCGGCCAGTCAATAATTCAGATTTGTATAGATAACTATTTATGTATTTATATACTATATTAGTAATATCTTAGGCTATCTAGACTCGAACTTGGCAGATGCTATACCTACAATGGTTATTATTATTGCATTTCATTAATAGTACCCGGGACCTCCCACACAACGCCCCCAAAGTAAACCCAAAGTAAACAAGTATTATGTTTGTATTATGGGTACTATACAACTGATATACATACTTAAATATTCTTTATACATATATAGACATTTCACATCCAGACATGGAACAAATAGACGTGTTAACTGCACAAAAATATTTGTCCTGGAGATCGAAAACGCAGTCTTTGGATATACAGTCGGGGTCTCCAACCACTATACAGACCAATTTATGCTTGGACTTTTACTTTCTGGTTGTTTTACTTTTTCTTTAAATAACCTGTATTTATATAATAAATATTTGTAGAAAATCACATAAGCTTTTCTCAAAAAGCGCGTAAATTTAGCTAATTTTCCGAGGGCTAAATTATAAAGGACGCTAAACATTGACGCCACGTTGCGGAGGCACGCAGCAAGTTTATCGTCTGTGACCGCCGTCGATTGCCCCAAAAAAGATTTCATTTCGGTTTGTAGTAATGAAGAAGGTCGTCCGTGCGTCACCAAGCTGTTTATTTTATTACCTATAAAAAAAGTTTTCGTTTAAACGTACTGCCTACTATTGAGGGAAATTTCGCTTTGAATTCTCCTGAACCAAAATAAATGTACAGTTAAAATTTTATTTTTTTTTCATATATCTGTACTATTTTAATTTTAGATTTTTCCTTCTTGCATAAATCATGATTTTATTTTTTTAACAAATATGTCAAAATTTATTTAGTGACAATATAAACTATAAAATTATAACTATGACATTATAATCACTACGTATTATAATTCTTTGAAAACTAAAATTATGGGTTTCAAAAAATTTTGGGATTCAACCCTTAAGAGGGCGAAATAGGGGATGAACGTTTGTATGAGACTTCAGTCAATTACAATGAGAGAACAATGCTTAGAAATAAAACTTAATAATACCAATCATGTAGTAGGAGGACGTGGACCACGGTAATAGGTTAGTTATATTTTAACAATGAAACAAAAAATACCTAATTACTCTGTAACATGATTTTTTTAATTAATAGTCAATGACAAATCAAAAGGTTAATGAATCAATTGTCTCTGTCAATTAAATGGCTCGTGACTTTCTAACTGACCCAATTGGGTTAATGTGTAGGGCATAGGTAAATTATTTAAATCAATATTATTCTGACCACCCAAGTTTCAAATCTCACACCAACACAAGTTGTGACAATGGATCACCCAAAACACAAAGTGTCTAATAATACTCTTTCAATTTTCATATCCTGTCATTTTATTGTTTGCTCAAATGTAAATCACAAAGTCTCTGGACATTTGATATGATAATATAATCTGTGGCTATTATTGTTTTAAATTATAACAAAGTAATATGTACAAATTGATAATTTTGGGTTTATTATAATCGACTTATTAGCCATTTCCTATCAGCACATTACGCCTCACTGCGGGAGCTTAGGGGTTCCCTTGGGATGAGGCTGCTCGGAGCTTAATCAACCACGTTGCTCCAGTGCAGGTTGTTGCATTTTAATGACTGCCCTCTAATGATGGCAACCGGGACCGATGGCTTCACGTGCTTTCCAAGGTAGGAAGTCAATAATAGTTATGTACTTATAACGCTTCTGACGATCGCTTAGCCTAGAGAGTAGCGATTCTGCCTACGAAGCTGGAGGTCCCGGGTTTGAATCCCAGGTCGGGTCAGTATTTATATGATGAATATTGATACTGGTACCAAGCCTTGGTTGTTATGTGTATGTGGTGTCTTCGCTTGGTACCCAAAATACAAGCTAATGCTTAGTTTGGGGCCTAGACGTTGTTGTGATGAAAAAAAAAATAAAAAAGCTTAAGTCAGACGAAAACTCATTGATATGTGCCAGTTTCTGGGATTCGAACCACGACCTTCTACACAAGAAGCGGGTTCGCCACCATTCGGCTATCACGACATATATTTATCCTTTTATTATAAAATATATTATTCCACTTTAATATGACAACATGATCCGACATATGGTTCAACTAGTGAACAAGCTTTTAACTCTAAGAGCTGTGCAGTGGCTCCACTACAGCCATATAACTTGGGCATGACTTCTGCAACCTTTGTCTATGTAACAGCTATATGGTACCTGCAGAAAAGATTAAGAGCTGTAAAGTTGCTTTACAAAGTTGAGAATCAGTAGATTCTAATTCTTTTTTTTCTATAACTACTTGTATATATATATTACCTGATAAAGGCTGCTCAAGTTATACTGCTCTTGTAGAGCTAGTGGACGCTCAGAGGCTTAAATGATGACCATGATTCAATGATGACAACAGAGAAACTAAAATCACAAACTGGTCGCAAATAAAAAGATATTATTATATTTTCGTACCACATCCGTTCAGTTTACCTTCAAGGCAAAAACATTTTGTGAGGTCGCCAGCGCGGGCGGTATGACGCGAGCCAACAAAAGACGGCACTCGGTAATTGCAGGTTATCCGCCAATAAATCAGCGTGATGCACTTCGGTACCCGTAATTATGTGAGTTTATTGAATAATTATTAATTAAACAGTTTTAATAACTCGGTCCAAGGTTTTCGGTGTTCGCAAGGTAATATAATTTTTAAATATTTTACAGTCACTAGGTACTTCTTCTTGGTCGCTTCATCAGGGTTGAGGATCGTAACCTCGCCGACGCATTCTGTCCACAATCTTCCTCCACTTGTTTCGGTCTACCGCGTAGTGGAGGGCTGGGTTGATCGGAACATCCAGATGTTCGGTCACCTGATCCGACTACCGTTTCGGACTGCGCCCCCTCGGTCTTTTCCATTTTATTCTTCCGGTCACAATCAGCTTTTCCAGGTTATCGCTACTTTTTCTGGCTATGTGCACAAAAAACTAGAGCAGACTGTCGAGAGTCTCTGCTCTTTTTCGACTAACGTACTAGGTACTAATTTATTTATTTATTTATTTATTTATGTTAAGGAGAACCAACAGTTACATATAATGAGAATAATTAGCAGTGGGTAGTTAACAGTCAACCATTTACAGGTTCCCACTAATAAAAAATGACATGAAAAACCTCATCCTCTCTCTCCGACACTCATATATATGTAGAAATATATGCATACTTATTAGTCAAACCTCCTATCTATGAGTCTTGTCTACAAAGAATTCATTGCTGAGCAGACGCCTCACCTGTGAAACACTGGTATTAAACAGATCTATCGGTAGTGTTCTATTAATTTTATTAAAATTGTCACATGACCGCCATAAATAAGTATTCTGCCTGTAGTTAGTGCTGACGACTGGTGTAAAGAATGTGGAACTGAGCCTAAATGACACACGCGGAACGTAAAAGTTTAATTTTGCGAGAAGATCGGGGCAATCCAACACTCCATTAGCAATTTTATATAAAAATACAATGTCAGCAGTCTTGCGTCGTTGTTCCAGAGGAACAAGATGATGTTTCTTGCAAACATCGAGGTAGTTATCGGATTGGTAAGTTTCCCTTCCTCGATAACACAAATACCTAACAAACCGCCTCTGAACTGCCTCAATTCGCGAGATATAAGTTTGGTAACGAGGGTTCCATACCTGCGACGCGTACTCCAGGTTACTTCTCACGTATGTACAATATAATATTTTCAAAGTCTTAAGATCCTTAAAATCCCCTGAATTTCTCATTATGAAACCCAAGGCTCTAGATGCTTTTGCTATTATGTTATCTATATGAACGTCATACACGAGCCTACTATCTAGGACAACGCCCAGGTCACGCATCGATGAACCAACCTTTAGTACTTCAGAATGCAACCTGTATTTATAGCTCTCAACTTTGCGCTTGCGGCTAAAAGAAACAACGAGACATTTGCTTGGATTAAGGTCCAGATTGTTCTCTGAACAATACACCTCCAGGCGCGTTAAATCGGATTGAAGGGCCATAGCATCATCAACACAGCTTGAGACCTGTTCTCGATGTAAGAAGCGAACCACCGTAAGAGATTGCCCCTAACTCCGGAGTTAAAAAGTTTAGTTAATAGAATGGAATGATCAATTCGATCGAAAGCTTTACTGTAGTCAGTATAGATAACATCGACCCTATCGCCACCATCCATCGATTCCGTGATATAATCAGTAAATAAGACTAAATTTGAAACAGTTGAACGACCCTCTAGAAATCCATGCTGGTAGGGAGAGAGTTGTGATTTTATTGAATTATAGAGTTGCTTATGTATTATCTTCTCTAACACCTTTGAGACCAAACATAACTTAGAAATAGGTCTGTAGTTAACTATATCTGTCTTAGAGCCCTTCTTATGAATAGGTGTTATAAATGCACGCTTCCAAATAATTGGGACTGTGCATGTCTTTATGGACTTAAGAAAAAGTAATGATAATGGAAAAGAAATCGTGTCAGCACAATTGATTAGAAAGACCGCAGGTACGCCATCCGGGCCAGCAGATTTGCAAGGGTCAAGATTGAGTAATAATTTACGCACTTCATTAACTGCGATTTCGATACTATGTATATCAGTAACATTGTCAGGAGAAGTTGAGTTACACAGGTCATGAAGTGTGTTTAGATGATTAGTATGGCTAGAGAGAAAAGCTGAGTTGAAATAATCTGAAAATGCGCTGCAAATAGATTTACCATTATTGACACAGCTATTGCGGTAGTTAAGACTGCCAGGCATTGAGTTGGATTTCGCACGCGATTTCATGAAAGACCAGAAACGTTTTGGGGTTTTTGTAATAGAGCTTTCAATGGATCTAATATAATTACTATAACATTCCCTTTCCAACTTCTTGACGCGCTCGCGGAGTAATTTAAATGAGGATTCGTCTGATTTATTACCATAGATTCTAAACTTCCGTAAATGCTTATTTTTCTCTCTAATAACCTTTTTTAATGCATTCGTGTACCATAATGGAAATGAACCACTGACACATTTTGTAGTAGGTATGTGTTTTTCTATTAAACTATTAATTGACGAGTAGAAGAAATCAACGGCATTATCGACTGAGCATCGACTGAAAGCTGTAGGCCAGTCGACACTTAGAATCTCTTTGTTAATCTCTTCATAGTCACCATTATTAAAAAGGTATTTGATTCGGGATTGAGCTGGTAATGGATTTGGAGTAGATAATTTAGCTTGGATAATAAGGGCTTCATGGAAGGGATCGATCGGTACCAACGGGTCTGTACATTTATTTACATTAACAGCGTGAGTGCTCAGTACCAAATCTAGAATTTTGTTATCTTTGTTCATAACACCGTTGTATTGACTCAGGCTATGAGTTATCAATTCATTAATTAACAGAAATTCATCGTTAGTCCGAGCAATGGACGGCTGATAATAATTATTTTCCGCGTCAAGGACCCACTCGATTCCACTTAAGTTAAAGTCGCCTACGATTAGCCAGTGATCGTCCGGGTGATTCATAACAATATTATTTAAACCTGAACAAAAATGTGATAGTTGTTCTGAGAAAGAGAAACCTAAATTTTGTTTGCATAGATACAACACACACACGTTAAGATTCAGTATTGCTCGGGTATTAATATCGCGAACCGTTAACGAGAGCCATAAGTCTTCGGCGGTAGAATGAAAGGTTGGCTTCGGTGCAACGCATAATTGTCGGCGCACGGCGACCAGTACACCGCCCCCGCGAGATTGCCCGGTCAGAGCATAGTCGCGATCGCGTCGCCAAACTACATACCTATTATCAAATATTTCACTATCGGCAATGGAATCCAACAACCAAGTTTCGGTTAAAATTACAACATCGTAGTCACAAGCGCGAATATTTCGGTAAAAAGTATTCGTTTTAGATCTTAAACCTCTTACGTTCTGATAATATATACTAAGCGTATTATTATCAATAGGTCTGTGTACGTCGCAATCCATTGAAATTAAAAAACACAACGGAATTAAGCCAGCGCAGAAAAGAAATAATAATAATCGCATAAAAGCTAATTTTATATGTTATAGTTATTTCAATATAAATAGTGAATGAAATAAAAGTTAATATATGGAATTTTTTTACACGATATAAATTTATCAATGAATATAACGGTATGCGGGGTAGTTCGACATCACGATATATAGAAACTACGACAACAAAATAAATAAGATGAATAGGTTGGTGGTTAAGTGGCAAATTTAAAGGCATAAACGAGACAAATATAAATCGATCCAGTGCGGTCAAAGTCAGTATATGCAAGTGACAAAGCAAATATAATAATATGATAAGCGAACAAAAGCGAGGCGAGTGCATTACAAATGAATCAGAGGTGACAAATATTTTCTTATACACAAAATATGACAAAGAGTAAAATAAAAAAATTAACACTATAAACATCGAAAGTGATTTTGTAAATGTAAAAAGACTGCTTAGACAATTTTGTTTTAATCATTTTCTGAATTAACTAACAGAACACTAGAGGCGTCATTCTTTCGTACATGAATTTTGCCATGTTTCACCCATACATAACTAAAGTTCTTATTTTTCGCCAGCAACTTAGTTTTTGTAAGGAGAATCTTCTGCTCCGGGGTTAAATGGTCGTTGATAAAGATTCTAGTTGGATTCGCATACCCGATAAGACTCGCTGTTATATTCTTCTTCAAACGAGCCGCTGCTACAAACTCCTCTTTAACATATCTGTTGGCGAAACCCACCACAATAGATTTATCATTGGAATTGTAAACAGGCACACGGGCAATATAGTTAATCTGTTCCCTGGGAAAGGTATAGTTTACCATTTTACACAAAGAATCTAACACAGAGAAGAGATTCTCGTCTTTCTTCACAGGTATACCTTTTATTTCCGCATTATTTAAACGAGAACGGCGTTCCAATGCAACTAATTGTGATGTAATAGCAAACAGGTCATCCTGTGCAGCGTCAACACCCTCCCTTGCACGCTCCAAATCCCCGATCCTGCGCTCGACATCCGTCAATCTGGTACCAAATTCGTCGACCTTGGCAGCTGCAAATTCACAAGATGCCCTTAACTCGGTGATCTCCGTTTTGATGCACTTAATATCATCAATAAGTGTAGGGAGACAGACCAGCTGTTGCTTTACTAAACGAAGCTCTGATATGATTAGCTCCAAGGAGGCCGAATCAGAAGTCCCATCGCTTCCAGGCGATGTTGATATAGTTTTACACGTACCGCACCTCCAGGTTCCACGCCGGTCCGCTCTAAGCTTCCTATAATTCCCTTCTGATATTCCAGCACAACCGAAATCAAAGTTCTTTTTACAGCCAGAGCAAACTACACCATCTTTGTAGGCGACATTGCACTTGGTGCAGCTCAACATCTTATTTAATAGGGGTGGACAATGTATTTGCACAACAATTATATATTTTGAAGGAAAGTTTGCGAAACGCGTTCCGGTCACAGATCACCACTGTTATTTTTAATTTATTTATGATTTTGTAAGTTTACTATTTGCTAACGAAACTGTAGATATAAGTTTTTTTTCAAACAATACGTTTTTATCACTTAAATTGAATTTTAATTGAGGAAGTAATTTAAAACGATGTTACTTGTACGGAGGGTAGATGTGCAATGAATAGTTATATTATATAAAGCTATGGTATTGAAAGCGGCTTAGTACATTTTGAAGCTGTATCAGACCAAAAATATATATATAAATAACCATTATTATTATTTATTTGCGATATTTTAAAATTATTTCTATAATTATACAACGAAAAGTAACAAACGCAAATGTATTGCACAATAAAAAAATACAATAAACATATTAGATTAATATATTAATTAACTTCGAAAATTGTACCTTACTGCATTATCGATAAAGGACATTTTTGTAATAATGTCTTTTTAGATATATAATGTTTTAAAAATTTATCAAATTTTCAAATATAAATTAAGATATTTAAGATCATTACAAAAAAAAAAAATTTTATAAACTCAAACATATTGTTTAAGCTAAACCAATGGGAATCATGTTAATATGACTGCACGTCACTATTCGTATGAAGTTTTTTTTTATTTTTATCGATTGACAGAGAATTTTGTTTCGAAATCCGCCTATCTTCTGACGTCATAATATTAAATAGAAAAAAAAATCATTATCTTATCAAAAATATAGAGTCCTAGACTTTATCGATACATAAGTACCTAACTGATAAAAAAGTAATTATATTGTAATTAAAATTTTTTGTTTATTAATTAGCACCATTCGTAAATTCCTATTTCACATAATTTATTAATCACGTAAATGAAAGTGGCGTGTTTTCTTAAATTTTAAATTAATTATATTCAAGGATTTCTTGGCTACTTCCCATGCAAGAAGAAAGAGGTTGGTACACCAAACTTCTTTTCACAATTAAAAGACCATATAAATTGAAAGATCAAGAAATTACGAAACCTGCAGACTGTAAATGTAAACATTTTGGTACATAAATAACACATAGGTAAGTATATAAATTAGGTTTCCATCGATCCAACCTATTCGAAGAAAAATGGTTACAGACATACGAACAAACTTACTAAAATAATTACCTAGGTTCTGCAACTGTTTACTAACCCCCCACATAGCCATGAACAATAAACTTATTATTGAAAAGTAAATTTTATTCATAAATATTATTTTCATTTGTAACATATCAATATTCATATCTAACATTTAAATCCGATTAATACTTCATATCACTCGTAAGAAAATCAAAATCAATTTAACACTTACCTATCGTTGTATCAAGAGATCTACGTGACTCGACATTCTTATACAATACACGCCATACAAGGCACGGCAATAACCTTTCGTACTTCATTCATTCAATTCATTCAATACATCCGATCAATACACTCTTCCATTCATAGTTAAAGATTAGCTGGATAAGTATACTTCACGTTTGCTATTGGTTCATACTTCGAAGCGATACTGATGTACGTTTTGTTTCATTCTAGAGTTCAAAGAAATATGAAATAAATCTTATTTAATTTATATTGTTTTAACCCTATTTTCCAATGTTTATTACATCATCTTTCACCGGTTTAAATTCCACACACTTTGACATTTCATAAATTTTCAAAAAACTTACGGAAAAATAACCACATCATACTTTTGTACCACGACACGCGAATCTGATTTTGAGGCGCCGTATCTCTTTATATGAACAAATCCTAATTTCAAAAACTGTTTTTTCGTCTCGAAAATTAAAAACAATAAAAAATGACTCACTTTTTCCTAACAAATCAACACACTTTTAGTCGCTTAATTTTTTTTTATTGCATTGCCTTGTGGGCTTTTCAATTTTACATGATTGGATACTCCATCCCTTTCTGTACTCTTAAAACTGTAAAAAAATCGCCATGGTACACTTTTTCGCAGAAAAAGGTCTGTATACTCGTATATTGACGATCAGAAAAATATTTTCAAGGTTAAAAACAAGAATTACTTATATTACAGTTTATTAATTTTAGGTAACATCAGGAATTTCTTGTAAGGAAATATTGAGACGACTGTTTGCGAATTTTCGTGTGCAATGTTATTTTGAAAATTTAAAAATAAGACAATATAGAGTTCACTTCACTTAACGTTTTTCACTTACTCCGAAATCTAAGCGCGTGGAATCATATAAGAAATAAATAAATTTTCCCGTTAATATATTATTATTTTAAATGCATTATTAGTGTCATTTAATATATTTCTCAACCAATTTTTACTTATACATATAGGTGTATCACGCTACAATACGTTGCAGAGCGCACGCGCCGACGACGGTATTAATATGACGGCCACACCCCCAGGATCGTAATTTTAATGTTGTCCTTTGTCTCCACGCACGTAGGCCGATACATCCTGTTTTGTTTTGTTCCTGTCTCGAGATAATTATTTTGACTCGTTTAAGGCTGGCAAAGTTTCTAGTTGTATCTGAAAGTTAGACAATATTATTTGCTATTCAACTATCTATAATTACAATAACTTCACAAATCACCACAGTTTATCTCATCTCCACTATAGAAGAAATGTATGATATGAAATAATTGTACTACGTATTATTTCATTACAATTGCTAAAAATAGTGGACTACTGGGATAACATGAGGTATTGTATTAGAAAGCACTAGTAACGTACAGTTCCAATCAACCTTTATGGCGGATGTGAACATAGGCACAAGTCGCGTTGCAGTAACCGGTTTTAGGTGTAGTGGGACGCAGTGGAGAGAGGGGTATACGACTGAACCTGCGCAAGCATGCCTATAGCGTTGTATTCCGATCCGCCATAAAGTTTGATTGGAATCATACCAGATGAAAATGTGAATATATTGACAGTTAAAATATTAATAATAATAATTATTATTATATATTTTATGTACAAAATTACATCAAAGTATCGATTGACTAAAATTAAAAGCTAATAGCTTCAATAAAAATTAGCTTAATCAAAAATTTATTATTACTATAAGTAATGGTTTGTCGCCTACATTCGACATCTGTGCATTGCCCCTGGCAGCCACAAGACCTATGATTACACCCTTATTAAGGCGGGGGTGGATATGAAATTTTTTTCGCACAGCCAATCTGGGGTGAAAATATGGGGTACACTAAATGCGACATTTCCTATTTAAAGTAAGTAATATGAAATAAGTTGACTATCAGATAAACTTTTAAAGTACGGTATTGGCAACCATTAAATATAGTTTACTTATCAAGAAAATATAAAAATTGATTTCGATTGATTACGATAACAAAATTTATAAACAAAATTATTTTCGGTTGAAGGTATGAAAATTATAAGCTATTAACATTGTATCCCTGTCTCTTTCTTGCAAAACAATATTAAACATTATTTTAAATGGCATGACGTCACACATAGGTACGCCGTGCGGTATCGCCCTCTCTGTCTAACAGGACATTGCTAAACATTATGATATATTTAGAAAACTCTTACATATAAAATAATTTTAAAAATTAGTCAACTGGCATATTGTTTTATTTGTTTATAAAAATCTTACACTTCCTACTGCGAGACAGTGAAAAAATTATTGTAGTAAAAATTTTGACAAAATAAATAATACCCAATCTCACAACACAAATGAAACAAGTATAGATAAAGATCGATTGTGTTCGCTATTTCTAAACTTACACACAATTCGATTGATTGGCAGCATTTAAAGTGAAAAATCGTATACGTTTCGTAGAATCTCGATCGGACCACTGCAAGACATCGACTCAATAAAATCATCCCTAAGATGGACCTGATTGATGGAGTCAAATTCTTTTTTGTCAAAACTCGTGCGTGTAATTTATTTGTACGAATAAAAAACCACTCCAACCTAAACACCTAACAATGGTCCGTATTTTTTTTATTTCGGACACAACGGGCCGTCTGCGCGATCATCGATTACTTTTTTTTCTATCGTTAAAAATATCAATAATCCGTTTACGCCCACTGTTAATTTCGACGTTGGTAAAATTGAAACTTGACACGTGTTACGAGGCGAAAATAATTCCTTAGACCCGGTGATGTGGCGCTTTAGTGCTTTTGTTTGTGTTGGTTCTCGCAGGCCGACGCGCGAGCGAAGTGTGGCACGGCGGGTACATCACGCTGCGCTGGCATTTAGTGCGTGACTTGCGCCTTTTTATTGCCTTTGTATTGAAAAAAGTTAAAATACAACCTTAAAAATTCGAAACACACCTCATCTCGTTCTAATTTAAAAGCTTTTTGGTTCTACTTCAACTTCGTCCGGTTGCATAACACCCTCTTCGAGCATTTTTTTAAGATTTTTTTACCGATAATTGCAGTTAATTTAGCGAACTGACGAGGTTGCAACGTCTTAATATCGGTTATTAGCGTCATGTGCGGAATGGATTCGTCTTAAAAACCGGTCAATAATTTCAGTCAATTTAAGTGCTTTGGTAAAGTGGGCAGCCGTCAAATCGTCGTTAAAAGAAACATAATAAATGTCGTCATTTGTAGAATATGTTTTAATTGTGCTGCAATTAATTATTTCGATCACCTGTTTATTAAAATTTAGCATAGCACAATAGATTCTTTTCCTGTCACGGTTTATGGACCTGTACTAAATTAAGTTCCTCTTGACATCGAGGCTTCATCTCGTCTCAGTACTTGAATTATTTTAAATAAGCAACTTCAATACTTTTGTGTCACAGAAAAACCTTCCACTTTTTTAGTTAGATATGATATATTGTTATCTATGAGAGATTGTATTATCTTTCCAAGCGTTTAAGTGTGAAAGAAAGACATGAATTAACATCAAGTCCGTCTAAATTGCGTAAACAAGCAATGCAGTTCACACGATTCGTCATCTAAGAATAAGCATTCAATATACAAAACGATTCCCAAACCAGCGTTCAAATTACACAATCCTGACAGCTTTAATATTTGCTGCTAACGGCTCAGCCTAAAAGCTCTGCTTCGCCTCATGCTGAGCTTTTAATTTGTTCCTTGCATCCTTTCGAGTCGTTTTTTCTGCGTTTTGTTTGGGAAGCTCGAGCATGATCGATCGTTCGCTCTCGTTTTTTACCTTGTTTAATTTCGGAGGGAGCTTCGGAGGTTTTGCCAAGTCATTAGTGTGTTAGAGCTGACTCGTTACCAAACTGCGACTTGTTTCTGCCTGTTACATTCTTATTGTTGGATCTGTGGTTTTTTTCTTTTATCACGTGCTTCGTTGTCTCTTTTCACTCTTCTTGTTAGGTACACTTATATGGAAGTTTAAACTTTGAGACGGTAAAGCTGTTTTTTCCTCATAAATTGCACGTAATTTTGAAGCGAAAACCGAAATGCTTCTTTAAGTACACAATAATCGGGAATTCAACTCCGTAACGACCGAATTGTTTTTAACTAAAGCGTGTTTAAATCATCGGTTTGCCCGCGGCCGACCAATTTGTCCGCGTCGCGCGGTTTTCGGAAAGGCGATTTTTCTTGAGACCCAGGACCGCACTTTAGCAACGAATTAATCATTTCGTTAACTCGAACCTTTGACATTTCAGCGAAGATCTGCACTTAGTATTATTAAAAGCTTTCGTTTCACATTAAAATGGTTCAGAGTGGAACAATTTCCCCATTTACATTTTTGTAAAATCAAAATCTCTGTATGATAACTAATATTTTTTTTTCTCAACTCTATTAAAAGTTCACTCCACTGTAACTTCTCGTGGATTTAGTGGCTTCTCAAATTGAGCTGACACCTTGTTAACTGCGCTACTTTTACATTCGCAGGTTGGGATGCTCTAGCGCTTCCAAAAAATCTCGACTATCTGAAAATAGTTGCCATTATTGTGGCAATAAATTAGTGATAAAAGACTTTAGATAATCGACGTACATGTAACAATACGATTTTATACCAAAAAGTTTTTTATAAAATCCAAGAAAAATAGAAAACCAGAAGTGGAAACAGAAGAAAACTAAGCGATTTCGGCGATTCCTATACAGAGGATAGAATCGAAATCAGGAGCCAGTAAACAAGAATAAAAAATTTAACTACAGCTATTTACTGATAAATCGTACGTTACTGTTTTAAAAAAATAAAGTATTCCACATAATTACCCTGTCGTACCATCTATATAAAGGTTGAAATATATCGAAATTTGACATTAAAAAAAGATTTACGATACAATTTTCATGTCACAATCTTAATCGTCAACTAAATCATCGGCGCTAAATGTTAAAGTAATTTAAAGTTATTCATTATAGTCATTAATTTTCGATCTGTGAAAGTTTTTACCTATTATGAAAGAGCTAAACGTAAAAAAATTTCAATCATTTTGTCGAATCTAAAATTTATAATTACAATCTTGAAACTTAGCAATTTTCGTCGCAGGACCATGGGATCCTAACAGTTTTTTTGATAGCCTTTGATTTCGTTTGAATCAAACTTGACCCATTCCTTGCTATAGTGACAACCGACCTACACATAGTATTTTATATCTATGATATTGTATCCAGGATGAATAATAATAATAATATCCGGGACATTCCACACAGCGCCATCTAGTCCCAAAGTAAACAAGTATTATGCTTGTATTATGGGGTACTAGACAACTGATATATATACTAAAATATTCTTTTTTTAATATAATGTATGCATATGTAGATACTTGTTACACCCGCAGACACGGAACAAATAGACATGTTTATGCACACAAATATTTGTACCGGGCGGGGATCGAACCCGCGACCCTCGGCTTCGCAGTTAGGGTCTCTAACCACTCGGCCAACCGGTCGGACAATATTTTGTGTAGGTACTCCACTGGGATGTATGTATATTTATTATTACTATTTTTTTTATAAAATCTGATCTTAACTGTAGTACATGACATATGATAATATTACTCCTGTAATTGAAATATAATCATGTTGTAATTGTTTTATAAATGCATTGTAATAAGGAATGACGTAACGTATATAAATATAATTAAGTTAATTAATTTTATGAATAGATTACATAATTACCCACCTTGAAATCAAAAGACATTGTTGTATTGTTATGACATACTAAATGTTGTTTTAACTATTCCAATAATTTAAATCATTATCTACAGTAAAGTTACCGCAGTCATATATTACCAGAGTCATCGTCCAACAGAAAATTAATTTTATATTAATTAATATTCCGGCGAGACATTTTCGCTTATCCAATTAATTTACTTGAAGCTATCCATCATTCCTTTCATTTTGTGAGATCGTATCTTGGAGTTAAAAGAATCGGCTCTCCAAACGTCACAATTCATGAATTCAGTGTCGGGAATGCTTAGACATGTATCGACAGTTAAATTTATTATGAACTTAAGACGCTGTTCAGTTTTATTAAAATGGTTTTGTCGTTCGTTTCGTTATACTCCAAATAATTCAACTTTTTTTATTAAATATGTACGTCACTTTGACACGATCAAATCATTTATTTTTTCTCTAAATTTAACATTCACTTCAATGTCTATGCTTGACTCTTCTAGAAGTCTCCATTCAACTGACACATCGTTGACCATCAAGTTCACCTTATATTGGAGAGTTGAAATGTTCTTGCGCTTTCGTGGAAACTGTCAGCAAATAAAATTGTTGGTCGGCCTGTTTTGACCGTACTTTCTGGAACAAAACAATTGATAGGTGAAGTGCCAATATTGGACTATGAGGTTGTGCGTAAAAAGTTGATTTAACATTTATACTTGCATCGTAATTTGAAAATTAAATCATCGGCAGGATTATTAACTTTAAAAAAAATATTATATGTATTAGGACTCTCGAAAATCATTAATTAGTTACAGCACATTTAGTATATGATAAAATAATAAAATCGTTCAAAGCTATCGTTACAATCGGGCTTCAACGCAACTGAGATGATAAACATTCCTTATCACCGATCAATATGACTCTCTTGTTAATGAATACGTTTTACGAAATTGAACTTGACAAGCGCTTGCGTATTGCAAGATGTCAATTGTCCTTACGTACATTTCCAATCAAACTTTATGGCGGATGTGAACATAGGCACAAGTCGCGTCGCAGTAACCAGTTTTAGGTGTAGCGGGACGCAGTGGAGCGAGAGGTACATGACTGTACCTGCGCAAGCACGCCTATAGCGTTGTATTCTGATCCGCCATAAAGTTTGAGGCGAACTATAATAATACGATAAACCACTTTTACCTTTATAGCGAACTTTTGTTTACTTATTTTAAGTACCTAAAGTTGTCAAGAAAGTATTTCAAAAAAAATATTATTTGAATTTTGTCATTTTTTTTTATAAAGAGCACAAAAGAAATAGGACAGCTGTAGAATACGTAGTGAGCTGTACAAGAAGCCATTGAGAGGTTTCTGTTCTAGAAATTATTTCCTAATATTTTGTTATTAGCTTTTTCGTGCGGCTTGACTCCATTTATAATAAAAAATAGGTAGTTAACATTCTGTAATCTAAATATTTTTCCCGAAATAATTATCGACACAGCGTGGTTACTAAGTCAAATATAAATACTAACGACCAAAAATGTAAGGGAGACGGGAATACCTCTGGTGGCCCCTGACCGACGCAATGGGTATTGTCCAGAATATGCAACATGGTCTATTTTTTTTAATTTATAGAGAAATTAGTGCCTTTATTCAAAAGAAAAAATATGACATATTTTGGAGGCTTAAAAAAGAGATATAAAAAGAAAACGTGAAGTATTAATGTGACGTCACTACTACATGTAGCGGTCGACAACCAAACAAGTGTAATAAGTAAAAGATCGTATCTATAATTCGTAGTAATGACGTCACCAGTTTTCAATTTAAAAAAAATCTGTTATTCCTTAAGAATATATACCTGAAATTAAACAAAATACTCCTGACTGTATATATTTTCATAAAAAAATGCAACATAAATATTACTAGTTGATGCTCATTGTCAGCTGTCCACGCATTCCCACAGAAAACGCTAAGTAAAAGGAAAGCACGTACCTATTATTATCACCAAAGATCATAATATTAAAATTTGGGAGAATATGGAAAATTCCCCAAGTAGGTATATTAACGTACCTAAGCGTACACCGTTCCGCTTCTGCGGTCGTACCGATTATTTTAGTGGGTACTTCACTTCTTGGTTTTTACACAAATTATTATTTTATCACATTTATGTTGCTAGTCATTCGTTTTGAAGTTTTTATCTTGGGACTTTCGATTATGATAAATATTAGCCGATGTTACTCGCCGTCCATTCAAGTGTTTTTGTGCAAAAAATTATAGCGTTTCGTTGCTCCGTTACGACTAGAAGAAAAAACTAAACTAATCGCGCTTTCTTTGGACAAGACAGATTTTCTTTTTTTGGCCCATTTTCGTGTCCTAAGAACTGTACAGCTGAAGCCAATTTGCCGCAATTTTATACATACACTTTAAGTGTATATTATATTGATTAGGTGGAACACAGCAAACTCAACAAGCGTTTTATTTTTGAATCACTCACCGCATCTCAAGCTATGAGAGATTAAATTCCATACGAATAAACAAACAAATAGGTACTCAACGGGTGTTGCATAAAAATCAATCAATTAAAGTTCCGAAATGTCTTGTTATTCATACTGTTTTTTTCTGTGTTAGACTATATAATATAATAAATTTTCAGCTTGGCATCGTAGAGTACTCTTCTTTAGAATGTAATGGATATTTTTACCATCAATTTTTCGTGTTCTATACGTTATCGTTAGGGACATATTTGTAAATACAAAATATGTAACAAAATTTGATCATTTTAACATGTATTTCTTTGGCTGAAACCAAATTTTTATGCGTATTAAATATATAGGTATATTTAATAATAAAATAAAAGTTACAATCTAAATTCGAAAACCACACATATTGACATTATTTAGTATTGGTATATCGTATACAAAATCACATGTTTAAAAAAAAAAACTTTATTAAAAACTTTTAATACAATTCGAAATCGTATGACAGACATAAAATTGTATATAGGAATCATAAAATAAAAAGGGAAAGGACTTGTGGATATTGTTTGTGTTCTATCATCGAATGCGTAAAATTAAGGATTCACTTTTATTATCGATAATTTTAATTTTATCTATAGGCACTCACTGTAAATAACAAGAGGGTGCTAGTCGAAATTTTATTGATTTAACATGAAATAATACTACCTGGTAAGATTTTGAAAGATCGAAAAACGTTGTCAACTGGGTCGGTCGCAAAAGGTTGTTTATGCTGTTTAATTTGTCTGAGTGTTTTTTTTTATAAATTATTATGAACTTATTTTAAAAAGCAAAAGGCTTAAAATTTAGAAAACAATACTTGCAAAATATCAATCTAAAATTTTATACTTATTACTACTTTAAGGGTGAACTCAGTTGTGTTTGTAACTATTTTTGGTCAACTTCGCACATTTAATTTTCGATGTATAAGGCTCTATCAATGAGGTCCACCCCTAATAGCTTTCAGTCGTCTCAACTCAAGCTGTCTGTTCTTCAAGCTGTGTGGCTGGCCCAAGTTCAGTTTACTTATCCTTTCAGAACTATATATACAGATCGCGCGGCGAGAGTTTGGCTTTGACCGTTATTGCGCAGAAATTTGAAAATTGGGTATCAACGGGCAATTAGCGGGGTGCGGGGCGGGTGTGTAGGCGCACGCGGTGCTCTGATTGGCGCTCCAGTCGTTCCCTGCCTCTCGCATGCCCCGCGCACTCCTGTTGTACAATCACATTCACAAGTGAATTGCTATTTTCGTTAATTGTTTATTGTTGTCGATTGTTATTATTTGTTGAGTTATAGTAGGCATGGGCTACTATTAAACAATATGTAGCTAGCAAAAATGTTAAATGGAATTTACAAGAATGTACCAAACTTATCAAAGAAAAAGTATCCTTAATGGGTGCCCAGGAATGGGAAAAAATATGTAAAAAGGTAAAAGATATAGAAGAAGAGTACGCCAAGAGTGACCATGTAGTTGATTTACTTACCGAGCAATTTATAATTCGCGTCGATGATAGTTCCGAAGACGATGATTCTGATGATGGTTATGAAGATGATGATGATTTTATTAAAAAACAATTATTTAGAATTTTCATCGCTGTCTCTGTAATTTTCTAGCATTATTACCACAGTACATGAATTTTGACCCACTCAAATATCCAACCTGGTACATAAAAAAGGAAAAGTATTGTGTGCGTGACAGTACCCATGCGCAGTAATCCCCTCCACCCCGAAGGTCAAAGCCAAACTCTCGCCGCGCTTTTTGTAATAAACAGGATAACATATTATTCATTACACCTACTATTCTCTAAATCATTATTGACCTATTTAGAAAAATGCTAATTCGCTCCTGCGTAAAGAACATATAACAGTTATATAATTATATTTACTGTAACATCGTGACCAGCAGTATCCTGATAGCTGAGTGATAACGATCCCACTTCTTGTTTAGAAGGTCGTTGTTCAAGTCCCAAAAAATATATCGTAATAACCTATCACTGACTCTGTGCTTCTCAGAGCACATTAAGCCGTCGGTCCCAGAGGATGATCAGATGGAAGTTGTTAAAATCCACCAACGCGCACTAGAGCAGCGCAGTGGATTAAGGTCTAAGCACCCTCATCCCGAGGGGAGACCTAAGCTCCTGCAGTGGGACATGATAGGCTGATATGATGATATAAAACATATTAAATGTAACAAAACTTTTTTCACACAGCAATTTTGAGATTAGCCGTCATAGAGACAATTACCTACGCAAAAAGATCTTTCGAATGGGTTTAGCTTGTTTTTATTCCTACAACTGTATCAGGCTTCATACGTTATTGTCACTCGTCTTTTGAACTGGCCTCAATACCACTAGTCGAAACCCTCTTCTCTTACTAAATACTTTGGATCCACTATTTTACCGTCGCCGGAAAAATACTACAATTACTTTGCCTAATGGTCAACAGTCTAGTATTAATTGCACTTAGCAAATCCAATTTAGACATAGAATCACCTTCCCGAACCCCACAGCTACCACAGAAAGGATCGACGTTATGCGGTATATTTTTAGAAGAAGACATTTGAACATTGATATGGATTCCTGTGCTCACATGAGTTTTGATCTAAAATCCGACCCGCTTTCGAGTTATATTATATTATATTAAACATCACTCAAACTTAAAAATCACCACAATAATTCCCAACAATTTAAAAAATTACATCGATGGTATCGACCCATCCCACCACTATAGCGGTGATACGTACCGTGTACGTCGTAATTTAAAATCCACTGATTTATAGTACAACGGTAGCATTAAATTTGTAATCATATATTGATTTACAACGTCGATAAGAGGCGCTCGGTTCGCGTTCTCGGAAATGTATTGAGACAGTAAACACGCCTAGGTCTGTGCGCCTTTTGTTTTCTACTACTCGTAAATAGGTATGTTGAAGAATTCGTTTTAGGGGTCCGTTTTTTTGGTTGAAATGACGGAACCCTTACGGGATCACTTGCGCGTCTGTTTTACTTTCTGTAAAACCTATTTTATCCGAATCTACACACTAGAAGAAAAAAAAATTTATAATAATAATACCTAGAACATGCCACACAGCGCCAACTAGTAGAATAAGTATAATGCTTGCATTATTGGGTACTTACACAATTTGGTGTTTAGTAGAAATTTGGTACATACACAGAGTTATTTTTATATTTTTCAGTAAAGTAATTAATAATAGTATCTGTGTTTTCATATTACACTATAGCTAATATATGTAATACTATAATTGATCCATACAATGCTTAGCTTAGGTATTCTATAGAATGCGAACATTGTACACATTGCCAATACCATAAATCCACAAATTTTTACATAACATTTATGTATGACTGACCGATTCGCTAAGTGGTTAGAGACCCTAACTGCGGAGCCTAGGGTCACAGGTTCGATTCCCGCCTGGAACGAATATTTGTGTGCACAAACATGTCTATTTGTTCCGTGTTTGGATATAAAAGTATCTTATAAATGTATATATTATAAAGAATGTTAAAGTATAGTCTGTCTAATAAGTACCTCATAATACCAGCATAACACTTGCTTACTTTGGGATTGGGTAGATGGCGCTGTATGGGATGTCCCAGGTAATATTATTATTATTATATTATTAACACATGCGGCATCACCATAGTTGCACAAGGCCTGATAATTTTTATGACGATTCGTCACATAACTCTATAGCCGTAATAGTCTTTTTAATAATAGCCTAGATTTGTTTCTGTTTATACGTTTGACCCGTATCTAACTATCGTGACAACCGACCTATACAATACGCGCCACCTATGTAAAAGGCCGCCGGCTGTACACATTCGCCGAGCGGCTGATCGGCGAGTGTGTAGGTACAGCCGGCGACCTTTTACATCGGTGGTGACGCGTATTGTACGTAGTGATTTATATATAAGTTATTTAAGCACTAATCTGTTTCTGTACTCCTGGTTCTGAAGTTGCCCCTGCTGACGTCACATTTTAACCTGTATCCATCTGAAGCTTCCAATTCACTTAACTCCTCGTAAAAATGGATTTTGCTTTCTAATAAAATGTAACCTTCAAAATTAAAATAAAAATAAATAGCTACATATCTGAAAACGAAATTTTATTAACATGTAACTTAACACATAATTGTAAGTGATAGTTTAGTTTAATTATCTTGGTGATAATGTTAAAGATTTAATTTATACTTTTTTTAATGAATACCTACACGGAACAGTGGTTAAAAAATTATCACTAAATTCAAAACTTTCGACATGAACGCACGACAAAATTGTACTAATTTCATAGGGTAGGCGAACAATTGAGTAGAGGTGCGACTTGTCTAGTCAACACTTCCGGTGGTATCTCGTACAATGGTTGAGTTGCGTCGGCGCAGGTTATTGTCGTAGATCTATATTGATTTAGAGGTTACTTGTTTTGGCGAATGATTCGGTGAAATTAACTTCGCTTAATCTATACTTCATAGCGTGTAACTAATAGTCAGCTATACAACTGGTAGCTTAGAAAAATTGTTCTATTGTTAATATTTAGAAATTTTGGTGATATCGATTTTTTCTGCTAGTATTACATGCCATAATTTAACATATTTATAATAACTAAAGTACAAAATAAAGCCATACACTCGATTTATAAGTTCCATTTATTCCGTAATGGGTAAAAATAATTAACAACATAAGATTCCATCATCATCACCATCATCAGCCCATTTGAACCCCACTGCAGGGGCTTAGCCCTCCCCCAGGGTGAGGAGGGGGGCTTGGAGCTTAAGTCCACCACGCTGCTCCACTGCGATTTGGGAACTGTAACGACCGCCATCTGTTGACAGCGTCCGGGACCGACTGCTTAGCGTGCCCTCCGAAGCACGGTGTCAGTGATATTGTGTACTTAAACAACAACACTGATGACTTAAAACAAGATTGATTTATATAAATTATATCAATTAATAGCATCTCTCCCGCATTTTTTCCCGTAATAGTAAAACATAACACTATTACAATAAACATAATTTCAAACAAATAAATAAATTATTAAAATTGTGAACAGTTTAAGAATTTAATACCGATACGAAAACTTGTTAAACTTTTTTTATTCTAGAAAATATGTTAGGTACTCAAAAAAATATAAAAGTATTTTATTACTTGTACTTTATTGCACACCATTCTTATGTGACGGAGTGATATTTATTTCCACAGTGTATTTTGTTAATATTTATTGAAAAAATATGACTATAGCTCCGAAATATCTAAATACTAACAACGGATTTTTTGAGCCAATAATAATTACGTTGATGTAATAAAAATTATCCACAACTAAAGCGCGTTATATGTTAGCTTATTAGCGGGTATATTGAACAAAACCACAATAACTAAGTAATCCTTAATTTACATAAAAACCCTATTCAAAAAAATCATTTTGAAATGACGTTTGTATAAATATTTATATCTATGGTTGCTTACAAAAATTGCGGGATGTCTGTCAAAGTGACGCGCCAGGACTATGATTTGTGCCTCGCCCCGCTCGCCCGTGATTGATGGCTGCATGTGAAGCCAGAACAAACAATAGCTTTGGGAAGTTACGTATAATTATTTTGTTTATAATATATAAAAAAAGTTTATTTGACATTTCCAAATAACAAAAAAAAAACAATTGAAGTATGAATGCGTTATTAAAAAAACATCTCAGGATTCAGATATTCTTCAAGCATTTTTCGAATACTAGTGTGATGGTTCTAGGACCACGTTAACAAGCAACTAGATGCTTGAACGACTAAAAATGTCCAAGATTTTGTACTGTATTCGCTCAACCACGAGAGCGCCTGTCGGTGTGTCCGAGCGCATTCGACCTACCGCGCGGATAGTGTCGGGTTAGGAATACTACACAGAAGGTGCAGCTCGAACGGCTAAACGACATCCTCAACCTATACTCCGAAGAGCGTATAGGATTTGACATGAACGACGACCGGAAGCATTGAGGATGCTTCGGTGCGTTACTGCCTTTTACGGGCAGTATCTTAAGGGCGCCGCTTCGTACGGCGTATTTGGTGTCGATGTTTCTTTAGTAGCAGACATGGCGCCTGACAATCCCTTCCATAACCCTTCGCTCAAAGGACTTGACAGTCATTTGATGACGTACCTAGGGTTGATGAATAACCCAAGCCCGAGTTATTTCATAGATTCTGAATTGATTTCAAAGATTTTTCCTGTGGTCTACATAACGGCAAAGTTAAATTAATCTTGTTGCCGTTACAGTTTACATTTTCATACTATATTCTATTTACTATTGGAGAACTCAATACTTTAAAGCACACCTAGGGCAAGCCAGTCTTTTAAGCATAAGTGAAGCTACCAACACTAACGCCATTCATGTCTATAAGAATGAAGGATGAAGTAAGATTTTCGGGAATTAAAGAATTAAGAAAAGTGAGATAAAACAGAGGTAAACGTCTTGGTGGGTACGTACTAAGTATTATAAGCATTTAGTTGTCCGTGAACGGTAGCTCTAAGCTAGTCATCAAAGACATAATAATAACTTTGTATTCCAAATTGTATGAACCATCATATTAGACTTGTCTGAATGTAACTGTTTTGACGTAGAGATTTAGACTTTGACATCATACTTAAATAGACCTTATACAATATGATAAAATAATCTGTTATCAGACATTAAAGGCGGCGTTTACATGGCGTGACCGTTGTGGTCTGTCAAAACAAAACGAACCCCGAGTAGAAGATAACTTCGGAGAAATCTCTAAGGCCTCGAAGGCGTGAAGTCGTAACTGCTAATAATGGAACATTATGTATTCAACGCCACGTGCCGCGAATAATGGCGGTGAACGAAAACAAAAGTGGGTGTTTTTTGACGGCCCGCAACTCAAAAGAGATGGCTTTATACCATACCGCCTATACAAAGCGATTGTTCGCTTTAATGTTTTATGTCACATACGATGCCGACTAGATCGCATGCCACGCTTTAGAGACAAATAACGTACACACTTAGTAGAAAAATATATGTACAGGATCATAATTTTTTCATATATTTAATATATTTTCATATATTTTGTTTCAAATATTTGATACAGTTTGACCCGATTGATAGACTGTTATACTCATAGATTTTAGCAATAAAAACAAAAATTTTGTATAAGTTATATTGGAAAAATTACATGATTTACACTTTCGCATATAGTCGGTAAACATTGGAAATGTATTTTATTTAAATTCATATTTACGTTTCATTTCGCAAATATAATTGACGTTGTAAATTTCTGACCGATTCAATGACTTCATTATTTTACGTGCATTTTTTTGACGTTCTAACGTGTTTTGCGTAATTTGAATTTCCGTCATTTCACATGATATACTTCCTCGTCAAGGCCATAATTGCATAGTCCATTATTTTGGATCGATTCAGTTCGATCGATAGCTTTAACTAATTATTAGTACCGTGGATCATAACGATCGATCGAACCACTACTGCTTTGTGTCACAGAGATCACAAAAGAGATATATTATTAATAGACAACAATAAAAACAGCCATTGACACATCAAGGTCTATTTTAGGCTCAAAATTGTGAGCTAATTGCGCACTATTTACAGTTTTCATAAAACAAGCGGATTCTATGTCTTGTATCATAAATTATTTTACGGATCTGGCCGATCAAGCCACAAGTGTGTAGTAATCCTTACAATAGAATTATTATCAAACTGTATCAAATGATTATGTATCATAAAATTTCGACGCCCTGCAACAAAGAATCGGAACGTCGAACCGTCGGCACGACAATTAAACGTGGCCAGCGAAAATTACTTCCGTTTTTATTTAGAGTAAAATTTTTTTAACCGTAAAATGTAATTACGTCTTCCCAATTTGTGAGACCGCGCGTGACTGTCGACCACTTTGCGCGTAATCAGTCCAATAATGACATTGTGTTTTAAACATTTTTGTTTGTGATCAGAACGCGTTAATATCGAAGATCTGGCATAACAATGAATAATGAATTAAATTTGTAAACCTTTGTGCGGTCTGGAGGCATTATTCAGAATTATTTATATAATATAATTTTAAATGTGCTCAATTTTCTCTTTTTCATATGCTACTTACAATTTGTAATTTTTATATTATTTTAAATTCCCGCTATACAAGGTAAGTTACTGATTTGGGTCCGATATTCGAAAATCGAGTTTTCATGAGATCTCAAAGTTTTGAGGTCCTGGGAAGCCATTCTGATCATTTTCGGCTAGACGTCCGTATGTGTGTGTGTAACTTTTTTTTGTCATACAATATCTTGACCCGCGATACGGCGTTCGAAAGGGTTCATCGAGACTTAGATTTGATTAGATTTTGAAGTCAATTGGTCGAGCTATTTCAAAAATAAAACATCAAAAAAATTTTTTTAGATTCTTTTAAATAACTTTGAGATTTTCCAACCGATCTACTTAGAACCTTATATGCATTTTTGTAAATAAAAAACTGCGTCGAGTGCCGTAAAATTCAATTCAAATTTAAAAAGTTTATACTCAATATAAGATGTTTACACACACTTATTAAAAGTCAAAATGAATTGATTAGGTGAAATATATTAGAATAGAACGACGCGTTCAAAAGATATCGCAGGTCACAAATTTTCCGAAAAAGTGTTTTTTTAACATAACTTTGAGATTTTACGACCAATAGATTTTTCACTTTGCATAAAAGTTTTGTGCTTACAAAATTGCATAGAATGCCGTAAACTGCATTAAAATCAAACGAAGCGTTCAAAAGTTATCGCAGTTCAAATATTTCCAAAACAACATTTTCTTTGACATGTCCCAGGTTTCTGAGCTTGAAGAACTCTGAATGTATAGAAATTCTGTTTTTGGGCTTTGAGAGCTTGAAAAATTAATATTATGAGCTCGAAGAGCTAAGAAACCACGAAAATCGATATTTTGAGTTCGAAGAGCTAAATACCTTTATAATTTTTGAGCGCTTTGAACTCGAAAATAGCGGGAAGTTCCAGGGATGGCCTGCAGGGTTAACCGATTTTTTTTGATGGAGAACATCGACTCATATTTTATCAGTGATTTTAAGTCTGTGGTAATGAGAACTAAAAAATCGAGCTCATATATTTTTTGTGACAAATAACTTATATTTCTGTGGTATTAACAAATGAAACTTTTTGAAATTATAAATTAAATACTCCATTAGAATGTACACTTTATAGCAAATACCGTATTCCGTACTGAACGAACGTACTGAAATAGTTTTCACGTCAAAGAGCCCATTTCGAACGTAGCCACATAAGTCCTTTTTGAAAACTAGCTTTCGGTGTGCCATAAAAAGAACATTTTTCCCCCAAGTGTTCCCGATTAGCCCCGAATGGTCCCGATGCCCTCAATAGGTGCCCACTACTTACACCCCGGTAAAAGGATAAAAATGGTGCTAAGTAAGTAAGCCGGGCGAGGCCGAGATGTGTCAACAGATAGGCGTCATCTACTGCTAAATGCACTAACTATTTTGTGGACCGTGACTCCCCAATGCTAACAAACATGAAAATGGCTTGTTTTATAAAAAGTACATAAGTAATAAGTTTCTCCAAAATTTTTGTAACGATTAACAAAAATCGATATGTCTTTTATTACGTATACAATCCACCTTTAAAGATAATTTAGAAATCTGGTTAAATAATGTTACTGGTATCAAAAATCTTAATGTATAATGTAAATTAAGTTTTATGCAATGATATTTTCAATAACAAAATATATTTAAAGGAAATTTACCTAAAAACCATACCTCAATACAAAAGGCAACTAAACGTCTTAGTACTTTCGAACCGACTTTTGTCTTTCGACGATTTCCTTAAATAAAAGTTCAAAGCTCGTTTTCTTGTGTTTTTCATAGTTAGTTAGCTTCGACATGTGGGCAGCATGTAGGCCGACAGCCAGTGCCGGCATTTCGCAAGCAACTATCCGAGCCCCTGCGGTAAGAAGGGTGACGCAACATAAAGGAATTTTCACCTACGTAAATACATACCTATACGAAATTTCAAACTTTACATGTAGATTTTACCTGACTGTAGTACATTAAAGAAGATACCTATTGTATTTCTCAGAGTATGCGTAAGCTACATTTCTTGTTATTGCAAATTATCAATTATTTTAAGGTTTTTAATCAAGAACATAGTTTACAAAATAACAGTAAACTGTTTCTAAGTTTAGAAAATAACATTATGATTTGATAGAATATATATACTGCACATGTAACATGTTAATCAGTTTCCAATATTGATGATTCGTCCAAGGCATCTGATGAAAAAGAAAAACTGGCATCTATATTACAGGCTCAGCCTAATATAGATGTTAGTTATAATTTAAAAAAAAATGTTACTTATGTATCGAGCAATGGAAAATATTGTTGAAATTGTTATGTTTAATAAAAGTTATTTTTTTCTTAGCACTTAGCTAATGCCTACGACATCGTCTGTATGGTTTATACGATAAGCATTATTACTTTGTAATTTGCATAATACATCTTAAAATTAACAATTTTGGCAAGTCTAATCGATTCTGTGAAAGCCCGCTTGGCATTTTTTCTTTGCATTGCTCTGCCTTTAAAAACAGTGGCGTGATGCAACATACCCTATAAGCTGAGCCGTAGTTTTCAACTGTTTGAATGTGATAAATTCATTAAAGCGGTTTAGTGGGTTTTGGATTGTATGGGTTCATACAAAAAATACACACAGACAAAAAATTTCATTTTGTATTCAGGAACGGTTAACTTTAATCGATGCTATCTACAGACTTCACTCATTTACAAAGTTTTTATAGTATAAATACTATGTCAACCGTGTTTAGCAGATATCCGCGCATAATCAAAAGATTCTAAAATTAAAGGAAATTATGTATTCGTCTCATACTTATCAATAATAAAATCAATATAACTACGCAAATCACATTAATAGAATATGAGTTGTCACAAAAAAGGAGTGGTTTTAACAGCTCTATATTACGTCTGCATGCCAAGAAAAACTGTTTCCTCAGCCAAAATATACAGGTCTTAGGATTACATGTGGTATCACTGAGGGTCCGAAGTCAATGTGGGGCGTTTCTTATCAATCTATATTGGCCGATATCTTGACCCTTAGGTTTGCCCTCTTAACGTAGTTACGATTGTTTGATGCCCTTTTCTTGAGGGGAGTGCCTACTTAAGAAATAGTATCGCTAAATAGGGTTATAGTGAGAGAATATGACGTAATATGTTTCTCTAACTTTGTTTAGTGAGAAAATCCGATTTGTTTTTGTTAAGTTTTGAAGGATTACAATTTTTTGTGATCTTTTGAATTAAATGTCCTCCAATCAATAACTTTATACCCGCGAACAACGTTTTGGAATATTTTGTGCATAAAAAAAACCGTTTAGAATTGAATGTTCGGGTATATATCATTCAACATATTTTTCATATTATATTTTAAATTTATTAATAAATATCTATATGGACATTTATTAATAAATTTAAAAAAAATATGTGAGAAATATAAATATAGTCAATGATACTTGATATCAAGTAAGTAAATCATACTAGTGTAGGACACAATTTCCCTTTATTATATTCACTTTTGTTTAATTATAATAGAGTAGTTTCCATATACATGTATATGTGTACGTCGTAACCATATTTTTTTTCTGAGTGGCTCCTCGCTCCGCTCCGCTTCGCTTTTTGCATTAATATAATCGAACCCAACCTAACCTAATCTATTAATTTAAAAATGGTGGACCATCAACTTATCTTGGCCAAATCATGAGTGGATCCGAAAAGGAACACATCGTGAAATAATCAATTCTATGATTAGGGCACGATATATATATATATCTATATAATTATATATCATTCAGTGTTATATTAACACAAATATTTTTTTGCAAAAAGTAGGTGAAACTTCAAAAAGATAAATCGGATCCAGGAAGAAGGTTCCAGCTGGCTAAGCTTAATTAACACTTCTTTCTTGACCAACCGTATTAATATTTGAATGAGATTCAAAAACAATCATAAAAGTAACCTGTTATTGTGTTAACGAACATTTTAATCATAATAATACATAAATATGTTTGTGATTATTTTAAGTATTTGCATTTAAAAAAAAAATACTGACGGAAATTCTTGTGGGATCTTCTCCTATCTTTATTTCTTTACCAGTGAATAAATTTTTACTATATTAATTTTTGAATGTATATTCACTACATATTTCAAAATAATGTCCCCCGCCGCGTCTGTCCGTCTGTCTGAACGCGATAAACTCAAAAGCTACCAAACAGATTGGCATATGGTTGACACCAATGAATGGAGTGATTTAAGAGGAAAGATTACGTGTATAATTTATTAATGTTTTGTGGAAATTACTTGAAATATGACGATTGTTGTCGAAGAAGTCGGAAGAAAATCAAGCCGGCTGAAAGCTTTCATCGAAAAAGCTGCGTCATCCCTTTGAGATATAACAAAATAATGTATGGAGAAATTGTGTCTTTTTTATAGAACTAAAGAAAAGTCCACAATGTCATATGTATATCTTTTATGGTTAGATTACTATACCTATTTTTATGTTTAAAAAAATGGTGTCATATGATGAGGTAATTGGAAAGCAATTTATACGGATACAGTATTAATCCTTATCAAATAAAAATGTTATTTACGTTCAGCATTTCATGCAGATTATGATTGCCCTTCACACCGTACAATTTAAATTAATATCTTAGGAATTATCGCGAAATGAAATATATCGCGCTAAAGCGGCCGGGCGTGGTGCATAGAAACATAGAATTACTAATGGAACACAACACGGCTCGAACAGTTCATACGTGTGCAGCAATGAGCAGTTATAGATAGATATACGATGTCATCATCACAGAGGCGACATGCGAAACTTTGTTTATATTCAACTACTAAATTGGGTAATGTAAGGGAACGTAGTAAAATAAATTGAAAGAGGCAAAACTGATGGTTTAAATTACAACGTGTATTTTAATTAATACTGTGTATACATATTTCCCCATACAAGTAAAACAATAACACATTAAACTGTAATTGGTACTGCATATAGATACTAGAATATGTGCTTGCACTACCTAGACCAGACACTTTATCTCACTTTGCCTTATCGTTAAAGAAATAAACGAAAAGCAATCAAAATCATCTTTACAATGTGATATAAAGTTTACTTACACTTTAATAAAATTAGCTTAGTAAGTTCCTGACTGAAAAATACAGACAAACTGGCTTAGGTTGAGTAATTAAGAAACTAAAAATAATCAGTTACACCTAAGTCATATAGTTCCCCAACATTTTATACCTACGCATCTGTACGTAAACTGTACGGTTCACTCTTCATAAGTCACAATTTGTTTTTATGTATATATTCTTTACTTTTTCAAATATTTACAAAATTGGAAATAAAATACATTAAAAATACTCCGAGTAGGAAGAGTTTGCGTTCCATTTAAATCTAATTAAATCTAATCCACATGTTCGACGCAACAAGCTGATAGGGCACTACGACATAAAAAACACTACGGCTTATATGCTCTGCTACCCGTGCGAAGCCGGGGCGGGTCGCTAGTAACCTAATATAATAAAATATTTTCATTATATCTACCCTGTAGTTATTCTAGAAATATTTAATCAGTTTTTATTGTGAAACATATTATTTTAAAAAAAATATTTACAAAAAACCAATAAACATTAAAAAGGTATAAGTAATAAACTAAAATATCACGGCAATAATTTTCTTTCGGAATTTACACGTTATTCCTTGTCGTCCGTCTCAATTACGTAACGGAGGCAATAAAATCCGACAAGTGTCCAAGGAGGTTTCCTGTCGAATTCTATTAGCCGATATAATGTATGGGCTCGGTTCGGTCCGTACATAAATTGTGACCTCGGTCACTTTGCTCTGTGGCTACATTTATGGCGATTTTATGGGATTTTATTTAAGCGTTCAAATAGACAATACAGTGTATAGATAAGTGAAATTACTTAAGTCGATGAATCCTCATACTAAGGTTGGCTTATTTTATTTAACTACCATTTAACATTTAATTATCTCTTTTTAATCAATGAATTAAAAACACTATAATCTTTCGGCTAAACGTAATCCAAACTGTTAGAGCGTGTAGAGCTTACCGAACTAAACAAAAAGTTTTGAGTGAGCAGGTGGCACAAACTAAAAGTTACCAAGAAAAACATATTTAAAATGTCTTTACTTATTATTTTTTAAAATTTTTGTTAGATTTAATACTATTGACTTAAATGTATCGGTTGTTTCTTGGTTATCCACGAACTGACAAACAGGTGAGTGATGTTTGTTTACAATTCGTTGAAAGAAATGCCTCTCCTTGTATATTTATAATAAAATATAATAAGACACTAATACAATTCGTAGAGTTGCAAAAAAAGACAATAAAGGAAAGACTGCGGCTTGCTGCAGTTTGAAATCGTTACTTCTCTGCATCTCTCATTTTTTGGTCAGAATAAAATTATCGAATGTTAGAAAAATCAAAGCTAAAATATGTTTTGCATTTCACGATTTAAATAGAAAGTACCAAGACATGGAACTTGAAGTCTGAGCGACAGTGGTAGGAAAAAAACACTTTTTCGTCCAATAAAAACGCACGAGTAACTGTATGAACAAAATAATCGCAAGAATGTCTAATGGACAATCGGAAAACGCGAAAGTTTTTTCGTTCCTCGTGTCCGCTTCGAGCCGAAAAGCATTCCCAAAAATAGGCATTACCATATCTTTTCTAACCAGTCCTTAACTGTAGTATTAATTATTTGAAAAGAAAAATATATATTAAAATTCTTTAAAATATTTATACTATCTTTTACCACTATAACAAAGATTACTCACTTTTTATTGTATTTACATAATTATCTCTAACACAAAATAAACTTAACCTCTTTAAACACTAAGATCATTAAGAAAACTAACAGTCGCTTTCGAAACCGCTGTCATTCGGGCCACACGATAAGGCTCGTTGGTTTTCCGCTAGAAAATGGTTTTATGGGTACCGCCCAAACAAAAGTTAGTGGGCGGGCGGCCACAGCGGTTTTTGTGATTCAATGCTCCTAATGAGATACGAATGTCCGTTTTATTTTATTTCGACAAGAGCGAAAAAATTCAAAATGCATTTTCGGAGTTTGTTTCTAAAGACTTGTAATATTTTGATACTGTCTTATGAGATTTGAAATATATCTGTCTATTTTTGCGTATTGCATGTTTTGAGATTCTGACCTCCTGATCTTAATGCGGACAAGATGATTTGATGATGGAGCTGGAAGGTGGATACCATACCACTTCAGTAGCTACCAGTAAACCAACTGAGTTTGGACTCGTTAGATTTGTCTTCACGAGCACTTTTTATACCATATAAGCTGCTGGGAGATGACAACAGAACCCGTCAACGACCACTAGTAAACCCATCGAGTTCGAACTCACTACTTTATCTTCACGAGCACTTTTCATCGCACAAGTCGACGAGCGGTTGTTGATGTAGCTGGAACGTGGGTAACAGAACCTAGCAATGGCTACTAGTGAACCCACCGAGATTGGGCTCATTAGAATTGTGGTCACGAGCACTATACATAACACAGAAGAAGAAGCAGGAAGGTGGACACAGATACACAATCCATATTAGGCTATTAATAAATCCACTGAGGTTCGGTTAATTAGATTAGTCTTCACTAGCACTTTTCCTGCACGTGGTGATAAGGACCTGACGATCGAACTAGAAGGCAAAAAACAGAACCCTTCAATGGCTACTTGTAAACTTAAAAACTTAAAAATTTGATCTTTCATTTAAGCCTCTTAATTCAAAAAACCCTGAAACATGTTTTTCTTCATTTCTAACAGAGAGGTAAAATACCGATTTTAGGGGTATTTTGCCTCTTTAAAGGTAATATCGTAAAATCTTTCCATAGGTGACGTCTACTTCACAAAACTAAACTTATTGTCCAAACGTCATGTATTCAGTTTCAGCACGTTCAGCTAAGTGTTGAATAAACAATTGGTCAGTCATACAGGACACTTTTTTTAAGTATATCAGTTCAAAACTTATGTTTCTGGCTTTCAATAACTATTTGTATTCACTAAAAAAGTTATTTTTATTAAATGTGAGTTTTCCTGCAATCAGTGAATTCCTGGCATCTTTCTGTAAAGCTACCTTTTTATATTATAGTTAAGGAGCACCAAAAATTATGATAATAAAAAATAAAACTAATCCAATAATCCACCCCTCGTCCCCCCCGACGCAAATGTGCCCATGACGCTCATATCATAATAATAAATATCATATAATTAATAAACATTACAATAGTATTTTTACTACGAATTTTCAAGTAGGTCAAATTTTCACTCCATTCTATTCGGTCTTTGTACCCACAGTTACTGCACAAGTTGGTATACCGGAAAAGAGCGTCGTGACCTCTGCCCGCCTACTTCCGCCGGAAGTTTACTTACTGCCCGACCTGATTTCCATGTTGGTTTTTTATACCGTATCTTTTTTACGAACCTTATGTGTGTATTATGAAGAAGTTTTAAATACGTTTCATGTGTTTATTTTAAGTTAATGGAAACCAACAATATGGTACAAATAAATATGATAATTATTATATTGGTATAATTTGTCTCAAAATAGTACCAATTTAATTTAATTAAACAAAAAATATTTAGTTAAAATATAGAAAAAATTCAAAAAGTTTCCTATATAAGTATGAAAATAACGCGTTCGGTTTAATTGCTTTCAGTTTTGACATCTCTTGATATATAACAATGCTGAGGAGTTTTTTGCCGGTTCTTCTCCTTCTATTTTTCCGAACCGGTACCTAATCATTTCATTCTGACTTTCAATAAGTGTATGTAAACCATCTTATACTGAATTAAACTTTATTGTCATTTTGATTTGATTTTGATTCTGAGTTGGTACGCTTGAATTCAACACAATATCGAGTTTTCTAATTTTCACGGTTTTCATTGTACCTACTTAAGCATATAAAGAAAAGTTTTTTGATTAACTAACATTTATATATATAATATTCAGGGCTATTTATCTAATAGCACAGCTCGAAACTTTTCAAATTTTTTGATCCTGGTAACTTATGACGTAATGTCTTATGTGCTGGCATCCCAAACTATATGGAGAAACCATGAAAGTTACGAATATGCTGATTGAAATTTTCAATTTGGTGCGTTTATTCAAATATATCATACGAGGTGGTTAACTTAAAACAATAAAATATGTTTCAGTATAGTTCACCTACGATACATTTTCAATTTACTTCACTGAAACGTATTTATTCGCATGATTGGCATCATTATTGGCATTCATCATCGACATCATTTTGTGGACTATAGTATCTATATCATTTTGTTCTCGGTTCCAACACCATTCTGAAAAAGCATTCATAAAACCGTACTGTATTTTATATTGAACTCTAGGTTACGACTATGCATATAAACATCCATATAAATGCAAAAAAGCGATACAAACAAACAGAAACAATCAGCAATACAAACGAACGAAAATTTAAAAAATTATACTTTTAAATATGGCGTCGTCTACATGACCCATAACATGACCTCGTTACTATTTTACGAACTTATAGAAATAATAAAAATAATATTCCATCAGCCCATTATACGTTACTGTAGGGGCTTAGGCCTCACCCTCTAGGGTGAAGGGCTTGCAGCTCAAATCCATCACGCTGCTCCAGTGTGGGTTGGTGGATTGTAACTACCGCCATCTATTGACAGCAACAGGGACCGACTGCTTAACGAAGTCAGTGATATTTATGCACTGCAAAGTGAGAAAAAACTCATTGGTACACGCACAGCCTTATAAATTTATAACAGGCTCGCTGCGCTCGGGCTATCACGGCATATAATAAATAATATAATAAACAGTATTTTATTATTATTTTGTATAGATTAATAATTATTATGTTGTATAAATTAATTATATCCCAATCTGTCTTAGAGCTTAAACAGCCTTTGAGACAAACTTACAGGGACGTGTGTGTATCTGCCATAGAAGTTCGCCAGTGTTGGAGGAAGCTGCCGGGTGTAAACCGTGGATTTGTATTAGAATCCGTTCAGATAACTTTAATAAATTAAAGAGGCTTGTCAGTCGCCTCTAGTTGCTCGGTAGCACTTACCTACGTCTTTGCATTTATTTGCATATGTTAAAATTATCGAATAATGGTTGATAGAGTTTTCGGTTGAGTAATATTTATTAATACCATAAATACTAAAGTGTTCGTTTGTGATAATGAAGCGACTTGAGTTTTACAAGGAAATCTTTGAAAATATACCGGGTAGCATATTATTGGGCTGATGTTTTTTTTTTGGTAGAAGGTTCCAATGATATACAAAAATTATCTAGAACGAAAGTGAAACGGTAAGTAATACAAATATAATGAAAACATAATAATACCTGAGACTTCCTACAGAGCGCCATCTCTTTCCAAAGTACGCAAATATAATGCTTGTGTATTGGGGTACTAGACAACTGATACACTTACTTAAATATTCTTTATAATATATAAATATATAGATACTTTTACACCGAGACACAGAACAAATGGACATCATACACACAAATATTTGTCCCGGCCGGGAATCGAATTTGCGACCTTTAGTTCCGTAGCTAGGTCTCTTAACCACTCGGCCAATCGGTCAGTCGTACATCGATAATTTTTACATTTCTGTTTGCAATATCATATTTTCGTCTCTACTACTATTGTCATGGAACAAATACGTATTAGGTAGTCCCTTTTGAAAGTAACTAAATTAAGGTGTTTGATAATAACAAACTGAGGTGTTTGATAAGTTGATTTATTTACCAAATTGCAGGCGTCTTGGTTTAGCTTTCTATTTATACGTTTTTATATTTATTTACTAATATTGCACAAAAAAATACATTTTACATTTTTTAGGTATTTTTGTAAATAAATATTTAAAGGCAACTTTTGGGATCCACTTTTATTTTTCGAATCAGTCCCAAAGAACAACGGCAGACGCCCATACACCATTTTACATACCTACATGCAAGACGTTTTATAAAAGAGAGCCGAGAATAGTAGAAATTCAGTTTCGAACTTTCATTGGTTATGTTTTTTGTAACTTCTACAAATATCTATTTTTTTCATTCCCGACACCGATTTGACTTTTAAAGACCGTAATATTAAATCACTGAATCTTCATTCTCATTATCAGCCAACATTTAAACCAGTTCATGAAATTAGTAAAACAAGGAAAATGTATGACATGCATATGACATGAATACCGTTTACCGACATAAAAACGAAACATACTATTAAGATTAAGGTACTTAAGGTAAGAAACTTACCTAAATCTATCACGCCATATCCAAACCCAATACTGGGGCAGGCAGTGTGCACCGATCGCCATAGAATCCAAACATAAGTATTGCGCCGATTTGCGCCTTATCCACATTCATTTACCTTCGCATACATGCACGTCGGTTCAGTGTATTCTTGACTTGCCCTTTATAATAGATATTCATGGAAATAGTAAGTGGAAAATTACCCTACGTCTGCTTCAATTCCTAAGTATATAGGTTATCTCATTGTTATTTATTTGACTTTTCTATTAGAGCATGCAGCTGTAATTATTGCAAAAGACAGCCTCATTTGTTTTCATTAAAATAATCCATTAGGATTTTTTTAGAATGTATAGGTACCTACTTTACTAATATTTGCTAAGTTTAATGTGGGAGTACTACCTACCTACGTTTTAGGTAAGGTTAGATAGAGTGAATATAACAAGATTTAGTTTTTGTATGTTTTATTCTTCATCGTCTTCTCTTACAATAATCCCATCGAGAAAATCTGCACGTACCGAAATATGTTCCTGATGTCTGGTCCATCCCAAAAACCAAACTAGTCCATAAACACGCAGGGGTCACACATCACGCCACAAAGCAAAAATATCAGAGTCCTTAAGCAGTTGTGATTTGCAGTTCAGGTCGATTTAGAGAAATAAAACAGAGAAATAGACGAAAAAAATTAAAGGACATCATGATAATAAATAATGACAAGTAAAATGTAGGTCATCATCATCAGCTCATTTTTACCCCACTGCAGGGGCTTAGGCCTCCCCCAGGGTGAGGAGGGGGGGCTTGCAGCTTAAGTCCACCACGCTGCTCCACTGCGGGTTGGGAACTGTAACGACCGCCATCTATTGACATCGTCCGGGACCGACTGCTTAACGTGCTCCCCGAAGCACGGTGTCAGTGATATTGTGTACTTAAGTCAGAAAAACTCATTGGTACACGCCCGGATTCGAAACCATGGCTCTATGGGGCCTTATAAATTTGAGACAGGTTCGTTGCGCTCTGGGCTATCACGACATCAACATTAAAATGTAGGTTATAATTTTTAAGTACCGTTGGTTGGTAAGTAAGAATTCTATGTTTTTTAAAAGAAATTATACAAAACATTGCAATAGCGAGTATGTGTGTGCGTAAAACGTCAGGGCTTTTCGTGTAAGCCCTAAGCGCGGCACTCTGTTAATGGAACGTCGTCGTGTGCTTTAAGTGTTCATTACATTATGCATTTCTGTATTATTACTATTAATACAAAAATACATAGATAATAAAAAACATTCATAAATGGTATAATATCACAGAGTAAATCAAGGTATTTTACTTCACCATGTGGTAACATTACGTAAGTACTCAGAAGCACGAAATGTGTTCAGAAAAAAGGTTTTTAGTAAGTAAATAAGTATTTCAAACGAAATGTGCTCATGAGTACGTTATAGAGCTGCTTTGACTGTTCAGAAGCACGAAACTACTACCTCATGAATTCTTTTTGAACCAAAACCAAGTCAATTAGAATTGGCAGACAAAATATAAATAAAATTGAGATTTTCTATTTTCTCCATTCAGTTCCAAAATAGTACATTCAAAACTCGAGGAACTCTCTTTGAAAAAAAATCCGTTGGAAAACAACGACGTTAGAGCGCGAACGAATGGTTGAACTACCATACAAGTACCAGCGATACTTAATAATTGCTAAATGGGTCGATTGCCGTGACAAAATGGATTCGATAATATTGTTTTGAACCTTTTATGTGTATAATAGATTTTATTAATAGTTTTGCACGCCGAGTCGATAATAATCGATTGTTTTAATCTGTAGAAAAATATATGCGGAATGGTAAAATTGACCGAATCAATGAATAGTTCTTTTGCCGTCACTTTGGCAGCACTGGCTGTCCTTACAAATGCATGTTTGTGATTGGTGCAGATTTGCAGTGTTCAAATGTACACCAATCACCAACATGTATTTGTGCTGACGGCCAGTGCTGCCAAAGTGACGATAAAGGAACTATTCAACGCTATTTGTTGAAACGTTGGTTGAAACCATGTTGAAACCTCGAAACGCACAATACCAAATGTTATAATTCTTGTGATTGTAATACTTATATTTATTTTCATTTGTAAAAACGCTGAAAATTAAAATTATATAAATTTGGGTTAGACAATTTGCGTTTCTCTTGTAGAATGCTCTTTTTGAATTAGTGAGCTTTGAAAAATAAGTGATTCAAATGTAGGCTTCTGTAGCACTTATTTCTATCTCTTAAAACATTCGGTGCAAAAAATTCTCCGACAACGAACAAACAGACGTTTGCATTTATATTAGATAGAATAGATTTGAAACATTGATTTTAGATAGCCCAACACTTCGTACTTTTTCGTTCCCTAAATACATGACAATCCCTGTTGCTTGTGCGCATGTCGCTCACAAAGCATCGCCGACTTGCCGATAAAAAGATTAGTCGTTTGCGTGTATAATTCGGACGTGATGTGAATATTAAAGAGCCGGGAGCACCACTAATAGATTTTAATCGGGCGCCGTTTCTGTGGGAAGGACGTTTTGCGTATTGGAAATTTTGTTTTCGCTAGATCATTGTTGTTCGCAATTCGAGTATATCTCGACTGGTGTTTTACGAAATCGTCAAACAATATAATTTCATAGACGTATTTTTAGCTTGCGGTGATCAAATTAAAATTATTTCAATATTCCTAAATGAAGTCATGATGAATAAATAAAAAAAAAATATGAAATATTTCTGAATAAAAAATCGTACTGTTGAAATAAAACACATAGACGTTTATAGAGATACCACATTGTGGCAACAAAAATGCGAGCAAAAATAAATATTCCATAGACCAAATATACCTACTGCTGATTTCACTGAAAATTCATGCATTTGAAATCATCCTTGAAAATTCATGCTTGAATAAATTCAATCAATGCCTGTCTACTATTTGAAAATTCACTGAAAGTACAATTTTGAGTGGCCCACATATAAAATCTGAAGTGGAAAAGAATACTTTAATAAAGATTTTGGAATTACATTTCATGCGTAATTTAAGAAAATATTTGTTTAAATCAATCTTGATTATTATGTTTGACTGACCGACCAATTGGCCGACTGGATAGAGACCCTACCAACAGAATCAAAGGTCGCGGGTTCGATTTCCACCCGGGACAAATATTTGTGTGCATGAACATGTCCATTTGATCCGTGTCTGGGTGTAAAATATTTACATATGTTATAAAGAATATTTTAAAATGCAGATCAGTTGTCTAGGAATCCATAACACAAGCATAATACTTGCTTACTTTGGGATTAAATGGCTCTGTGTGGCATGTCCCATGTATTATTATGTTATTCAAAAGTTCTAAATAAAATTTACAATCATTGTACTTCAAAACATTGTTGCGGGCGCGGGTTCTGCATGACTTCTAATAAAATGCACGACAAGTTGTTTACAAGTCTTCACAGCGATAGGAATCCATCAATATTCATTTATATGACATCCACATGTTACTTTTAGAAGTTATTTATTTCATAACTTTATCATTTACATTTTTACATATGCCTGATCATGATTATGACAGACATTTCATTTGTCTACCGCGTGCCCTTTTATATTTAAAGGTTCTATTATTATCGTACCTAAAAATCCAATTTTTAATTAATTGCACTAGTTTTACCAATACCTGACATAAAACTAGTGATGGGAAAATGGAAAGAATCAGTTACGAGAACATGCCCGTAACAATACAACTACACATATTATTAATAATTTATTTAAAATACGCAATAGTTAATAGCCAGTAATGCTTTAGTTATAAAATTATGGAAATATTCAGAGACAGGAAAAGCAAGCATAAGTAGATAATGAGTATCAAAATTATTTGTTCTTCGTAATGTGACCATAAAAACATCAATAAAAGGAACCATAAGTTATCCGTGAGAAAATATTTTATACAAAACAACTTAGCCGTGTGGTCCAGATAAGCGAAAGCACACAGCTCAGCCTCGCTTTGGAGATTTGAATATTTTTATCTAGTCCTTTCTCAAATATTAATGCGTTTCGAGTATTAAGAGCATTATGAACGCCCTTGTTTTCGTTCGGTGGGAGAATTTGCATGCGCTCAGAGCAAATGCTCGGATGCATTTTAGTGCATCGGGGACGAGTTGGGGAAGTATTTTTATAACTAAAAGTTTATGCGCATACGTGACAAGCTTTACGGCAAAATGTAAAAGTTTATGTCGCCAACTACTTTCGATCGATTCATTTAAATTGAAATTTTAAAGACCAACATATGGTTGCTCAACTAGAACACCAGCTCTATAAACCTCTAAGAGCTGCACAATTATTGCACATAAGCTTTAGAAACAGCTAAGAACTGTAACAAAGGCTCTACAACCGCAGTACATATATATATATCTACATTGATTTTGTCAATATAAATGCCTGTGTAGTAGTAAAAAGAAATGTACTAACTCTGCAGTACGTAGAACATCTTAGCTATACTTGGTAGAAATATCGTTATCAACTATAAATTTTTAACAATTGATTGTTCCTTGAAAATACATACATAATTTTTTTTTAAATATATAAATATGCTCCTGATTATAAATATTTTCATAAAAGCGTATTCAAATGTAATATAAATTTTTTTATAAATGGCCATTCCAGTGTTAACGACGTATTATAGTACTGTTGTATTTATTTAATTGAAACATTTATTCGTATCCTCTAGACGTTTCTGCCCTCATGAATGTCTATGCAATAGCACTCAACTAAGTTCGTGAAGGCTATTTTCACTGCTTCTCGGAACAAACATTTTTTGCCATAAAGTTGTTCGTATTGCTGCTACGTTATTGTGAAACAATTATGGTAAAGATCAGCTGAACGGACGGGACAGTTTCACCATCATTGTTCTGAATATTTAATTGTAGACTCTAGCTGTTATCTATGGAAAGAATCTGAGGAAGCAATAGTGGATAACACCACGTCTGGACCATAAACAAACATTAACCATTACGTTTTTGTTGTTTCGCTTCGTATTATGAAATGTTCTAGAATATTTCTTGGCTCCAGTCATTGTACATTTTTCATCGGACGATACAATTTCACCAATTTTAAAAACAATTGAAAATCATAAACTTGTTTAATTGAATTTTGATTCAGAAGACAGTGGCTTATGTTTGGAAAAAGTTTTGGATTTATATTATTCAAAGTGCGCCCAGAAGCTCTAACAGCAATCTCATATTTAAACCCCTCTTAAATTTTTAGATTGCGTGTGGTACCGTAAATACTGTATTTAAATAGTGGACAGGCATAGACTGAAACAGAAGTATAATCACAAAAGCAACAACATGAAATTAAACACGAAACGTCTAAAATATGAAACAAATCGATGTGGGGGACACTACAAACGTAGCGAGATCGATAAAGGCCGCTATATGTATAGGCCCGAGATAGTGCCTGCCTATAATATTCTTTAGGGTGCATCTCATTTGGCTTAAGAACCTGCCTTTGTCAACAGACTCGGGGCGGAAAAATCGATAGCGAACAAACGGGCGAAGCTTGTTTTGGTGCGTGCATCTGCAAGGTATTGCTATGAGATTGCCTTAATTGTAAATATGTTTGAAGAATAAGAAAATAACACATCTTATACTTGTAGGTGCAGAGCGGTTTAAAAGTGTTGTGTAGGCTACATATTCTTTCATGGAAATTACGACTAAATAGTACACCGATACTTGTGTTATTGTTTAAATTAAAATTACTTTATTGTAACGCAATACATCAAATTATTACGTTCAATTTAAAAAAATATGCAAATGAATATAATGTTATACATTACTTATCATCATTATTCGTTCAACCTTTGACACATTGTCTGAAATGGACAAGTCCCGATACACCGGTGGGAACATAAATATGGGAGGGAGTGTAGCTTACAGTTTGGATTGGAGCGAAGGGAATGTACGGGAATGTAAGGGAGTTAGCCAGGAATTGGAATCGGGAATTGAAATAAATACTACAATGTGTAAATTAATATTTGAATAAAGCGTAAACTGTTCTGTCGTTTCCTTTTTTGATCGCTGTTATTTCTGATTAATTACCTTCACATGATTCACACGATGTTTGTGTCAGTTTCGGGAAGTTCGTATAGTTCATCAACAACCTTCATAATTTCTATTTTGTTTTGTGCTATTGTGACCCAATCCATTATCACATGGAGTGGTGGGATGGGATGGTTATAATAGTTCATTTCATACTCGTAAATGAGTTTTCGCGTGTATGTGAAGCCCTTATTTTTCCTGTTGTGAAATTCAAGGGTGACTGTACCTACTAGGTGTTGTCGATCTCTTCTTAAAATATGCGCATAGTTTCGTGCACTCTGTGCATTTGAGTGAAGGACTTACAATTTCCTTTATCCTGTTTAGCTTTAATATTCTGTAGTTTTACTGGAATTTTAAAAATGCAATTATTTATTAACTATTTCTCTAATCTTATAAAAATATTTTCCTTTAAAATTTTCAATTTATTTTGGTTAGTTTTGTCTACAGCTATATAACCGTACTACAATAGTGACCGCAAGATCGTATTTTTAATAGTAACAGTTGCCATATAATAAACCACTGAAATAATTATAATTACAATCACATTGATAAGGCGTTATCGAACGTAAAAACCGTTGAAGGCACGCGTTTCGCATCCGAATCAGACACCCGGCTGCTTTATTACGTCGATATGTAAATTTTGTACAGCGTCACTACCCTTATAAAGACCCTGTTTGAATTGAAAATTTAGTCGCGCCCGCGTACAACCAGCCAGTACTGCCACGTCTTTCAGCCAACTCGCTGCCTCCGTTCGTTCAGTTACAGGTTTTTTTGTTACTACATTATTTTATGAAAATATGAGGTCACCGATAAACAAAGTGGCGTCACCGCAGTGAGTGAGAGGGCGATAAGAAACGCCACGTCACGGTATCACGAGCTGTCAAATGCGAAAGAGATGGAAGATAAAGATGGGAACGACCTCTAGGGGACTGGTAAGTTTTGTGAGTAAACAAACTTGTCGTTTTATTTTCATGTCTTCAAATTGTTGACGATGAAGTGTGTTAAAAACTTTCAATATTTAGGTTCTAATAATAACAATAATATCTATTTAGATCTTAGAAATAATACTATGAATTATTATTAGATATATCTGTTACGTTAAATATCGAAAACGGTTGCTTTATTAGGAATTAGTTTTTTAAAATTGTTAAAACAGTTTAATCATATTGTTTATCAAACTATTTCAGGAGCTAAAGTTCTATAATTTTTTTGTAGTTTTGAATGTTGACATTACAATCTCAAATGAACTGATCATCGTAGAAGAAGCCCAAGAAAAAGATTTCATACAGCTTCTTTTCATACAAAATTATATGTAATTTTATTTTACCATTCTAACATTTATGGCGTATCGCATAATATACTTTACGAATTAATAACAAATACAATTCTCTTCATTTTACTGACAACCCTTTTATCTAATTCAGCCTGAAAACAGATAATCTAACTTTCGGCAATACCTTCTAAACCGCATTAAACTGCAATTAGTTATTTCGAGTACACGAATCGAGGAATATTAAAGAATCGTTATACAGAATTAGTGGTCTGGCCACCCCCGTTCGGTCGAGTCAGTCGTAAAGTTTAAAGTCGGGGGGACAGCAGCAGTGATAAACGCGAGGCGAACGTTCAAATTAATATATATGTGCACGCCAAATGTTAGAGCGACAAGGCTTTTCGTTCGTTTAATGATAATTTTGGAATTATCCGCCTATTTTTAGACCCTTAAAATATTGTTATATTGAAAAATGTATAGAGGGAATTTGTTTTATATAATAGATAGCATACAAATTCTTTCTTATTATTTAATGCATCGGGCTCAGCTTCATAAGTTTATTGTAAATACCTCGATTAAAAAAAGAAAGTTATTCGTCATTAGGGCTTTTTTTTTAAATTGTGATCCTTTAATAAATAAAACTTGTGACATCGCACACAGCGCCATCTAGTCCTAAAGTAAGAAAATATTATGCTTGTGTTATGGGTTACTAGATAACTGATATACATAAGTAAACATTCCTGATAATATGTACATATATAAATATTTTACACCCAGAGACGGAACAAATAGACATGTTCATGCATTTGTCCCGGGTGGGAATCAAACCCGCGACACTTAGCTCCGCAGTTAGGGTCTCTAATTACTCGACGTAACGTTTCTCAATAAATACGATTTTGTCATCAATTACATTTTTTTTTTGTTTAATTAATTTCATTGCTTTTTTGTACTCCTTTTACAAATTGTGTACATTAATTATTCTTTAATGTACTAATTATTATTTATTAATTATTAATAATTAATAATTATCAATAATTATTATTTAATGTATGTAATAATTATTATTTATTAATTCCCAAATTTTAAAGTCAATTTAGTTTCTTGTTTCTGTTAAATATTGGTTAACCTCACATCCGTCATAATTCTAGACTTAAGTAAAATTCCAACCCTTTCATTAAAAAGAAGGGGGGGGGGGGAGTTCGTTAATATTTCCGCTATATTAAGTCGCAAAGGCCTTGGTTTATCTTCATAACTGCGACTGAAGGGTTTCAGTATTTCGTCCCTTTGTAAGGTTACCACTGAATAATACAGATGTGTTCAACGAAATTATATTATTTCTCAATAAAACAATATAATATTACCGAAAATTCATTAAAATAATTAATTAATTGTCATTAAAGTTAGCTGCCTGCAAGTCTGATTCATTGTACATATTACAACTTTGACTGACCGATAGGTCTAGTGCAAACCCAAAGTTTGCGGGTTCAATTCCGACCCGAGCCAAATATTTGTTTGCATGAAAATGTCTATTTCTTCCGTGTCTGGGCGTAAAATATCTAAAAATGTGTATGTGTTATAAAAAGATTTAAGTATGTATATCAGTTGTCTCATAACCATAATACAGGCTTTGCCTAATTTGGTGTCCCAGAAATTATTATATGTTACTTATATTATTTTAATTATTATTTTATTAGTCAAGTCCAATTAGGGTGAAGCTTTATTTGTTCGAATTTGTTCAATATATTCATTTATTGTTAAATAATGTAGTTCGATATCAATATACCACTTCAAAAATATTCTCTAAAGTAAAACTCTTTTTCTTATTATTTTTTCTTTTTCTTACTGGCTCCACGTCGTCCAATGTTTAAAATTAGCATTTTTATAAATTACAATTTTTTCTTAGTATTCCTGGTTCTTTAAGATTATTTTTTTAAGTTTAAAAAATTTTAGTATAAATTAATAGAATAATTAATTCTTTCTTAAGTTTTCAAAACAAATGCTTTATTTCAAGCTCATTAATTAATTATTTGTTTTTATAAAATTTAAATTATCTCAATATTTGGCAATTAATGGGCTCATAATAAAGTAGGAAAAGTATATTACTGTGAAGGCCGAAATATTCTACTTGTTGAGTGATTTTTAAACAAACCCGTTATGTGTTTTTAACATAATTAAATTAGTAATTAGAATGATATATAATTAACTATTGTATATATATATATATACAAATTAGAATGATATATTATATATCATTCTAATTACTAATTTAATTATGTTAAAAACACATAACGGGTTTGTAATTATATAGTTAATAATCAATTATGTATAGTTTGTTATTAAATGTAATAAAAGGAAAGAAATCGCTTAACATTCAGTTTAAAGGACTAGGAAAAAAAATTCTGTTTCAGAATTTTCGCATCCGACCCAATTACTTACACACTGGTATTAAAACAAGCATTTTTTAAAGACCTCACCTTCATAAGATGTAAGCAATAAATAACCTAAGATAATAACTATCTTTCCTTCCTTCGGGTCAATTTTTCATTGGAGCAAAGCAGTGACTAAAACACACATCTTAACATATTTTTTTAACTCTATAAACCATCTGTGACTACGTTCAGTGCATCGACTTGTATCCCTTCAGACAACTTTATTACGTGCCCCTCTCATCACGCGCATTATTATGTAAATTCGAATTTAAAACCACTTGTTATCTAGTTAGCGACGAAAAATAGTACCTACGAACCCCTAAGTTAGCCTGAGGCCGTGCACTGCTACGCGTAATCGATGGCGACTGACAAATGGAGCGATGAGCTGTTAAATTTTGCTGCAACTACGAGGTATGGTCCTGCGTCCTTTATTGTTGCATATAGTAGTGGCAAAATAGTATTGGAAAGTTAATTTTAGTTATTGACAATTTATCAGATGGATGCGGCATCCTGTAGCCGCACATGGTACCTACTCCAATTAATTGTGACGAATTGTCACGTAACTCCATAGTTCTGATAGCGTATTTGATAGATTTTCTTTTTTTTTTTTATTTAAATTTGGCTTATCTAATAGCTATGGTGACAACCGATCTATACGTGACGACCGCTTAGCCTGGTGGGTAGTGACCCTGCCTACTAAGCTGGAGGTCCCGGGTTCGCATCCTAGGTCGGGTCAGTATTTATATGATGAATATTGAAACTGGTACTGGGTCTTGGTTGTTATATTATGTATGTGGTGTCTTCGCTCCGTACCCAAAACACAAGCTAATGCTTAGTTTGGGGCCTAGACGTTGTTGTGTTATATACGTAGTGATATATATATCTATAATTTTGTTACTTCTGAACATGAAAACACAAACACATACAACTACGAAAATCCGAAATAAAGTAAAATGTAAAAATGACAAGATAAGAATATATTCACTGATTTAAAAAGTAGAAATATCTCCGTTTGAACACTTGCTTTACGTATTCTGTGTACTGAAAAAAACTAGTATCCCCTGTCAGAATATCTAAGGATTTATTCTTAACCAGGTTTGTTTCCGCAACACAACGTCCCCATACTATGAGATCACTAGTGCAACTACTAAGCTCCCGCTGGTCCGTTTGTTCCAAATTCAGTTTTTGGCCTGGGCAATTAGGTACATCGTTTGTTTGTAACTGAACTTTACGGAATGAAACTGGTGATGAGGAAATACATACCAAAAATTTTCAACGCAGAAATATATAGACGAAAAAGTATATTCGCTACGAAAACCGGCCTCCAGCATCAATTATTACAGTTCGTTGGTTTCAACAACAATAGTGGGCTTCGAGTGATTGCCACTTGTGATGATAATGTATCGCCTTAGGCTAAATATGGCGCAAGGGGTGCCACAAGTACATTTAAAGAAACTATATGCCATCCACTTCAGCTATGCTTAGCTGAATTACTATTAAGCAGTTGACATAGCTGTGAGAAAAGGTTGAAAACGAAACACATCCATATGTATTTTTGAAAGTCAGGGTTTCGTTTTGCCTATTTTAATAAATAGTAATGATGACGGTGTCGTGATAGCCCAGAGCACAGTGAACCTGTCTTAAATTTATAAAGCCCCACAGGGCCATGGTTCAAATCCGGGCGTGTACCAATGAGTTTTTCTGACTTAAGTACAGAATATCACTGACACCGTGCTTCGGAGGGCACGTTAAGCAGTCGGTCCCGGACGCTGTCAATAGATGGCGGTCGTTACAGTTCCCAACCCGCAGTGGAGCAGCGTGGTGGACTTAAGCTCCAAGCCCCCCTCCTCACCCTGGGGGAGGCCTAAGCCCCTGCAGTGGGGTAAAAATGGGCTGATGATGATGATGATGATGATGATGATGATGAATGATGACGTAATATGAAACACTGTACTCGTTGTATTTTTATAGAGGGTCTGTAATGGTACCGATGTACAGTAGGTATGTAGGTAAATTAAAAAATAAAAATCTGCAAGGCTCCTTTGAAACGTTTTCTCACGTTGGAAAACACCTCAAAACGGAGTCTATGTATTTTAATGATAGCATATACACTTTTGTCCCAGAATGTATGGACTGACTCGGTGCGGGAAAAATTTACGAGGAATAAAACGTTTTGTGGCCTTAAAATAAAAAAATGAATTAACATATTAATTTATTTTAAATATTCAAAATAGACATGATTTTTGATTCAAAATATATATTTTTTTATTATTTATGTGACCTCGAGGCGATAGATTGGCACAGTAATCTATGCTATTGATTTCATATACATTTGCATCAAAAATTCAAACTACATCGACATACATATATTACCTGCACTGATTACGTCATAAAAGTACGAATTGACTAGAAGCCCTTTTCTGCGTTTACCGTCTAACCACTCATACTATTGCTAGCTGGTGTAAGATGGCAAGTTTTAGTCCGAATTTTAGTGCGCAAGGTTCCCGCGCGCCAATCTTCACCCCCGAGAAATCCCCGCGTGTCGGTTTCAACCTACCAAAATTGCGTAACGTCACCTCGATACTGTGAACTGACATTACTCTATTAAAACCAAACGCTGCTGTCAAATTAATTTACTCTGTGGATTACGTGCTCTCCGTACTCCCTAAAATTAAATCGAAATTGGCATTTTAATATTTTGTCGTTAGTTTTCAGGTTGCCTTTGGAAACATTATTGACATTCAAAAGCTTGCTAGCATGTATTTTTAGATTACTGTAGCTAAATTAATTCTTAATGTCCATCTGTCCACTGTCCGTAAGTCACAGACTCATTCCTCGGCCATCTTTCCATTGATTCTGATGAAAGGTTACTGCCAAATTTCTTTTTTGAGAGTGCTTTAAATATTTGCGTACTTATTGGTTATTAAGTGATTTTTTTAATCTAAAGAATATTTTATGTGTCCTTAAGGCATATCTAAAGTTTTAACCGCGTGAGCTTAATACGTTATAGAGGGCGCCACGAGTAGTCATATATGGAGAATTGCACCTAGGTATACTTTATCTATAATTCTATTCGTACGAAAGTCCGGAAAGACAATCTGGATGCCAGGTTCCTAAAAATTGTTCTGATATAAGCATAATTTACGTATTTTTTAATTAAAATTATTAAATCAAATATATTAAATTAAGAACAGCTTAATTGTTGAGAATAGAATGCGTTGTTTATGGTGTCGAATCCTGGATACTCTGTGTCACTTTGACTTCTGACGTATCGGCGCAATTGATTGATCTTCTGTTACTTCTGACTGAGAAAAAACGCTCGTGCCCCATGGTGGCTGATAAAATAAGCAAAGGATATTTTTTTAAGTAAGTAAAAAAATATCCTTTGCTTGTTACCACAAAAACGTGGGTTTAACTAGAAACACCTATCCTAAAGTTTTGTTGTGGATAACATTGTGTAGTGTTTCTTGTTGTAATATACAATTGGTACAAAACGATTCGCGGCTGAAAATGGAATCGAGAGGAATCCACCTCTTGGGCCATCGAGCTGAGCGTCAAAGACCTGAATTTCTGTTGGTGAGTGGCATTTGGTTATTACATACTGTACAGCCTATTTGATTTATCTATGAAACGTCAACCGGGCCCAGCACGTAAATTCCACTGACTTTAATCTGCTTCACCACGGTTACATTGTTGGTCGCAGAACTTAGTTCTGTGGCCAATGATTATCGCCAAAATTTTTTGGTAGCTGAGCGTGGTTGTGTCACATTTGGTAATTGACCTCAATTTGATAGGTATTTAATGGCTGATACTGCGTTTAATAACTAATTTTGAAAGGCCTGATATGTTGGTTCGGTAATTACCGCTAAGCACAAACTTCCCAAGGGTAAACTTGTACCGAGTCCACTAAAAATATTTGTACCGTTGACAACAAAATGTTATTTTGATTATTAAGTTTTATTAATCGAATGATTCATCTAAAAAAATTTATTTCTAGTACACGTAAACAAATTTGCCTGAATTTTGTTTTGAAAATAGAATAATATAAATGTAAGTTGGTAGGTATGTACTTTATCGTCATCGCCGATTTTTTATTTTTTTTTTTTTGATTGATTTTGTAATAAATTTTTAGATGACGTAATAAATGTTATCTTTTGGACGTATCTAAGTATACAAAATCTGTTATGCATAAAAGGAAATAAAAAAATAATAAAAGATATGTCTATTTTGTAACCATTATATCTTTGGTATTCTTTCGCCAATCGTTTTAAGAATTTCCTCTATCGTTGTTTAAATGTGTATATTTAAACTGAAAATCACTCGGGCATAACGAGCCTCAAGCGATGCAACATTCAACGTTGTTGAAAAACATCTCGACAAACACAAACAGCGGCATTTCTACCGTCCGTTTGTTTTATCATGGGATATTGATAATTTATCGCACGTGCTGCGACCAATACCATGTTTTTTTAATAGCACGCTCGAGGTACGATACCGTTGTAACTGTTTATTTTTTATTAGCGAAACGAATATAGGGTTTTTTTAAGTTTCTATGCTTAAGTTGTTTTACTATAGAAACATTTTGCCTAAAATATTATTTATTGTAATTAACAAGAGTTGTTATAACTTTTCTTAATTTAATGAAACACGTGCATTTTTAATTAATAAGGCTTTTCGTTAAAAAAAAAAGAAAAAAAAAATTTTATAGCAGAGCGTGGTTTCGATCCACGGACCTCTGGGTTATGGGCCCAGCACGCTTCCACTGCGCCACTCTGCTTTACACAAATGTCTGCGAAATATCGATATAGATTTTACCGTGGTGCTTATATTTAAAAGGTCATAAGTACGACAGTTTGGAATAATTCATGAATAGTAACAAGTCAGTAATGTACGTGAATCACAACTCGTGAGATAACTTATTGCGGTGTAACAATTTATGAATATTGTGTTATATACTTTGTAAGTGAACTCCGAAGTGAGCTTGCAACTTGCGGAATTAGTGGCCCAAACCATTCATGGTCGAAACCTAAGGGAATGTCTATGTCCAGAAGTGGATGGGAAGTTTTTTGAACATATTTACTCGACATGTAAGGAGGAAATTAATGAGAAAAAAACTGGCCAAGCGCGTGTTGGGTGCGATGAAGTGTTCCGTAGTAATTTATTTACATAATTATAGTAAATTACATGCCAGTGTAAATAATAGATTGACAACATTATTATTCATACATAATCAACTATTAGATAAAAAACATGAAAGCTCGATTTGGTCCCTAACGAAATAAGGGTAACAGTTAAAGGCTTTTTTCATGATTTTTCATAACTTTTTAAAAGCCGTTAAGTATCAAATTTCCAAATGAAGCATACAGCCTATTTTTTCGGGTTTAGCGGTTTCAAATTCTCATTTCATCCGATGAAATGAAAAGTTGAAATGAAAATCAACACCTATATATAAAATCACTTGCGTTTGTCTGTCATAACATATCTTCTCCGAAGCTACTAGATGAAGAAAATTTAAATTTGGTTTTTATACAGAATTAACAAAGTCTCATTTTGGACCTTAATTTTGTGGTGTAATTAGAAAAATAAAAAAAAAAACTATTTTCTTAAAATTGCATTAAATGTGTCGTACCAAATGAAATTGTTTACCATCAAAATACTTTAAGCCACGTTTCCCCTTCCCTTTCGTATTACAGAAACTACTGAGCTTATAATTTTGTGAAAAATATGGAATATAGGGAGGACCTCACCCATAGTACACCTACTTACAGGAACACCAAATCTTTAAACGAATTCTCATTTTGGGAATTGATTTTGGTAGGCAAATAGAAAATAAAAAATGAATTCATCGTCAATGCCATCATGAGACCCAATCAAATATTATGCTTGTGTTATGGGTTATTAGAAAACTGATATACATACGTAAATATTCTTTAGAATTTATACATACATAGATATATTTACGCGTAGACACGGAACAAATAGACATGTTCAAGAACACAAATATTTGTCCCGGACGGGAATCGAACCCGCGACCCTTGACTCCGCAGTTAGGGTCTCTAACCACTCGATCAGTCGGTCAGTCAATGATGTCTACTGAAATGCAATCTCTGCCTATTGTAGCGTATGTAAGTAGCCACTTAACGTACAGGCCACACAAATCATTATAATGTTCTAGATTGTATTTTTAACGTTTAACATAGAATGAATAAAATAAAGGACAGTCGGGTTTGAGAGATAGACGAAAAATCTATGTACGCGACTAGTAAGCCAAGTAATAAACAAATATTGTATTTGTTAATAAAATCATTAATAAAAAAAACGTGATAATCAGTAAAGTGATTCTTATTATTTTACGCTCCCGATAGGAACCGTTCCTACACTATTTACCACTGCAAGTTCTGTTGTATTTACACGCCAAATTTCATTTACCTGCGCCTATCACTGCTAAAACTACGTGGGTGTGATTGCGGGACCCTAAAACTTTAAATTAATAATGAAGTTATTACATTTATAATGTCCAATTTATAATGTCACGACATTGTTATAACATTTATAACAGTGTCGTGATAGCCCAGAGCGCAACGAACCTGTCTCAAATTTATAAGGCCTCATAGGACCATGGTTCGAATCCGGGCGTGTCCCAATGAGTTTTTCTGACTTTAGTACATAACTATCACTGACTCCGTGCTTCGGAGGGCACGTTAAGCAGTCGCTCCCGGACGCTGTCAATAGATGGCGGTCGTTACAGTCCCCAACCCGCAGTGGATCAGCGTGGTGGATTAAAGCTCCAAGCCCCCCTCCTCACCCTGAGGGAGGCCTAGGCCTCTGCAGTGGGGTAAAAATGGGCTGATGAAGTGAAGTGAAGTGAAGAACATTCATCAATTATGAGTTCATAATATTTTATTATGTAATTAATTTAGTTTAATTTTAAACCTGTAATACACATAATTAAAATACTTTTTTTATTTATTAAGGCCGAGACTAGTACTCGTAATGACGTGAAAATAAATAAAGAAAGTTCATGACAATGGGACAAAGTCTTTGTAAAACCATAAAAGTCATCTATCTATAAATAAAGTTTAAATATATCCAATACTTTTTACGTATAACTACCTATTCAATGATAGCAAACATCTGACCACATCTGACAGAATGAAATAAATTAATATATTTTAGTACAGTAGTTTATGGCTTCGATACACACCATAAATAATGTAGGAACATTAAAATAGAGATTTAGTTCAGAATTTTTATATATGTATCATGGTTGTAGAATGTATATCTAAATAAAAATATTGCGATGTGACCACAAAAATATGAACAAAAAAATATACACCACTTAATGTTTTGATATATTTGCTGTCAAAAAGAATTTAGTGTGACCTCCACGTAAAATTCGTACTGAAAAAGGAAACAAAGATTCCTAAAATTATTTTTCGTGTAGTTTTACAAAATGATTACGTATGGTGTATCTAATCATTGAGACTGGACTTTGGTCCACGTTTTTTATCGTTACTAAGTATGAAACGCTCTATTTTTTTAGTATTATGCTATCTAAGTTCATGTTATTCTGAATAATCATTTTTATATTTTTAGAAGCAAAGCACTAAGAAGAAAAGTACTTGGTTAGATGACATCATTTTTAAAAACTGTTTGTTTGATCTGAAAATTATGCATTTCTATTTATAAAGAAAATGTAGTAGTAAATATTTTATCTCACGTTTTTTGAAAAATCACAACCAAAGCTTTTTGAAGAGCGAATCGTTCGTATGTTTTCAAAACTACTCGAAACTGTTTCAAAAGGCACTCATCCGATTTTATAGTGAATATAAATGAAAGTATATAGCCTAAGGCCAGATTATTTCTAAATGGCTTGCTTTTCGAGTGTTCCATTATTTTTCGAGAGTCCTAAATATGATTTTTCTAAATCTTGTTACTGGTCCTTTTGTTATATAATTTTAAAGCTTTTTCTTTGTTCACAAAGATAAAGCATTAAGCATTGAATTAAGTTTTAAGTAATTTCATACGCTTTTTCATGAATATGTGAAGGTTCATTTTTGGACAAACTTTGATACGTCGCGGCGCCGCATTGGTTTTTGATGATATTTTTTTATTCAGGTTGTATAAGGAGTACCTTCCACTAATTTAAATAAGTTTACTGTCCCATAGCACTAAAAGGAATTCCTAGAGTTCATCCATGTCAGTATGTCTGTCCGTAAGTCATCGCCAGTTTATTTGCAGTGTTATTGTCATAAAACTTTGCTTGGTAAGTTGAGACATATATGTAACCGCTAAATAAGTGTGTATTAAAATCGTGAATAAACATTTTTCTACAATGCTTCCCATACATACAAAGTGGAGCAAAAAAATTTTTCCCTTACCACCTCAATATATAGTTCAAATAGCTGTTTTAAAATCTAAAACGATCTTAAACCATTCTCCGGAAAAACCTGGAAAAATCCGTAATAATAGTGCATAGTACGAAATTACTGCATAGGAAATCATCGCGACTAACTGAAGTTAACAATGGGATATTTTCCATTCCATCAGCTCATGATGCCCCATTGCAAAGGCTTAGGCATCTCCTCGGAGGATTTGGAGCTTAATCCACCACGCTGCTCCAGTGCGGATTGGTGGAACTATGGAATTTGCCTTCATTTTAAACTCTAAAATACTCTTAAACCGTTCTTTAGAAAAATCCGTATTAATAGTGCATAGCACGAACTTACTGCGTAAAAAAACATCGCGACTAACTGGAGGTAACTATGGAGTATTTTCCATTCCATCAGCTCATTATGCGTTACTGCAGGGGCTTAGGCCTTCCCTCGGGGGATTTGGAGCTTAATCCACCACGCTGCTCCAGTGCGGATTGGTGGAACTATGGAATATGCCTCCTTTTTAAATCTAAAATACTCTAAAACTACTGTCCCGAACAAGGTGAAAAAAATCTATAATAATAGCTCATAGTACGAACTTACTATACAAGAAAATATCACAACTATCTCGAGTTACTACTCCAAAGTTTTTGGCAACTGATAATTTTTTCTTGTTGGCATGGCTCTACCATATGTGTGACCCGACTCGCACTTTCCTGGTTATTTAAATATTCCTATTTCATTTATTGGTAAATAACTCGAAGGAAAATTTATGAACAAATTATTTATTTATTTCTGAATAGCAAGTATTGGAAGATCGCTTTAAGTTTATTCATGCACGTTGTGCATTTTTTTTTCACACTCGGACAAATGAAATGAGAAATTTAAATCCCTGAATGTTGTAAACCTTGTAGTTAGATTATTTTTGTTGTATAAAACGTTGGAAAATCATAACGCGCTATTTATTATTACTTTTATCTCCATTATTGCTAAAATTCGTTAAATATTCCGAAACAAATATTTGTGAAATTCCATTATTAATGATACATAAATATTTAAAAAAGATCTAGGCACTGTAATTTCACCAAATAATTATTTAATTTTTTTTTAATAACTTGAAATCTCTACAAAACCCGCGATTGTGTGTCCCATTGAAATAATATAAAAAAATCTTTAAAATGAAAATTATTAGCGAATAAAACAAAACGGGCTAATAAAGTTCTTGTCACATTAACTGGGCAATAAATACAGTTCGTATTAGTAAACCAGAGAAAGTTAGGGTCGACGCACACGTCACAGCGGGGCGTCTTTGTACTGTTTTATTGGCGCGACGCTCTACGGGCGGTGGATCTATCGCGCCGTGAGTGTTCGAGCTTATTACTTGTGACGTTTAGTTCAATACTATATTGGAGGGAAACTATTTTATAAATTTTTTGGGGAAAGTCATATGAAATTATTTGCTACCTATTTTTTGTTTAACTAAAAAAACATGCACTTTATAATGAATTTCTAAAATATGGTTTGGTTTTATAAATAAAGCTATTTAAGAACATTATAATTTTTTTCTACAGGTGTAACTCCAAAATACGTTCAGGTAATTATGAACGATACTCGAAAGTACGTTTTATTTCATTTTGACTTAAACTTGACATTACTTTGTCAACTTCAATTGCGCCTTTCACGAAAATACTGTGCGAATTTCTTTCAGATATTAGTTGAGCATATTTTTTGCGCTCTTTTTTAAACCATGGCGCTTTTGGGGCCAATATTTGATGGCAATTCACGTGAGCTAAAGCTGTGTTCAGAATTTTCCTTAAGCTCCTTACATAATAATTTAAAATTTAAACTACTTAATAGATCTATTTGAGTTTCATTGTACGAAACATGCTATAAATTGAAATAACTGTATATAACTGCGAAGTCTGCTGTAAATTAATAACTATCAGATGATTTATAGCAAATTGTATATTTTTAAACTCTCATGAAAAAATAGTTTCTTTCACTTTCACACACTTTCAGTTTCGAGTATGTCAGAATGTGCAAATCACGTAATTTTATTTTACGACTAAGATATTATAACATACGGTCAAAGAATTAACAGATTTCCCTTGGAAAAAAATATTACCACGCCTTGCGTAAAAGGGTTAATAGAACGACAGGGTGCGTTACGCGCGACCAATAAACCAAAATTAAAACTTTTCGATACATTCCTCTCTCACAATGAGACTGTGCGGACTCAAGCTAAATACTCCGCATTAAGGTGTTGTTAGTCAAATGACAAAGTTTCGTGACCCCTTATAAGCTATTTTCAAACATCACTTTCGACTTTATGCTTAACGTTGTAGAGTATAAATTACAGTAGTAAATAAATTCGGAGTTAGGACTTTTTGTGAGTGATAAATAGGTAACGTTAAAAAATCTTTATGAATGGGGTTGGCGTGTGCCGATGGTGGCCCAGATTAATGAATTATTTTGCCTGTTTTGCGTTTTAATTTTTCTTAAATATAATATTTGCTATTATTGCGAAAATGGACATTACTAGTATAACACTTAATTAGGTATGTAAAAATTGCTGAAAATCGACATTTATATATTTTTATTTGAAATTAAATTAGCAATTTTTTTTTCCTTTTTACAAAACTAACATTGTAAAAAGCTAAAAAAAAAACTGGCAACTTTACTCTACCTGAAAATTACAAGCACTAAATTTTAAAATTATGTTCACATATCCGTAATTTTATGTAAAATATCTTAATTTAGCCAATCACAACGTTGAAACTGATTTTAATCACATTAAATTATTCTATGGTCTGTGATATACTACTACAATTGCTCTAGTTTGTTTTTTTTAATAAGATGTAAATGGAAGGAATATCGGGAACTTATAAATAAATCAAATTGTCATGTGGGAGTTAAATTTGAGTGAAAATTCAAATTTCGCTTAAAATGTTCAATGTCTATTTGTGTCCAAAGTAAATGTCATACTATAATAGGAATTAAATTTTTTGAACCGGCTATAACTATATACGAACGCCAAGAGCTTTTTTAGGAGTTTTGAATAAATTATGAAGGAGTCCACCTTTTAACGTTTTAAAATAAACCGATTAATGTTCTTTGCGACACCAATAGAACAAAAAGAAACTGTACTTACTATGCTTCTTTTCACATTATTTGACTAAATTTCTCTCAAATATTATAAAATTAATTGGTCACTTGGAAACAAAATTTTCACACAATAAACTTACCCGACAATAAAACTTTGTAATAAAATAATATTTTAATGGTTTTATTTTTATGTATTTGTTCAGTAATTCACTCCATAGTCCCTCGAAGCCATCTAATGCAGCAGTTATGACACAGTTGCAATTAGACCGCAACCTAGCGACGTATTTTGCGTCCCATATAGATTGCACTGCAATCTAGTCCCAAACTAAACACAGCTTGTATTATTTTTTTAATAATATATACATATAAAAATATGTTACATACAGACATGTTTATGCACACAAATATTTATCTCGGGTGAGAATCAAACCCGCTGCTTTGGCTCTGCAGTTAGGGTCTTTAACCACTCGGCCAATCGGTCATCCATTCAAGAATTCCACTTTAATATTTTGTTGTAATTCTCATTTATGTATCTTCAGTAAAACCATACTGATGCATGTGTGTATTGTATGCATATTCGCGAACGTATGTTTTGAGATGGTCGTCCTCTATTTTACAACGGAACGCCTCATTTGTGCAACTTGTATTAATTTGTACGCTTTATTTTCTGGTGTTACCGCACAAAAATGTCCATTTTATTTTCATTCCCCTTTCCTCCCTTACATCATTCACATAATAGTTGGCCGTCGTCAAAAGGGACGTTTAACAAATGATACGACGTACTCCTATTGTTAAAGCTTTTGTTGTTTCGTTCAGAGCTTTTATTTCGCGCTTGTAAAAGGTTAAACGATTGCCGTACAAGCTTTTGTAATATATCCCTTTCAGCCCTGAGCATTGAGTGTATTATTGTCTGACCTTCTAATTTTTTTTAATGCTTTATGTTTTTATGATTGTCCTAATGTGTACAGCTAATAAGTCACATGGGTATAATTATTATTTTATTGCGCATATATCGTGCGCAAGTCATGGGTGTTCGTGTTTGGGTGCTGTTTTTTTTTGGTCCTTTAGAGTTCATTCATTCTTACTTTTCATCGCGAGACAACACTGTGTTTTGTCTTGAGCGGGCGTAGGATGCGTTCATTCGCGTCGAACTTTAAAAGATCGTATTTTTTATTTATGAACACGAGCTTTACACCTTATCCGGCAACATATAAGGTTTATTATACTAACGTCATATTTATTGAAATGAATCATATGCAACGTTTACAAAACATCAATAATGTCGCCGCGATGCTTGCGTCAAACTCCGTAATGTATAATTAGTTGGTTCAATTTACGATGTCGATGCTTGGTGAAAATTAAATTATAACTTATGGAGTCGTTGATTTGTGCAACTTGATGTATGCAGTATGTTTATAATATTTTTTTTTTGCAAATACATCTATTCGTGAAACACTTTAGTATTAATTGAATACTTTAGTATGATATGTTTGATATCCGAAAACTCATAAATGTAAAGCTCCTTGGAGTTTACACTTGAGATATGTACTATAGAGTGCGATATTCTTAACTAGAATATTTCAGTTGAAATAATAATCTTATTTTGAGAATAGATATTGATTATTAAGATTAAACGTTTCCATGTATTGTGATTGCAAACCTTTCTATGTCAAAACCGATGTTTTACACTATTGTTCTATTATGGGTGTTTGTGACAGTTTCATACCCATGCCTAAGATAACAGAATTATCGAGATACAACGTCTCTACTTAGAAATGATCGAAAATCTGAGTCAAATCACAGAATCGTATTTTATGCGGACCATAATGCACTATATCTAATTGTTTTTTAGAACATTTTGTTAAAGTATACACAGAGAATGTAAGCTAGTAATTCCAAGATGTTTATATGTTTTTCTAGTACGATTTTCACATGCACGTTATAAAAAAAATTTACTTCTCAGTGCTATACTAAAGTGGTATCAAGTGGGGTACTTTTGGTCTTTAGCATACAATTTTTCGCTCAAATTTTTGCAGTCTCGTCGTATTATCTCGATTTACATCTATAATGTTTATATTGCACTTATGTGAGTGACACAACACATTGTGTCGCCATTATTTTACAACAAAATTTGGATTTGATAAAAAATCCTAATAATAATAATATGAAAACAAACTGATTAATCATGCACATTTACCTTATAGTCCGAGAGCTCGTGACCAAAAATTGTTATCTGTCTGTCTAATCTGAAGAATCTATCACCTGATTTTTATCAAGTGATAGTATTTATATGAATTAAAAATAAACATAAAAACATTTTTTTTAAACCTTATTTTTTTGAACAGTAAATTTTTTTACATAATCAGTAAGTGTGGTACTATTCATACAAACATATTTATAACAGTGTTAGGCGCATCAACAACTATTTATGAATAGAATAAAAAACAGGGATTGAAACGATTCCCTTACTGATACCTCACTTTCTTGTTTGTGTAACAACTAGCAATTTACAAGAATAATCAAAACACAGTATTGGCTTACTATTATTAGTTTCAAAAATAAAAATACTGCGCTTTAAGAAAAACAATATCCAGAAAAATATTATGCGAAATTATTTTCTTTTAAATTCGATTTTGTGATTTCCTATTCTATGACGTTTTGTCAATACTAATAAAAAAAGTAAATAAATCACGTACCGATTTAATCTGAAATCGAGTCAGTGGCTATAGATCACTATAGATGGCACTACACTAAATAGTTATTCAATTTTCAACAAAAAATAAAAGGTTTCAAAAAAGTAACATGTCTAATTCGGAAAAATGCTAATGCAACTGTGTACACATACACGGTGTCGGGATACATATGGTTCAAACGAAAACCATCGATAGAGGGGTCCAGGGGCTACTCTAATGACCCCATGTATGTTCCGCGAAAATTTATAGTTTTCGAGAAAACAATGTTTTTTTCTGAATTTTTCGTTAGTCCCCAAAATTATGCATTTTTTTTAATTTTCTCCTAAATATTATTACTACAACCTTGATTTTTTTTTTTGTGAATGTGAACAATTAACATGCCTATCAGTACACATTACAGTTCTACCTCAAATTATTTTTATATGTTTTAATATATGGTATCACAAAAAAAAAACAACATTTTTACGTTTAAGAAAGAATAATACTAATCACTGAAAGAAGTAACTTGTCTAACTTTGACTATTGTTTATAATAATAATGATAGCGCCTATCACATTCCACACAGTGCAGCGTCATCTAGTCCCAAAGTAAACAAGTATTCTTGTGTTATGGGTTACTAGACAACTGATATACATATCTATTTCAATATTGGTTTTTTTAATAATATATATGCATATATATAATTATTTTACACCCAGACAAGGAACAAATACACATGCTCATGCACACAAATATTTGTCTCGGGTGGGAACCAAACCCACGACCTTTGGCTCCGCAGTTAGGGTCTCTAACTACTCGGCCAATCGCTCAGTCTAAACTAATAGAATTTTATACACATTGAAGTATATACATCAACCCACTCTGAAGCAGCGTGAGGGTTAAGCTAAAAGCTCCTTATCCCGAGGGGAGGCCTAAGCCCCTGCCGTAGGACGTAAAAATGGGCTGATGGATGGAAGTAGGTATATAAAAATTGAATTTTTCTAAACGTAGGAAATGGGGCGCCTCGTTTCAAAATAATTTATGGTTTTGAATCATCCAAAATACTGCACTAATATTTTGTAAAATAGGATCCTTGTGTAAAATCAATTAATTAGTAACAAATCCACTTTCCTTTTTACTACTTCAGTTTTTAAAACTCCTCCTAGTTCTTATTATACTAAGAAGTGACATACATGCTTGGTTAGTATTTTCTAGAAACTTTTATAATCCAGCAGCTAGTTCCAGGTTCTTAGGTTATTTAAATGTCTGTTCTAAGTATTGTATTATTTTTTGTAATTCCTTTCCTTTCAGGCATTCAAATATTCCACCATTCTCATTTAGCTATTCTTAGATTAAAACACTTACTAATGTCTTCCCATAGGACACAGTAAGCTAAATAGTTCCTGCTATATCTCAGATAGCAATCGTCGCGTGTCGCATTGTGTGGGCTATTGCGTCAAACCCACCAGTCGCTCCCAGGGTCCTTTTGACACGTGTACTTCATTATTTTCGCGCCAAAATGTTCCGCTCGCTCTTTGTTACGAGATTAGGCGGGAGACTGGGCGTAGGGTAAACGTTCCTAATACGTAACAGTCTAGTCGGTTTGTTTTTATTTTCTTTTACTTTTACTCCTGCATATACAGAAAGTATAATTTAAATATTTAAAAATAATAAATTTATCAGTAAAGAATAACAAATTGTGAATCAGTAACTACTTATACAACATATCGACTAAGGATCGGATGATTTTCTTATACACTGATATTGAATTAATGCAGTAAAAATGGTAATATTTAACATTCAGGTTATCACACTATAACTTAAAGATGACTGTTTCGTGATGAAAACTATTAATGTATTTTGTTCATTTGTTCCGACTTGCAAAGACTTGTTTTTATCACTTGCGAATAGACGAATAAAATTATTTTGTAGTAAATTTGTTAATATTACTTATCTAGCGGTACATTTTTAGACTAAAGCGTAAATTCCTCACATACAATAGTTATATTAAACATTGGCATACTCCAAATTTATTAGTACTCATAAACAAAAATCTAAAAGTACTTGCTTATAATAAACAAAGATTTCGAAATGAGTAATAATTCATGAATAAAATGCGAATAACGTCAGTTTATATTATAACAAATATATACTACCTAAAATATATTAAAATTAATACCTAGGACATTCCACACAGCGCCACCTAGTCCCAAACTAAGCAAAGCTTGTATTGTGGTATCAGACAACTGATATACATCATTTAATATTGTTTATAATATACACACATACAGATACTTTTACACCCAGACACGGAACAAATAGACATGTTCATGCCCACAATCATAATTTGTGAGGACATTCTTAAAGGAAGCCAATACGCTACGTGTCCGTTTATAGGTGCCCTTACCCCAATCGTCGTCCAACTCTATTCTGACTCTCGTATCAATGGCGGGTTTGTTTTACGTCACTTTTTCGCCCCTCGATTAATCACCCCCAATACAAAAATATTGAAACACAGCCGGCGTCGCGCCGGTGGGCGGGCACAACCGATATTTATTATTTTTGTCACCATTGTCCCGAATGCAGGATTATAGCGCGTATTTAGATGAAATTGGGGATAACGCACGCTAATCTCTCCTTTCGTGCTTTGCGGTAATGCCTTTTGTGCTGTCGATCGATATATTTTGGACCGATGGTCTCACATTACGTGCGGAAGTTAGTTTAATTAAAATACTATGCCGCTTATCCAATAGATACCGTAACATATATACGAGTATGAAAGAAATTTGCTAAGCGTGACTTTTTAAATTTTGTAACAGAAGAAAATAAAAGAAACATTCTTAGTGTTTTTGAAACTGTACGGAAATATATATATAAGACTTATTAAGTTTTCTATAATTGATGAAAAAAACGCAATCTTCATATTCAATTTTCAAGGACGATCACGTCATTTGTATCCTGCTACTGCTAGAGTAACTTCTCAAAATATCAATTTCTCTATTTACGGCATAGATGTAATACGGATTCCTCAAATATTAAAAAAAAATCATCTGACGTTAAAATAGTCCCTGTGAAGTCAACTAGGCGGTCGAACTTATTGCGGAGCTTTCCACAGTAAAAAATCAAAGGTAAAACTAAATAAAAAATATTGAGAAGAAGTCACTACATCGAATGAAATTGTAATACTAATGAATCAGTAAAAATATTATGACTTCATTTATTCTAAGATAATACAATTAGTAAGCATCTAACCAGTTGATGTGACAAAGACATTTAGAGAATTATTGTATAACTTTATATAAAATATAATGAAATTATATATAATATAATTTTAACTAACTAATTAACTTTTATTTTAAGAGTAAGGTATGGTTTGGTTTATATTTTCGAAAAGAAATATAAAAAACAATGTGTTGAATGGTCCACTACACCCTTCTATGCTTCAGAGGAATAAGACCAGTGGTCGCAGATTAATCGTTTATACTATACCTACGGCTACTACCACAGTAGCTCGTTGTCAACGACTTCTCAATCAGCCCAGTCTATCACATCACGCCACGTAATGATTGTCATCCACCAATGTGGTTCAAAGTACAAATTACTATGATGATACGAAGAAAGAGGCGTAACGCCGGCTGACTAAAAGCCGCTAACTGTGAGTTGAGATGACTGTACCCAACGCAGTCAATTTCGCTAAGTTCTGATTATTTTTAACTAATTTAATTTTTTTATTACTGGTCATACATATTTAAGATTTACACATAAATTTTTTTACTAAATTTTTATGCTACTTTTACCTGCTGTTCGGCTGAACGTTGTTTAGAGTTATAAAGCATGTAGAGCTTAATAGAACAAAAACTTAAAAAAAAAAGAAAAACTTTAAACATGTTTTTCTCGGTTACCGTTAGTTTGTGTCATTTGCTCACCTGAAACTTTTTGTTTAATTCGGTAAGCTCTACATGTTCTATAAGTTTAGACTACATTCAGCCGACCACCCGGTACATAGATACATGCCTACATCCATTTTATTATCAATATTTCTCGTATTTTATTCCGCTCTTAGTGGAAAATCTAATTTCTACCGCAATTTCACCTCATCAAAGTCAGTCACAATCCGTTCTCGCCATCTAACAATATTCGCCAAGAGCAATTCGGGTGCTGTTAAGATATAGTTCAAGTCACGTAGCACATTAGCTGCATTAGATCCGGCCGGATCTGATAGCCCATAGAACATCTGATAGGAGGGTTTCAATGTGCAATTTACACTATGATCTATTACTATAAAGTGTGCTATTACTGTTTGTGATCATTGATATAGTTATTACTTTGAAATTAGGCAGTTTAATGCTAATTTGTATAAATATATTTAAGTAGTAATCTAAATAATGGTCGAGTGGTTAGAGACCCTAACTGTGTAGCCAAGGGTTGTGAGTTCGATCTCCGCTCGGAACAAAAATTTGTGCGCATGAACATGTCTATTTGTTCCGTGTGTGGGTGTAGAAGTATCCATATATGAATACATTATAAAGAATCTTTAAGTATATATATCAGTTCTCTAGTACCCGATAATACAAGCATAATACTCGCTTACTTTAGAACTAAATGGTGCTGTGTGGGATGCTTCAGATTTTATTATTAATATTGACCGATTTTTCCTACATCTATTCTTCTTTGTGAAACTCCGATCTACAATACTTTTTATGTTTTTGGTCTATTTTTAGAAATGACATCTGACTACTATATCATATAGTGTGAACCACGATATCATTTATTCATATGTCAAAGTAAAAATTGGATTAATGCTTTTAAGTTATTAGGGTACAAACGAATAACAAACAAAATTTGGATTCGTCCAAGTGAGTGTTGGACCGCCAACAATGAAGAGGTCCATAGCCGGGATGAAAATAAATAAGTATTTTCGTTTAGGTCTTTCTGTAGACTGTGAATTAGGCCTTTATATTCGACACTTTGTTCAAAAGTGCAGGGTTGGGTGTCTGATTTTTTTTTTAAACAAATATTTGTATTTCTTATATCGAGCCCGTTCTTTTAATATATCATAATAAATGCCACATGATGCAGTTAACAATATTTTTTAACCTTTTTTTGCCGCCAAAATTAACCCCCAAAATCGTGTTTTGTTTGTTTACGCTATGTGTCCGCGATTAGGTCTTTTTTTCTATCTATTCGACTCAAAGAAAACAAGCTGTATTAGACGGACAGACATGCAGAAGGATGATATTATATGGTTCCGTTTATATATTTCTCGTATGAATGGAACACTTTAAATGGCATAGTTAGTAAGTGAAAAATATGTGTAAACTTTCACACAGATTAAAAACTAAATGGAGCAAGCGGTGAAAACTATGCGGGCGAGGGGGCAAACAAAAACCAGTATTCACACTAAGACTGTTTGGGTAAATTGGAACACCAGAAAAAAATATAAACGAAACTTGTTCTGTACTACACATTGTTGGCCTAGTGGTTAGGGACCCTAACTGCGGAGCCAAAGCGCGGGATCGATTCCTGCCCAGGACACATATGTGGGCATGTAGATATCTACCTGTTCCATGTCTAGGTATAAACTATCTATATATTATAATGATTATTTAAGTATGTATATCAGTTGTTTAGTATAGCAGTACATACTATACACAAAAAAAAGAATTCTATTTTCAACAAAATATAATTTAAATATATTCAAATACCGCATATTCTTGGTACAATTTGCATTGATATAAAAATTCCTTTGTTTTTTGTGTACCTACCTATTCAAATTTTCACAGTTTCATTAGGTACGTCTAGTGTCATTAAATTAAATGTGATTATATTTACTAACAAATATTCAACAATACAAGTAAATCTTAACCAATATATAGACATATCTAATCTATAACCAAAATTGAATTACCAGATATTGTTGGTCGGATTCGGTTTATTTTAGTTCGAGCTATGAATTTGTAATTGGCCGTTGGAGGGTTAGCTGGCTCGGCACTTTGCGAGGTGCAGGCAGACCGACTTGATTAAATTTTCTGCCTAGATCGTAATATGCTGTGAAACGCTTGACTTTCTATCTCAATAGATTTACGGAATGCTCTGTTTTATGAATTAATATATTGATGAATTTGCAGTCAATGATTCTTTTTATGTCTTTTAAGAATGTTCGGTCCCCCCCTCCCCCCCTTCTCTCCGCCCGGTGTCGGACAGACATGACGGGTGGCAAATCTCGTCGCCGCAATCGTGATCTGTAAGACGAAAAATATGTGTGAGAAATCACAGAAATCTAAAATCATACATTGAACAATAAACAAGGTAAGAAATTAATTATCTTGCGAAAACCGTTCATGTTACACCACTGAGTTTTGAATTGGTTCTATAGAAGAGTAATTGCTGACCGTTTAGTTCGAGAACCAAAGTTATCACACTTGAGCCATAGGATGAGGAAGGGAGACGGGTGGGACGTATGTGGCCCACGCGTTGGTTACTTAGATGTTGTGTTGTGTATGTCTTTGTGTATTACTGGTCATAACTAGTTACATACTACTGAATGTATGGCGGATTACATTCCATTCCATCAGCCCATTATGACCCACTACAGGGGCTTAGGCCTCTCCCCTAGGTGAGGAGGGGCTTGGAGCTTAAATCCACCACGCTGCTCCAGTGCGGGTTGGTAGATTGTAACAACCGCTATCTATTGACAGCAACCGGGACACACCCGGATTCGGTAAATATAGAATATAATATAAATACACACGGTAAATAAATAAATTTCATTTCATTTCCTTAGGACCACGGCCTCACGGCCTTATAAATTTGAAACAGGTTCGCTATGTCGAGCTATCACGGCACTAAAGCGGATTTTGATAAATATACTTTTAAAGTAACTAAAGTTGACAACATTTGTCGGCTTTGACTCGTTGAATTCAACAAGCATGCGACTTCTAGTCTGCTACATTATCAAAGTTCTGTGTGTCATACTGTATAATTTTCGTCGTGTTTTTTCTAAGAAATTATCTAAAGAGGGTTAAATCATACATTGTTACGCTGCCTCATCAAGATGTTGAACAATAAATGTAGTTTTGAACCGTTGACAAATATAAATTGTAAATAAGTAGGTAAATTTTTTACCGTTATAGAATATTTACTCGAGAAGATTTAGTGATGTCCATTATCACACAACTTTATCACGACATTAAATAATAAACAAAACATTTATCTGATTATTATTTGAATTATATTAATAAGGTTATTGTTTTATAATAATTTAATGATACATTTTTTTATTATTTGTATATTAGAAAGTTTAGCTATGAAACATGGTAGATATTTACGTATGTTGTCTATCTATGTATATTGTCGCATTTCACCTGTATAGTGCGTCTTACATATATATATATTCGAAGTTTCAAACCTTCTAGCACTTTCCAGAAAATACACATGAAATCAAATCGGTTATGACTTCTTTATGGATTTTTAATTTCTGAAATTAAACTAGTGAATACATTAAAAAAAAATATTATTTCGGTCGGATACTTGATTCAAGACTAACCAATCTTAACTACTTATTTAGAGCATTAAACGACAAAGGGTTAACTTTTGTCGTCGAAACTGTTAAAAATTTTCCGGATCAAAGTTTCCTAGTGTATAATCAAGTCTAAATTCGACATTAGCGCCACAATGCCTGCACGGCTGCGCGCTTGCATTGTTCTCGGGTTCTTTTGTTCAGACGACAAATTCGATCATAATGAGCCTCATTGTCACTATAATTTTTGCTCGTACATACCCGCGTGGGTGTGACGCGAAATTTCAATGATGTGTCGATACGAAATCAAAATTTTGAATACTATAGTTTTTTTGCTAAAAAACTACTAAGGTCTTTAGAGGTAAAAAAGGCTACAGCTGATTTCCAAACAAAATTTATTTGACCGCACATAAAATACTACATTGTGTTGTATTTATTTTATGATATTAAAAAGTTAAGTGAATCATGAAATTGTCGTTTTTATGAAGTATGTTCTTTCTGACACGAAACAGTTCTAGATTTGGTTTTCAAAAAAACTAGCGAGCACGTACGTAATGAAAATAAAAAATTATCAACAGCTAAAACCTAAATTAGGACCGTTTCGTGATAGAAAGTACTTTTACAAATTTTACGACTATTTTACTTACTTATACATACTTACTAAAATGATAAAATCAATACAACAACCTGTAGTTTAAGTACTTCTGATGAAATAAATTTTGTATGTAAATCGGAAGCTCTTAATATTTTCAGAATATCTTTATATAGACGTGACTGAGTACTAGGAAATGAGAATAGCTGAACAACGCGTTTGAATATTTTAAGTAGCACCTCCACTGATAGCTGTAAAAATATGGAAAATCGCGTTCACATAAGCAAATTATGATCGCGTAGGTATTATACATAATAGTATTTGTCTGAATTCATTAGTTTAAAATAAAAACCTACGTATGCTAAATTCGGCAGTAAATCGTTTTTCGAAAGCGACTTCAACTGTTTCTAGTTGTAACCCAGTATAGATACAACAGCATGCAGGAATCTGAGGCAGCAAGTCTACCTCTTTCGCCGTGACAGCGTGTAGTGGCAAGCCCGCTTTTTGTTTAGAAGTCGTAGTCGAATTCCGGGGCATGCACCAATGAGTTATTTCTGATTTAAGTACATAACCATCATTGACTCCTGCTTCGAAGAGCACGTTAGGCCGTCGGCTCTGGTTAAAAGCCACCAACCCGTACTGGAACAGCGTGGTGGATTATGCTCTAAGCACCCTTATTCCGAGTGGAGGCCTAAGCCCTTTTAGTGGGTCATTTGGGCTGATGTATATAGGTAACATGTGATTTTGTATTATGTCCAAAACTTAATAACATGTCATGCCCGAAACAATTTCAAATCTGGGGGCACGGCCGTGTCCCCACCAAGTCGAGCAAAAAAGCGTCACGGCCGTACCATCCTTTTCTCGACGCAATTCAGACCATTTTCGACTCCCTGTAACTTCGTTGTGGATAAAACTAGAATACTGAAATTTTCAGTAACCATGCAGGCATATTATATAAGCATATTACACGTATATTTTCAATTTGAACCAGTATTTTTAAGAAATTATAACGGGTCAAATTTCTTAATTTTGTCACTCACTGACTCAACGATCATCAAAATTCGAAGGCACTTCTAGCAGACCTAGAAGCTTCAAATTTGGAATATAAGTAGTGTTTGGTGTATGAATCAAGGAAAAACTAAAAAATCTAGAAAAGACCGCAAAGAAAATTAAGCCCATACAGCCAAGTCTTCAGTTAAATTTTTCAATATTGGCTTTATTCGTAATGATGTTTTATTACGGCAGTTATTATTATATTGCGTGCGAAGCCGCGGGTTTAAGCTAGTCCCATATAAATATAGGCGCATGGTAATGCCCCTGCCAAATCGAGCAAAAAATGGGTATTCCCGTCATGATACATATATACAATAAGTAGAAGGTACCGAAAAGTAAAAAAGTAGAACTGTCTACAAAATACAAAAAGAAATGAGATCCCATCAAAAACAATACTTGTCAAAAAAACCAAGTCTCGCAACTCAGTTGTTCTGCGGTAAAAAGTTGTGAGATCCATGTAATACGAAGTCGGTTATTAATTTATTCAGTCTCTTCTACTTAAGCGACTTTCTGTCTTAATACGTCCAGTCTCTAAGACCACGATCGTGGTCCATAACAATTGAAAATCAATTGTGTCTGGAATCTCCGTACTCGAAGCATTAAGTTGTTACGTAATAATTAACAGCATCTTATAGTGACGCATATCAATATTAAAATTCTTTAATGTTTTATATAAATATATTGAGACTTGGCCATCGCCTGAAAAGACGTGTAAATTCAATTATTTAGTGCGATGGCCAAGTCTCAATATATTTATATAAAACATTAAAGAATTTTAATATTGATATGCGTCACTATAAGATGCTGTTAATTATTACGTAACAACTTAATGCTTCGAGTACGGAGATTCCAGACACAATTGATTTTCAATTGTTATGGACCACGATCGTGGTCTTAGAGACTGGACGTATTAAGACAGAAAGTCGCTTAAGTAGAAGAGACTGAATAAATTAATAACCGACTTCGTATTACATGGATCTCACAATTTTTACCGCAGAACAACTGAGTTGCGAGACTTGGTTTTTTTGACAAGTATTGTTTTTGATGGGTTAACATGTTTACCGAATTAAAGTGTTTAGATTTTTTTGGTGCGTGCAAAAAGTGGGAGCACATTGCAAACAAGTTTAAAATCTAATTTTCGCAAACTAGGAAAGATGAACGTAATGAAAAGATGTCACCTATAGTGATTTAAAATAAAAAGGTTACAAATGTACTACGAAATTCCAAAAACTAGTCGACATCTGTCATTTTTCACACTTCACTTACAGAACGTATTCAGATTATTATTTTCTTTAGAAATAAGTGTAAACCTATTTCTAAAAAAGCTATGAAACCTAACGTAAGTTAGGTTAAGCTTCCGCATTTCACGAATGTTTGCATAGAATAATAAAATACTCACCCTAGTGTTAATAATATATGCGCAAACATAGTAATGGGAATAGACACAGAGTCAGAGTGAAAATCGAACCTTGAAACAGAAGTGTAATAGAATAAATCAAAGTTTGTTCCGTCCGGTGAAATCAAAACAAAGTAAAACTCTAGTCAGATATTTATTTACATTTATTTCACTGCTACGCACGAAGGATCTTTGTAAGTTTGAGTTTGTACCTCTAAAATATACAAATGTCTAAGTGAATTAGCATACGCACTATTAGTAGTGTATAACAAAAGCAATTTTTTGTTTGAACTAAAACTATTGAACAATTCTGAATGCATTGTTCAAGGTAGATATGTACCTAATTCATTACAAAAATACAAAATTTCGTTCTTATAACTTTTGAAAGTTTTTATTAAATTTCTAAATTACAAGACCATCTAAAAATCAATATTTGGACATTTAAAACGTTCGTGCACAGACAGTGTTTTCCGAATTTCCCCATTTCTCCTCACGCAGGATGCAGGCGGCCGGGTAATCAATACAGGGCCGCACTCGCACTGCATACTAAATAGGCACTACCTGCTACGCACACCCATTGCTGTATCTATAACAAAACAATACTATATATTAATAACTACGGTGATGTATGGAGATATAGGTTATCGGACATTAATGAAATGTTGTACATGTAGACAAACATGTTTATACATAAACTAACTTTGACCTACGGCTCCGTCTAAGTAGTGGATGTCGTGCCTATTGCGTTGTTACCCCATTCTCTTGAAATACACGTTTCAAAGTGGACGATGTTATACATAAAAGTAATAAGTATCTATTATTAGTATGAGTATAACTATAAGTGGAATATTTAAGTATGTATATCAGTTGTCTGTTACCCATAATACAAGTTTCGCTTAGTTTAGGACTAGATGGCGCTGTGTGGGATGTCCCAGGTATTATTATTATCACTACAACTCATGTTTATACCAAACAATTTATACGGATATTAAATACGTTATTTGCCTTTAGCATTTCATGCACATTATTATTGCCCTTTACACCATAGAATTTAAATTAATATCTTAGGAGTTATCGCGAAATAAAACTGAAAATCTATAAATAAATATTTAGAGAATTGGAAATAAAATACATTAAAAATACTCCAAGTACACAACAAGCTTACAGGACGACAAAAAAAAACCCTACGACTTATATGCTACCCATGAGAAACCGGGCGAGTCGCTAGTCGCTGTATATAGATGACAAAAATGAGAAAAAAAATTAATGTAGGGGTAAATATTAGGTGTTACCAAAAATATTTCTAAAATCAATTTTTATTGTAGTACTCCAAGAATTTACGTGATTTAAAAAAAAATATTGACCGAGTTTAATATTCTTAAAACGATTATTCTAGCTTTAAAGCTAATAAAAACGTTGAATGAAAACTTTGTTTAATATTTTAATCCTGGAAAAAAATTCTTAAATGAAACTTTTTTATTAAATGTACGAGTATTATTGTTCCACATAAAATAGTGTCATTTTTTAAATATTATTATGTCGACTGACTTTATAATATTTTAACTTGATAATAAGCTTCTTATGAAAACAAATTTTATATATAATGAAGTTTGGTTGGCCGAGTGGTTAGAGATTCTAACTGCGAAGACAAACCCCAACTGCGAAGACGAGGGTCGCGGGTGCGATTCCCGCCCGGGACAAATATTTGTGTGCATGAACATGTCTATTTGTTCCGTGTCTAGGTGTAAAAAACAATTATATATATATATATATATATTATAAAGATTATATAAGTATTTATATCACTCGTCTGGTATCCATAGTACAAGCTTTGCTTAGTTTGGAACTAGATGGCGCTGTGTGATGTGATGTGAAGATTGCTTCAGTCATTTAAAATAAGAGTGTACATGATGCCTATATGTTATACCTATTAAATAAGAATTATTGATACAAAGGATTTTCCACAAAGTTTTACAAAGTAATAGAATTAATTCTTGTTACGCATTTCAAGATTATGTTACATAACTACGAATTAAAGATATTTGATTTGATTTGAGTTTAATTGCTTTCATTTTATTAGTAAACACAGAGTTATTAAATATGTCAGTTCTACTTAAATTAGAATTATACATTTTACAAGATCGTCTTATTATCCATTATGGAGTTTATTTACCGTTCCTTGTCTCAATTTTGTAAATTGCTCTATTCGACAAAAAATAAATTACGTTAATTTAAAAGAGTCGCTTAGAATTAATCAACTAACTAATAAAAAATATTTACGCAATAAATAATATTTCAATGCACTCCCCAAAGGCTGGGATGGTAAATTAAAACGGACGATCGACGACGCCATAATTAAAAAGATAACGCCCTTTTCCTTCACCGGAGCTCGCGATTAGTCCCTAAACAAATCTACGTCTTTGTAAGAGTGTGCTGCTGCTATCACTCTCGAGTGTGAATATCTTAAGAAATACCTCGCACTTGAGTATAGCTAGTGACGCCTGTAGTGCTTCGCGCGCAGATATTACGCGCCGCTGTATAATAAGAAAGCGTTTTCGCCCTGGCCCTTTTTCCCCTAACCAGTTAACCCGTCTAAGGCCCTCAAGGGACGGCCGGATAGTTCAGAAATCCGTTCCGAACGTATTCTACTGATTAAGTAAACTAAGATAACACTCTATACAATGTTAAAAGTCAACAGGGCCGTATTCCAAATCGAAAGCTTAACAACATTCGAATTATGAAGGGTTCGTATTGTTTTCTTTGGCGAACGAGGCAGAGACTGTTGTTTTAATATTCGGCAAATTGTTTGCGAGTTTGGATTGCGTTACGTTAGTTGTTGATTTTCCGATATTTTCGCTACGAAATCAATTCTAGGCTGGTGGTATTCTAGTTGGTGTAACCACCTAAATGCTAATTAAACTTATAGACCTCTGAAACACAAGTAGTAATAATTTATTAAAAAAACATTATAATAGAAATTTGCATTACTATGTAAAATGTAATGATGTATGTTCGTTTGTTTTTGTCCTTTCACGTAACCAAATGCACTTATCTGAAAGTACAGTTTGAATGGTTTTCTATAACATTTAGTATATAAAGCTTTCTTTCAACTAATTAAACCATAATCGCATATGAAAAATGTAAAAAATTCGCAAATCTGACGAATTCTTAAAACAGAAAAATGTAGGGAAACCTATAGAGTAAACAAATTTGACAGCAGCGTTTGGTTTTAATAGAGTCATAAATGTCACTTCACAGTATCGAAAATGTCAAACGCAATTTAGCGGGGTGAAGACCGGCGCGCGGAGATTTCACGGAGGTGAAGCCTGGCACGCGGGGACGTCGTCGACTGAAACTCGCCATCTTGCACCAGCTAGCTAGAGTATGAGTGGTTAGACGGTACTTAAACGTAGAAGAGGGCTTCTATAGTCAATTCGTATTTTTATGGAGAAACCTGCATATACAATAATAAACGTCTCTACGTATAGTGCAATCGTATGAAGGATATAATGTTGAACGGATGAATGTTGTATCGTACGATAGTAGGTTCACGTGGTCATATTTTATCACTATCTCTGTAGGATACGTAAGTAGTTATTTCCCTTAAGAGCTTATAGTCAGTCTAACACCATGGATTCCTAATTTGATGTTTACTCAGTAACTATTTGTTATATTGATAAGTTTTAAATATATCTTTCATAATGACGTGTAATGACTGGAAATTTGTACAGAAATCAATTTTATCTATAAGTCATTGGTCTCAGAAACTTGTCGATTTTATGCGTATTTCAAGCAACTTCAGGCCACTACCCAGATAATGTAACGGAGATTCAAAATAAGTTTACTTCAAGTTGTTATTCTAAATACTCGTGGAACTTGATATTGAAATTTGGCAATAAAAATTTTGTAACCCGATAAGTCTATCGCAACTTACCTATTTACTTAACGATGACATTAGATGAAACAGCATGCGTTCACGCTGGCCGCGCACTTAAGTTCGGTGCCTTGTAGATGTGTGGCTTTTTAAGAATTTTTTACCATGTGCGAAAGGCATTGTAGTTTAAATATGGAAATGGAAAATTACCATACTCATTCTTGATCCCGCATCGATAATCAAACTTTAAAAAGAAACGATAGAACAGTGTGATGAATAAGATAATATATTTAATTGCTCCAAAACTTTGTTTCATATGTTTTCTAATTACTTATAAATTTAAACGACCCTAATGATCAACATTTAAGGAACGAAAAAAAATCGAGCAAATCTGTTAGTACATTCAAATTCCTTTTCACGTTTTATTAAATATTGATTTAATACGAAGAAATCACAAAATCAGTTTAGAGAAGATAATTCTAAAATCCGTTATCAATCGTGCAGCTAACAAAAAATACTAAGTGATTCAATGAAAAAAAATATTACTACAAAATACTGTAGCTATAGCGGATCGGAGACAAATCGCATCTAGAATCGCCAATAGCCACCCCAATGGTGTCAAACTACACCGCATCTGCGCTACGCGGGCGTCATAAAAACTTAATAAGCGATCCGTCACCATAAAATAACCATTAAAAAGCCGTCGGACGCTTTTAAAAATGCATCAAGAAATGAAATCGGTAGTTAATTACCAAGAGACTCCTCGGCTCCGGTTACATTGGGGAAGCTGCTGAGGGCTGACTGACTCAGAGAGATGCCAATTTTTTGATTTCGATTCTTTCCGACAGATGTCTGATTAATGTGACATCTCTATTTGGACCTGGGTGCGGAATTTCGGTTAGTAATTTTCACATTATTTATATATCGAAGAAAGCTTTTTCGGTGGGTGTCAAAGTATTTTAGTATTATTAATTATTGTAAATACAAATACGCTTTATTGTAGGTATATTAGATACAATATTCATAAATTAATTCACAATTAAGCAATACATAAGTATTCTAATTGCTAGTTGATACGTAAGCGATTCATTTTATTTATTTATTTTCTCTATCTAAAAATAACATCTACTTTAGTAACTTTCGTGCAATTTTAAAATTAAAATTACTTTCAAGTTAGACATTTTAGAATACTAATTAAAATTCCTTATTAAAATAAAGTTTACTTATAAATGTACCTACTTATTCATAAAATTTTTTTTAATTCTAGGAAACCTTAAGATACCTAGAATAAAATGAAATTGTTATTTGAGACTAATTATTATGTCATAATAATTAGTAAAAAAATTCGCCAAAAACATATTTTTATTATTGAATTCCGAATACAATAATTTTTGTCCAATAACGTCCAAACAAACACGAAAACAATGTTTTGTTATTTTCAACTACGCTCGTTATTTGCTGTCATTTATGAAGGAATTTGAGAACATCGAAACACCACCATACGTTATAAACAGGTTGGATGCCTTCAGCTTTATATATGCAAATATTTACTATCACAAAGCACATAACAGGTAGATAGGGCGACCCCGTCGTTCACGAGTGAACGCCTGAGTGACTTCTAACGAATCATTCACTCCCTCGCGTTTGCGTCTATTCCGGTAGGTAGGTAGTATAGGTAGATAAATACATTTACCTACGACCTATGCACGGATTCTAATTTCAAATTTCCACCTCTTTCCCTTCCGAAGGGCATCCAATCGCTGAGAAGAGCTTTGTAACCGTTAATTGCATCTTGTTGATATATGGAAGCTTTTTGAGGGTTATTTTCAGTCAGTGTTCTAATTCAAAGCTTTTATATAAATTGTTTGTATTTATTTAAGTATGTTAATGCAAAGTGATTTCATTAAAACTCTTCAAGCTTGCATTTAATCTATACTAATATTATAAAGCTGAAGAGTTTGTTTGTTTGTTTGTTTGAACGCGCAAATCTCAGGAACTACTGGTTCGAATTGAAAAATTCTTTTTGTGTTGGAAAGTCTATTTATTGAGGAAGGCTATAGGCTATATGTATAAAATAATACTATCTGTCTGTCTGTCCATTAGAGCAAATCTCCAAAACGGCTGAACTGATTTTGATGAAACTTCACAGATATGGAAAAGAAGTGGTCAAAAGTGACACACATTACTTTTTGTATGTCTGTATGTACGTCCATCTGTCTATTCGAGCTAATCTCCAAAACGGCTTAACCGATTTTAATGAAATTTCACGGGTATGAAAAGGAGGTGTTTAAAAGTGACATATGGTACTTTTTGTTTGTCTGTCTGTTTGTACGTCTATGTGTCTATTCGAACTAATCTCCAAAACGGCTGAACAGATTTCGATGAAACTTTGCAGACGTGAAAGAAGGTTGTCAAGAGTGACATCAGCTACTTTTTGTAGCTGTCTGTCGTTTGTCCTCACTAATCTATCCGCGTAGATAAAGCCGAAACTACTAAATCTAGGAAGCCAAAATTTGAAACAGTGGTTTATTTTATAAAGTGAGTATTAATTTTTAAGAAAGGAATATTTGGAAATTTCAAATTTAAGGAGGGAGGGATGGAGGGGCTTTGTATGAGAGGGGCTTTGTTTGTTCTTTAAAGTTAGAAACATAAAAATTTTAACATAAATAAATAATGACGTGTTTCAGGGTTTTTGGATTTCCACATTTTAAGGGTGGGAAACGGGAGGTGAAAAGTATGGGAGTATCGGTTTTCTTAAAGGAGTGGGGAGAGTGAAGATTGAAAGTTTGAATGGGTGTACCCAATATTAGTTTCAGCAAAAAGTACGTATAAACTATTTCGAATGTTAATACTATCTAAAACAGGAATGTGTAGTCTACGCAAGCGAAGCTGCGGGCGGTCGTTAGTTTATTAGAAAATTTAAATAAACTAGTTATTTTGATTTCATTCTCACATTAATTTGTATAAATGTATAAATATATGTGTACTGAAAAACCACTAATTATATAAAATCGGTAAAAAAATTAAATTTTTTGTATGATAGTCGTAAGTTGGATTACGAAAAAATCATATCCTTCTAAACAGATGGATAAGTACCATAGATATAGATCGGTTATTACCAAACTAAAACGAGTTACCAAACTAAGACGATTCGTCACAAACATTTACCGGCCTTGTGCATCTATGGTGATACCGTATTTATGTAATATTTTATCAATGATGGACACTCCATACTCTATGAAAAAAAGTACTGTCGTACATTTGCGGTATCAGCAGATGAATAATAATAATATCATAATACCTCGGACATCCCATACAGCGCCATCTAGTTCCAGACTAAGCAAAGCTCATACTATGGATACCAGACAAATGATATAAATACATAAAAAATCTTTATAATATTTACATTTATAGATATTTTTTTTACACTTAGACACGGAACAAATAATATGTTCATGCACACAAATATTTGTCCCGGGCGGGAATCGAACCCACGGCTCTCGGCTCCGCAATTAGGTTCTCTAAACACTCAGCCAACCGGTCATCGAATAATTCACTAATTTTGCTAAAATATATATGCATATAATATATTTCTACGAAAAACGAAAAATGTAAACGCCATATCGTAAAACTTAATTGATTTTTTGGAATTATTCAGAAAACATTAAATAAAATCATAAAAATGATATTTTTTAACTTATTCTTCAATTTAATGCTTCAATTTTGATAACTCATACGATTGCCTTAAAAAAAAAAATTCTTTTTATTTTTTTGAAATCATATCAAACACTCAATTTTTTTTTTATACATGACGTCTACATTTGGAGATATATATATTTTCAAAACCAAGATAATTTTTTTCTACGTCAAATATGTTTCACCAATTTCGGTAAGAATTACTAAAAACATAAAAATATTTTCCAAAACCCTTAAAGTACAAAAAATCCCAATTCCCCGACAAGCGGGTATAGGGAGGTTAGCTATCATCCAGATCAGACCCCTGGGATGAATGTATTAAAAGCGCCTTTGAAGTGTTTGCGTTATATCGTTACTGAGGTGTCTATGTGTTTAGTACGATTTTGTTGAAGTGAGTAATAATATTTAAATTGTAATCCAACCTCATTAATAAATAAAATTTTATTAATAGAGTTATTTATATTACTTATATATTTCCGATTTGATTTAAATCGCATAATAATACCTGGGACATCTTACACAGCGCCGTCTAGTCCCAAACTAAGCAAAGCTTGTATTATGGGCACCAGACAATTGATATACATACATAAACATCCTTTTTTATATAATACATACATATATAGATATTTTACACCTAGACACGAAACAAATAGACATGTTCATGCACACAAATATTTGTCCCGGCGGGAATTGAAAATGAAAGAAGTAATCCTGAAAAATAATAAATAATTTATCCTAATATCTTATATATTTTTGTACATTGTGGCACATACATTTTCGAGTGGGTACATAAAATAACTTTGCGCCCGCGGCTTCGCTCGCGTGGACTGAAGTTACTGAATTTTAAGTATTTTCAGATATTAATCACAGTGGATTGCAGTAATATTTGAGAATAATTTATGCATTTTCCTTTAGTCAATTCAAATTTGGACGCAAATTATATCCCTTCGCAATGACAAAATAAGACCCTTAGTCACAAGTACTAACGAATCGCTGTACGGTTTTCAATAATTTCTATTTTGATATAGTGCCAGTTGCATTAAACAGAACGTTTAAATATGTGTCATATTTTCATAGCACTGAAGTCTATATTAGCTTAAAGCGTTGACGGTAAACAAGAACTTTTCGTAGGAAACGGAATAGAAATATTGCGGTGTACCAAAAGTTGTTTTTAGTGAAAGGCGTCAGCTTGTGTGATAGGATTTGGGTATGGAAGTATGAACTAATCCCGCCGCCCTGCTTGATAACTCAATAAAGGGCATAATGAGAGACAAAATAAGGCCTTTGATGCTCGCTCTTTCCCTTGTCCCCCTTCGCTCCTCTCTCGAATATAACGCATCGAGGTGACGAAATCCTAATTATAGATAAAAAGATAACTTCCATACCTACCCCTGCGAGTGCGTTTGGGGTGAGTTGAGATGAAATTGTATATTGATGAATTAATTTAAAACGCTGATTGCGTTATAGCTTTAATAAAAATTAAAAAAATAGGAAATTTCATGTTTTATTCGAGCCGTCTATTATTATAAGGAGGAATGATTTGATTATTTTTTTGTTATGGATAAATTGAAAAATTACTTAACTGATTGTACGAAAAACTTTCACCTATAAAAAACTAAGTAATCAGCGAGTAACGTGGATTATATTTTACTTGCAAACTAGCTTAACGCCCGCAGCTCCGCTTACGTGCACTACACAGTTTGTACCGGAATCTCTGGAATTTTTGCACAAGCAGAAAAGTAACATGAGCTACTTTTAATCCTGGAAAAAGGGATCCCGGTACAACAGTATAGTCCAAGCGAGCAGAGCCGCATGCGGATTAGTTAGTATTTGATAGAGTAAGGTAATCTCATTTGTTTTCATAACATATAATTTACGAATTAATGCCATATTAATTTTTAATATTAAATAATACAAGACAGTTCAATATACATCTGTCGAGGTGGGCACAGTTTTTAATTGAACTCAATAACAACTCTTTTAAAGAAAAAAAAGCGGGAACAAACAAGTCGCAAAATTAGAAGTCCCATGATAATATCTTCACGCCGACCCTCATATGCATGAATAATGGGGTAGATAGAGTAGGTTAGAGACTTCAAAATGCGGTTGTTTTTGCGCTTTTTGGTTAAAGTTTTTATATTATTTATGTCTGACATATCTGCAGGTATATTTCAAATAATAATAGTAAGTGAGACACTTCATGCATCATCCAGTCCTTATCAGGCAGAGCCTGTATTATGGGTACTAAACAACTGATAAACATAATTAAATATCTTTATAATATAAATATAATATCCGCTCCTCCGAACCGTGTCGTGATAGCCCAAAGCGAAACGAACCTGTCTCAATTTTTTAGGCCATAAGGCCATGGTTCAAATTCGGGCATGTACCAATGAGTTTTTCTGACTTAAGTACATAACTATCACTGACACCGTGCCTCGGAGAATACGTTAAGCAGTCGCTCCCGGGTGCTATCAATAGATGGCGGTCGTTACAATCCCCAACCCGCAGTGGAGCAGCGTGGTGGATTTAAGCTCCAACCCCCTTCCCCCTCACCCTGGGGGAGGCTTAAGCCCCTGCAGTAGGGTAAAAATCTGCTGATGAAGAAAACCAAACGCTGCTGTCAAATTAATTTACTTTATGATCAAAACCGAACAATATACCTAGTTATATAGAGCATACATGGAATCATCTACCAACTAACGTCACATGTGGGGGCCATTGAATTTGTGACGTAACAGCCTGATCTTTGACACAATGTTGCATTGTCCAATGACTTATTGACATGAATATTCACTTAATTTGCAAGTTTAGCTCGGTCATTGGCATTTTTACTCCACGAGTATGCTGTTGTTAATGCGTATCAGTACACTGACATTTAAAAGTTTATTATTCGGGTATAGCAACGGGAAACTTATTACTAAGCCTCAGCTGTCCGTCCGTCCGTCTGTCACAGGGCTGTATCGTCTGAACCTTAATAGGCAATAGAAATTTGAAATTTTCATAAAGTTTGTAGCCGCTATAAAAACAAATAATACACATAAAATAAAGTTAAAATTTAAAGAATACGATTACTTAGCATTACATACACTTGTAATTTTCATGGATTATTATTACTATGGCCCTTAAAGGACTAGCCACTCGAGTAACATTATTGTACCTATATTTAAATACTTTTTTAGGGTTCGGTAACTACCACAAAAGGTAAAAACTAAACTTATAGGTTCACTTTGCTGTCCGTCTGTCCATCTGTCAACACCTTTTTTACTCGAGAACGGACTGAGGTATCTAGTTGTAACTGATTTCAAATAGAAAATTACGGAGATTTCCGGTCCCGAAGTTCTGTAAAAAATCAAGATTCTTGGCCAATTATGGCGGACGACCGCTTAGCCTAGTGGGTAGCGACCCTGCCCACGAAGCTGGAGGTCCCGGGTTCGAATCCTATAGGTCGGGTCAGGATTTATATGATGAATATCGATAGTGGTACCGGGTCTTGGTTGTTATATGTATGTGGTGTCTTCGCTTGGTACCAAAACACAACCTAATCCTTAGTTTGGGGCTTAGACGTTGTTGTCATGTGTATGTTATATAAAAAAAAATGTGCTAAGAAAGTAGAGCATGATTTTACACAAAACAGCGCGTCATTAAAATCTATAGAATAGTTACTTCCTTTTGACTTGTACTTGTAGTTGTAGTTTGCCACCAAGTACGGTCTCGTGGTGCAATGGGCATTGTTGTAAATTGTTTAAAATTGTTCAACAGAAAAAAAGAAGCTGTTTGGAACTGTTCTAACAGAGATTGAAAAATAATTCGTGAAACGTTAAAGTGACGCCACTATTCCAGACGGCCATACAAACAAGTGCAATACGTTGAATATCGTAGGTATAATAAGTAAGTTACATCCGTAAGCGACGTCATTCCTTAAAAATCCATACAAATATTTTTTTTTGTTTAATACTAAATTACTCCAGATTGTCTACATTATAAAAAAAATATTCAAATGAAAAGTAACAATTTTCGGTCAAAGCCCATTATAGGAAAAATATGAAAATTATCCTTCAGGATGCGAATCTAACTTATACTTCCTTATGCGCATAATTTTTTCATAAATTTGATAACAAGCAACAGGGAGTTTGTGTCGTGTGTGATACGACCACGGAGGTTCCGCGTGTGATAATGAAATTCGTGACATTGTAAGTACTGTTACCTCGTTAAACATAATGCACATAATGACGTGATAGGCTAGTGGTGGTGAGCCTGCTTCTTATTTAGAAGGTCGGGCTTCGAATCCCAGAAACAGGCGTTTATCAATTTGTTTTTTCTGACTTACGTACAAAATTAACACTGATTCCGTGCTTCAGTGAGCAATTAAGCCGTCGGTCCCTGTTGTCATCAGTAGGTGGCAGTCGTTAAAATCTATGCACCAACCCGCCCTGGAGAAGTGTGGTGGATTAAGCGCCAGGCACTTTTATCCCGAGGGAAGGCCTAAGCCCCTGCAGTGGGACATGATGAGCTGATATAGTAATACACATAACATGATTATTCGATAAATCATGATTAATTTTCATAAAGACAATTATATTCTTTTAATTTCATTCTTGACTAGTACATTTTTTTATTACATTTGACTTTGTCCTCCTCCTCACCCTGGGGGAGGCCTAAGCCCCTTCAGTGGGGTAAAAAAAAAATGGGCTGATGATGATAACTTTGTCACTTCATTGTCGTATCGACTTTTTTACCACTAACACAACGCGTTTGTTAAGTGTGTTGCCTTAGGTATATACTGAGGGTCCGGCAGTTCCAGAAAAGTGAAAGGTTTTTTCACATTTAACAACTATCATTCGTTTTTGAGAAATTTTTCTAGCATAAAACATTAATGATGGGAAAATGAATGCCAATAATTCATGCGGTGGACATGCGTGTAACAAAATTACAATCTTTAATTTTTTAACAAAAGAAATAGTCATCCAGATTGTAAATGGAACAAACTGTTCGGTCATTTAAAAGGAACATGAATTCTATATCAACATCACTTTCCTGAAGGATCTGTTTTTCCAGAAATTTACTGGACATTCGTAATTTATAAGAAAATCGAATGAATTCAAATTTTTAAATAATAAAATGTTCGCAGAATTTTATTTTACTTGCGATTTTCCTTTACACGAGTGGCGTGGAAAAAAATATATTTTTGTGTCGGCATCTCGTGCAGGCCCCTAGAGACATTCTGCAAGGCAATAAAATACACGCAACGGCACTCGAAAAAACTGTGGCTGATTCTTCATACTTTGATCTAGTGTCTTTTGTAGTAGATAGAAATTGTGCTAGTGAGTACACTTTCATAACTATATTGATAGTTCAAGTTGGTCCACGAGCACATACATACGTTATTCAACTTTCTCATTAGGTCTGTAGTTATACAATACATCAATAGTTTAATATTACATGTATTCAAACAATAAATATATGCTTAACACCTAACTGGATATTTTTTGTAGATTGTAGGCGTACTATGTTAAATAGATTTTTTTAAACCTCAAGTAAATGATTATTTTTGCGTTCTTTGCGTTTATACTGGAATCTTACGTTACTTGAAAGAAAACAGTTAACTTTTTATTGCCTAGGTTCACCTACATACAAAATTTGTATGTGGTGACACGTGCCTTTGAAATTTGTATTGAGTATTGTTTATTGATATTAAACTCTAAATACGTTTTGCGATATTGAATTAGTATAAATGCTTAATTGATACTATATACAAATAATTGTGACAGTATATGTATGTGCTGTATTTTTTTCATAAAATAATTTATAAAACAATTAAAATAAATTTAAAAAGGCTTCTTATATAAAGCAGATAGTGTATGATGTTCAGACTAGACTTGTACTGCTATCCATGCATGGTAAAGCGGTTATATTTAATTCATTCCAAAATGAATCATTTGTTTATTAATTACAATGAAAAAATAACACACTTTTTTTTGTTTTTTATGAATCGATGTGGCTCCCGTGAGTACAAAATTTCATACATACGTATGTTATTTTTTTAAATAGTATTTTTCACCGTCTTAAGAAAAATCGTGTTTTCACAACAAATAGTTCACAGTAATAAATGAGTGTGTTAACAAATTGCCGCTACGCGTGTTTGATTTTTATCGTTCGTTTGAATTAATGCGGCTGAAAGTAATGTAGTTATTCTAATTTAATGTTTTACAACTCATTCAAGTAACGGTTAGTTAGGTATTTGACCAATGAATGCGCTTGAAAATTATTGCCATGAATTTGTAAAGTTTACTTCTCATGCCGTGAAAATTAATTTTGTTACGAATCGCATTATTTTTTATTTTATTGAACATTAAGCGTACATATATAAAAATTAAATTTACGATATTCTCGACGATTGATGGTTTATATGTTAGTAATAATTGAATTTTGCATAGGTACAAAGAAAGTATAAAAAATAAATAATAATTTCATGTTTCCAGATTTATAAAATCGAAATACCACCTTCTCACTCACTCGTTCAACAGCGCCGAACCAAAACCGGTATAGCAAATCACATGTTGGACATTAGGTTTCTTTTATGACATACTATCGGCCGCCCGTGTCTCCGCCCGTGTGGACTACATGTTTAAATTTAGATAAATTCGTTTAGCCACTTTAGCATGAAGAATAGCTATTCCATAGGAATCGTGTATTTTCAAGTATAAAATTTATCCAGTATGTTATTACAAGCCTTAAAATACGTTCATATTTAATTTCATCAAAATCCGTTCAGTTGTTTTATGAAAAATCTGTTATTCAACAGGAACCGTGCCTTTTTCCAAGATAAAAAGTAACCAATATAATATTTCGTTATTTAAATAAACGTTATTTAAATCCGTTTAGCTTTTTTGCGTGATTGAATAACGAACATCCAAACATACAAACTTTCACATTTATAATATTATAAGATCATAGTATATCTTTTAAGCATCGATTTTCACAGAGCTACCGCGTTGTGACGACAAAAAAATAAGCAAACATTATACATTCAGGCAATTCGGTCTGTGTGCATATTTTTTTCTCACATTTTTATACACCGATATATTTTTTTACACCAGTTGTTGTTTTGAAATATTCGTTGTGATAAGGAATTTTGTGTAAACCACATATAAAATTCGTAGTGGTAATGAAAATAATTCTGAATGTACATTTTATGTGTTATGTTTAACAAAATGTGCGTTAATTACATAAAGGTCTTTCTAATCACTGAGTCTGACAATTTGCTCACATGTTGTTTTCTATTTTTTCGAATTATGAGATGGTCGAACTTGGTTTATGCTACCTAAAGGATATAAGCATCTACTGAGAAAGGCTATTCTTGAATTCTACTCCCTAAGGAGTTAAAAAAAAAGGGGACGTAAGTTATATGAAAATCCGCCAAAATCTTTAAATAGGGGATGAAAGTTCTTTCACGAAACCCGTAATTTTTCATGTTAAAACTATGAAAAACGGTTTTAAAATTTTTTGTTGGAAATTAGAAATGAAATGTTTCAGTATTTTTGTATATTAACACTTCCATTCCATCAGCTCTTTTTATACCCCACTGCAGAGGCTTAGGCCTCCTCTCAAGATGCGGGGGCTTGGAGCTTAAATCCACCACACTGCTCCAATGCGGGTTGGTGGATTGTAACGACCGCCATCTATTGACGGCAACCAGTAACGAAGGCTTAACGTGCTCTTCGAGGCACACAGTCAGTTATTGTTATGTACATAAGTTGAGAAAAAACTCATTGGTACATGCCTTAGGATTCGAACCACGGCTTTCTAAACAAGAAACGGGCTCCCTGCCACTCAGCTATGACATCACCAATATCAAAGAAACTGTCCAACCTCAGTACAGAATCAACTTAGCGCAGATTTTTCGCGTCAATTCCAGAATAAACCAGTACATGAATTTGCAGACATGCTAACGAACTTTTCCCCTCACATCAGGCCATCGTTGCCATAACTCAAAAACAAACCTCAGGAAAAAGCACTGTCGGCGTTGTTATCACACGTGTTGGCCGTGTACGCCGGGCGGTCGGTATTAAAAAAAAAAAAAGAAAATAAATACCGCAAAAAAAAAATGATGCGAAAAACACGAATCGGGTTCATGTTAATATTTGAGGTATTTTTATTTGAAATTTCCATTTACACTGCCCCCTTTTAGCCTCCCCCCACCCCTGTAAGCTCATACATATTCATCGGATGCACCCTCCTTCACATCCACTTTCTCGTGCACGTCGAGTGCCCTTTACACCTAACGAAGGCCTCGGTTTTTGAGAAAATTAAAAACAATTTTCCGGTAGAGATGATTTTCAAGTGTGTATAAGTGTGACTGGAGCATTTTTCTTCGTAAATAAGGGATTGATGGTAATCATAGTACAGGAATTCACACGACGCGTTTTTTTGTATTCTTCAATCCAGATCCTTAACGTCCATTGTCAACATTTACCTAGCACTAATTTTGTTCTAAATAATTTAGTGGAGAAAAAGGGTAAACAAATTTAATGTGATAGCAATTTTCTAACACCATTTGAACCCTCTAATCTAAAGTATATGACACACTTGACTGCGGTCAGTTTGTCAGTCGAGATGATGTTGAAAGTCAGTGAAGTGTCAGAATGTCTGATGAAAATTAAACCAAGGTAGAGTCTAGAGAAGAATTACACTAATTGTGTCAGAGTAATGTACGGATTCAAGAAGAAGGAATGTGGCTCTCGACATCCTAGTGCACATTTTCATTGTAAACTGTAGAGAAATGAAATCGACTTAGAAACAACTTGACATGCGTTTTATTTTGTCTCCAATAGAACCTGGGGCCACAACGTTATATAAATAGGTCATGGTAGTAACGACAAATGAAAAGCGTATGTAATGCTTTTATCAAGCCAACTATAGGTATGTTCTGTACCTATTTCCAAGTTATCGATTACTTTATTTTAAATGGCCTCCAAATTCTCCTGATCTTATCATATGTGACTTTTTTTTATAGGGATGCATTAAAAATAAAGTTTACAATGTAGTTGCTCGTACAGTTTTCTTTTTTGTGTAACAAAATTATGCGGAAACCAACTTTTTATTTCACGCGTGAAATAAAGTAATTTTTAAATTTTTTACTCTATGGTGCATGGTGCAAGTCATAAAATTTTAAAAATTACAAAGATGCAAGGAGGTTTTGATATTCGAAAACAAAAATAATTATTTATAAGTATGCGCGCTCTAGCAATAATTAAATGATGATAAACACCAAAACACATTAGATTCTTGATTATCTCATTAAAAATACTTGTTTTGTTTCCGCAAACAAAAATATTTTTCACATTATTAGCTGTACGTATACTGTACCTTTGCTTCAAGAAAAAAAAACTGTATGAAACGCGCGCTCTGCAAAGAAAGCGCGCCATTATTTCGTTGTAAATAGGCTTTGGTGAAATAATTTTTCTTTATTATACTTATTTTTTTTGTTGTATTTCCTTGCAGAATGCATTGAAAAATATTGTAAGATACTTGAGCGTAAAAGGTTTTATACGAATAAGTGCCAAATTGAACACACGAGCGCAGCGAGTGTTTTCAATAATTCAATATTCAATAATGCTTTTACCCCGCAAGCCCTCGCCGCTAACTAATATTCAAAAGATTGGTCACAAAATAATCTATTACATTTGAAAAGATCTCAGGGTGGGGTGATCTTCAATAAACCCTTTACAATAATTTCAAAAATGTTAATGAATTGTGTACAAAATAAATGCCAATTGAACAGTTTTTGTCACTAATTTCATTTATTACGTACTGAATCTATTACAATTCAAATCAATATACTGTAAGTAATTCTACAGTATAAAATAAATTATCTAATAAGTATTATTACTAAATAATCAACATACATTATATAATTTACATCATCCGACAATTAGACAACACGTCACGGCCGTGACGTGTAAAGACGTCAGTGTTTTATTGGCGCGTGTGTTTCGTTACAAGTTCGGGGTTTTCATTTTGCGAGACTCGGGACGATATCGGCTCGTCAGTCCACTTTATGTTGGCTCATATCTCTGTGTGGCTATTTCCAAAGCGAGATTTTTTATTTTTCCTATGTATTTTTTAATTCCGTAGACAGCAATATACGATAAAAACATAGCACATAGTATTTAAGACACAACCGGCAATTCAAAATGTTTTTAGAAAAGATAGTCAAAATAAGCCTAAAAATTTAGTCTGTCATTACACAAGCGTATGTTTATGCGCAAAAAGCGTATATGTGAAGACTGAGTGTTTATATTATATTCTTTTTTATAATAATTGCTAGGTGTTGTCAAATATCTGGAGTATTTCAAAAAATTACGCAGTAGGGTCATTTCAAACTGTAAATTGTTAATATGGGAGATTGTTCCATGGTACGGCCGCAAGCATAAGAATGAGCGGAATAATTTCTTGAAATAGTTAGTTGTGGATGGCATTTCTTTCACTTGTTATTTTAGATTTATGTAGTCAAGAACAACTCGGACTCGCAGGTTAACAGTTCGGTACTGTACTGACATCTGTTACTAGTTTCCTTAATAAGCGAAATATCAAATATGTAATAATTAACCTTTTAACGTTTTCTGTATGTGATATTTATCTTCTTTATACTTGTACTTATAATTACCACTTCAATCATACCTACTTCTTCTGCGTCTTTGATTCCAGATTAAAATATGTGTGTTGGATATTCGCGACATATTGGTAAGCAACTAGAAGTAAGATCGAACGAGCTTCCTAGGCGCTCTAAGATAAAATATGAGCGGTTGACTAGTTCGGTCTCTTTGTCTCTGTTTGTTGACGTTGTTAAAATTGTGTATTAATAACGCAGGTATCGAATCTGTACGCAAATATTAGTTTAAATTCAATTCTTTGACCGCAAATAATAACGCCCAGATTGGTGCTAAAGTGTACTCAATGACTGGTCCCAATACCTGATCGGTAAGAGGTCAAGTATATCACGCTCTTAAGTATGTAATACCTCTAATTTCTAAAAAAAAATCATTTCTTAATATCTCTTTACTATATACAACATCACGTCTTATAATTCCATTATTGTAATAGATATATTTCGTTCGATAATACTTTTCTTAGTTCCATTTCGATTTATTTAGTTTTTTTTTTCGAAAACGACAGCAAACTATGTTTGTACGCCAACGAACATAAAACAAATTATCCTAAAACACACTGCTTTGGATGAAATTATTAAGTGGCGTCATTACAATTTAGACTAACGAAAATGTTATTTATTTAACCACTCAGAAAACAACCTATTCTTTTTACCAACTATAGTGGACACTGTACATAATATCACTGTCATAAGCTAACAAGATTTCATATCGGAAGTGCGTCACACCGGCAGTGACGTCACGCAGGACGCAGGAAGTTGGCCGGTGGCGCCACCCGGAAGCGGCGGTGGCGCCACCCGCCGGAACCGGACGTCGCCACCGCCTTGGCCGAACTAAATGAACGACAGATTTGACGCTGTTATTTATGCGACGGCAGCGTGCAGCGTATGACTTGTTTCAACTACTTGTTATTATTAACGAGTTGTTGCAGACGTTGTATTTTTATTGAAGTAAGTACATGGTAAAGTCTCTACTAACAAATATAAACAAAAGAAATAAAAAGTTGTGAACATAGATTATTGTGTTAGTTACCGGCGCGCTGGTAATCTCCCGGCTCGCAGACAATATCAATCAACAGTAGTTAGCCACAATTTTGAAGAAAAGAATCATGTTTGATTTAAAAATGTTTGTCTTTTTGAATATTTAGACGTATTCATTAATTGGTATATATTTTTATCGATATCGATATGGTTTCTCGATAATGACAACGTGTACCCTACTCATAATATACTATATTAATATAGTTGAATCACACTTGAATCACTTTTTTGGTATCTGTGTTTCCGTCTGTCACAGTCTACTTTCTCCAAAATTACTAGACGAAAAAGTTGAAATTTTGTAGCCATATAGTTTGGTGACACAACCACAGACGTATAGCGTGAATAAACGAGTTTTCATTTTATCTTTCGGGTATAATTACTCCGCGTTAACTATATAAATAACATCTGCCATTTTTTTACGTTCACATTTCCTATCTTACGTTTTATTTTCGTGTAAGAACTTTAATGACCTGGTGTTAATATGACCTGTATTCATATTCAAAGTAATGGAGCAATCTCACGTGTTGTTAAGCCGTAAAAGAATAGATACTAGTTTCTACCTATGAGTTTGCCTGTATGGTTTTTAATTATTATTTTTTATATAAATACCATCGTATATTTTTAAATATCAAACTGTGGTCCCTTGGCTCCACAGCCCTGCTCGCTTACAGTCAAGACTAATTTAGCATAGCATTAACATAGCCTAGCTAAAAGAAAACATGATGCTTGACGCTTGGTTTTAAAGATTGAAGTATTTTCATTACTAAATGTCTGTTTACTTCTGTGCTAGTCTGTTATTTTGTTCTCTTTAATATTTGGCAATGGAAATATTTCACGTATTTAGAGACACATATAAAAAATATTAAGGTTAAATTAAACTTATTCGTGATTGGCAAACAGTGTTTGTATGAAATATATTCGATATGAAAAAATGAAATTATAAATCGGATGTTAAACAATCAGTTAAAGAAATTTAAAAAACAAATCGAATTCGTTGCTGAAAACTGATTACGAAACTTGCACTTTATAAGGAATTCGCTTTGTGATAAACTGTTTTTTACAGATCTCATCTACTTTGTGTAACATTATATTTAGCCTATTTAAAACGATAACATCTATTCAAATGTAACAGTTTCATAAATATCTGTACCTATATATTGTAACCTATTACTTCCATTCGGCCATAAGATAAATACCCCTATGACCACAAAAATTATGTATATATATATAAACAATATCCCTGAAAGTTGACAGCGATGAAATTGTCATATACATCCATCAAATCCCTGAGAAATCCCCCCAGTTCGTAGAAATAAAAAGACGATATCCCGACAATGCGGCGAAATTCTTACCCCAACACCAAAGAACAATGGAACAAAATGAAAGCAAAACTTAGTATAATTAATTTCAAGTACTCAACGCTTTTGTAATAAATCGTTTCATCCACGTATAAATTTTATCCAACCCCGACCGGCGGCAGGGGAGCGAGTGATCTGTTTCTATCTTTGTCTGATGCGTGATGATTTGCATAATTTCACTACACCTCTCTCTTTCGAAGATCTACGAGATGATTTTCAGTTTCACGGATTTGCATTACGGGTATAATATATCAGCTAAGCGTGCCAATGGGAATACCAGCTCTAATTGCGTTAATAATAAGGTTAGATTTTGTAAAACACAATCAGGCAGTTACGTCTTTTGAAGTTATTTAATAAAGGTAAAATTCAGCGAAATAATTTCCCTCGGATATCGGAGGCAGCGGCGTTTGTGCAGTACGAATAGAGATAAAGCGTTAATAATAAATTTCCTAATCTGGCCTTGTTGAGGTAACGAAGAGATGAAATGCTTTGATTGTCCGACCAGTCAGCGCAGTTATAGTTTTTTTTTGAAATTTCTGTCTTGTTTAAATAAAAGGTCTCATTTTAACACCTGTACTTTTAAATTTGACCACGAGTAAAACAAATTTTCTTGAGAATCAATTAAGGAAAAAAACAAGCCAATATTTGTGGGTACAGTGGTGAACATCCATCGAATTTGGTTCAACACTTCCTTCAGATTAACAACAATAATAACTGTAATAAATACAATAATACAATATCGATACTGTAAATTTTTTAAGTTCATCTGCTGAAAAGTTTTGGATAAATTAAACTTTGGAGCTTAGAGAAACAATTATGTGTTTTGAATTGTGAATTTTAACTAGCCATGTTCTTTCGTAAATTCCTGGAAATGTTAAAAACTTCGGAGTTAGTCTATATATATATATATATATATATATATATATATACATATATATATATATATATTTATATTACTTAAAATACTGAAAAACCTATTTACAAAATTTTAGTAAAAATCTTTAACCTCCGAACCATAATGAAGTAAAAGCGATTTTATTAAATATGAATTTATTATTAAATTTAAAAGTAACTCAATGATAAGATCTCTTGAAAACGACATCTAAAACTTCATAAAAATGACACAAGTAAATAAAATAAATTACAAATTCTGTTTTTGTGACATAAATAAATAGATAATTGTTAAATAACAGGTTCATATCTCCATGCACGCATCCTTCTAAAGACAGATATATACATTTACCCAGGACAGTATCTAATCACATTAATATGTACGTTCATATTACGAAAAGCTTCTATTGATCAAAAAAGTTTCGAATTATTTTAAGCATATAATATATTAAAAAAATGATGTCTATACATATAACAATAAACTGACATATTAAGCACAGTCCAAAGGGTTCGGTTTTGAAATTTTGCATTACGTTTTCATTAACCTTTCAAAGAACAAAATTCAGTATTGACCCACACTATTGGTTATTTGTTTATAAATTAAAAGTCTGTTTCTTAGGAAAATAAATATCAAAAACAAAGTCCAAAAAAATACGTTTAATTTCGATTTTGTGATTTTCTATTTAATAGATTTTGATAAACTTTAAAAGAAATTGTGAAATTGCAATGGAATAAATTAACCATCCAACATACGTAGCGAAATAAACTGAAAACAAATTAGTTGCTATACTTTACCACAAATGGCGGTATCTAACTAGTTATTATTCTTGACAACAGATAGCGTTATCACTTGAGCGATCTTTTCCATTCCATCCCATCAGCCCTTTTTATACCCTACTGCAGGGGCTTAGACCTCCCCTCCTCGAAATGAGAGGGATTGGAGCTTAAATCCACCACGCTACTCCAATGCGGGTTGGCGGATTGTAACGACCGCCATCTTGAACGATCTTGAATAAACCTTATTAATTAAATTTTAACAAAAACTATTAGCTTTCAAACACGTCACATGTATTATTTCCGAACAATTCATATTGCTTGAAATAAAAACATTCCAATGCAACTGTATCAAACATAAAGATGCCGTCATATGCAAAAGTTTTACTATAAGATAGTTTAAAAACGCCGCTTTCTTCAAAATATCATATTCTACTTAAAGTTTTCTAAAAAGGCTAGATAAGTAACAATAACTTGGATGTATTGCATAAAGGCTTGGAAACTTTTCATCATCATCATCAGCCCGTGTCTCTCCACTGCAGGATATAGGCCTCTCCCAAGGCTCGCCACCACACACGGTCCTCCGCCTTTCGCATCCAACTACCCCCGGTATGGTGCTTCCGGTCATCTGTCCACCTGGCCGGGGGGCGTCCAACGCTTCGCTTTCCGGTACGTGGCCTCCATTCTTGGAAACTTTTGTTATTCAAAATTATCGTAAATTTACATCTTTCAAAGAAGTGATCTAGCCCTTATCGATATTCTTGTAATCAATTTGGTTGGTGTAAAACCGAAATATATTATATTTATTCGGGCGTGCACCGATGCATGTAACAACCTAACCCAACCTAACCTAACCTAATTCCAAAATAAATTAACTTTTTTACTAAGTATAACCAATTCCTGTTGTGGTGTACCTTAACGTTCCTTGAAGTAACACCAAAATGTTCATGAAAAGAGCTTAGAGACCGATTTCCACCAGCAAGCTTTGTGGATGTCAAGATAAACTGGTGTATCTTAAAGTATGCAGCATTTTGCACACTAACGGTAACATATGTACCACGAAAATTATATTTTACCAATTGAGACTTACTTTAATTTTTAATTTTAATTTATTTTAAATTAATTGTTGAGATTCTGTGATGAAATAAATTTAGAATAAAACATTGTTAAATGACCTATTTAGGATTATAAGTATCGTACCCAGTAGTTGGACGTGTCACAGATGAAATACAAACTGAATTTCAAATTGGCATATCTCTATACCAACTTTTTGTAAACTGAATTATTTAAATTAAATTAAGTCCGTCTGAAGTCTTAAAAAGAAAACGTGAGAATTACCCTTCTCCTGCTGACAGTACCATTTATTCAAAATCTGTGAATGCAGAAATTTCATATTTCTAATATTCAGAGACGACTACTAGAAAAGATATTCGTATTAGTTGCAATAGTTTAGGTAGCTTCTATTCTGCCCCGTCTCAAATACCGACCTGGTGTGCTTTTTTTTAAATTATTTATTCAGGAAACAAAATAGACGTTTACGTTGACGACCGCTTAGCCTAGTGGTTTGCGACCCTACCTACGAAGCTGGAGGTCCCGGGTTGGAATCCCAGGTCGAATATTGAATATTGATACTGGTACCAGGTCTTGGTTGTTATATGTATGTGTTGTCTTCGCTTGGTACCCAAAACACAAGCTAATGCTTAGTTTGGGGCCTAGACATTATTGTGTTGTATACATAAAAAAAAAAACAAAAAAAACATGGCTAACACATACAAGAAATTAAAATAAAATATTGTAACGTCCAAAATGTAACGTATTAGATTTTGTAAAATTAGAAATCGCTATTGAGCTATTCAAATCGAAACACCTATGTCTGTACGTTCAACTACGTAACCGCAGTAGAAGGAATGACGATAGCAAAATTATCAGCAGATCTCTGAGGATAAGTAAATGAGAGGCTTTGGGCCGCCTCCCTAGGGACGACTTACATGAAAGGATAAGACACGAAACGCTGTGGAGAAGGCGTTCATATGTCGATTACGTATTTCGTTTCAGCTATGAGAGTTCAGTCATTTAACGTGATTACTTTGCGATCAGGTTCACTCTTTACTTTCTCAAATATTTTTAGAACGACTATGGATTCTGCGTTATTTTATAAAAGAAAAAGTATGTTTGTCTTGATTTCGTTGGTTTTTACTATAGGCATTCATTTTTGATAAATGATCGTTTACCTATAGCGCTAAAACTAGCTGGAATTTTTTTAACAGAATTTATAAGTTTGACAGCTAAACTTTTGACGTCTAAAGTCTTCACCGTCTTAATACGTCTGAAGCATATCTTCAAAAAGTGTTCAAAAAATATATAATATTTTGTACTGCTTGGTAGCGCTTTCAAATGTTGTCTGCTGAAAAGTTACCTACAAAATATTCGATCAGGCTTATAGGGGAGGGGTGTAGGAACCTCATGCAGTAAATTTTTTTTTAAGGAAACGCGAAAAAAAAATATAATGCTTATTGGTGGCTTATAAGAAACTTTTATGAAACTTATTGGAAACGTTTCTGTTATTTTAGAATTTGCTTTCATTTGTCAACTATAAGTAATTTTTCATTAGACCGTCATTAATTCAAAAACTAATATTCAACTTAATTCAAAGCATTATTGAAACGAATTTAATTATTAAAGTCCCATTTACGTAAAATGTCTCTGTTTTATTTGTCTGATTGTTTTAAAGTTAATTTTAAAAATAAACATGTAAACAAACAATCCGGAAAAACGAATCGATTAATTATGAAACAGTATCGAGAATGATCTAGAACATTTTAGATTCTTACAGTATGAAAGCTTCAGTACAGAATTAATGTTATCTAGATCCTCAAAGCTATTTAGCTGAGGGAAAACCCATAGGCGTGCCGACACATTGCCAACTAACTATCCGCCTGCTGTTCGATAAAGGTAACTAACGCCGACTACTATTTGAGAGTTAGCTGTTAAGACGTGCAAAGACCCACGCGTTAAACGGGCATTTTGACAAGAAGTATTAACTAAAATACTTACTAAAAACTGTATTGTTTTTTTTTATGACAATTTCATTTATTTAAATAATTTTATATGTGTTCAGTTTAACTAAAGTAAATTTGTACTAATACAATTCTATATATATTTAAACAATTTTAATAGATTATTGACACTAAAATAACCTCCCTGTCAAACACGGCGTAAAAGTCCTCATAACGCTTGCGGAATTATCGCAAAGCTCACTTTGCCACTTTTGTGCCAGAAACGACCCAGAGCGGGAGTCACATCTCCTCTTCCTAAGTAGATAGCCGATGCTCCTAATTACCTACTGGATACCAACGGCCCGTCGTCTCCACAGCAAAACGAACAAAAATATAATATTGTTCAAAAATTGTTTATTTCTTGTATTTCAGACGGGTTGTGGATTCAGTGGCCGCCCCAGCCGCTTCTTCAATCGCTCACTTGGTTAAATTACGGTATGATGGAGCGAAAATGCTTAGGTACGCAAGTTGCGTCCTACTTCCACAGCAAGCACCACGATTTCTCCCAGGGGAACAAGTGTAAGCCGTTAGTATTCTTCCAATCGCTATGACTAAGGCTCGACGGCTTGGCAACGCAGGGTAAATTGGTGGAAATGAGGACGCGACGGATGATGTCAATAAAAGCGTAGTGGGGCGGGCATCTGCTCGAGCATCTATTTCAGCTCAAGGCGTAGTGACCGTTGGCTTTTCTATGCTACCATAAAAGCACTGGTAAAACTCTCACTACACCCTACATGCCAATCGCAGCACTATTGCCACACGAAGAGACTGAACACGCGGCAGCAGGGCATGCAACCACGCCCCAGAATCCAACCTAGCCACCGTTCTTAGTGTGATTAAATTTACCGCTTCTTATTCAGAAGGTCGTGATTCGAATCCCCAGATACCGACATGTACGTATGAGTTTTTTCTGACTTAAGTACATAACTATTCCTGACTCCGTACCTCGGATAGCACATTAAGCCGTCGGTCTCGGTTGCCATCAACAGATGGACAGTCCACCAACCAGCACTGGAGCAGCGTGGTGAATTAAGCTCCAAGCACCTTCATCGCAAGTGGAGGCCTAAGCCGTTGCAGTGGAGCAAAATGTGTTGATATGGATTGCTATTATACTTTGCTAATTACTTTTTTAACATAATTAACAGATCATAGCAGTAATAATCCGTGAACGTCGTAAAATTCACTAAGTACACTGATAAGAGGGACTCACGTTTCAGAAAGGTCAGTACGTAATTGCGAATCCCATAGCCATCAAAGCAAGCTCTGTGATTGGGTGACGATAGTAAACGCCAATAGTGCCTGCGTAGGGCGGCGCTTAGAGGGCGTGTGTATTATAGAGAAATTTTCCTTTTGATTCTGATCTATCCTTAAATTGTGCTAGCGGTCGTCCGTGACATAGTCCGCCTAAACTATTGATTTGTATTATTTCGCTTTTGACATAAATTAAATTAGGGCATACCTGCGTGTAAAGCTAGTTTATATTGTAATTGAAGTTGGTTATTACTTTATTAAAAGTTTCTGTTGGTAGATTCAATCAATTTCAATTTACGAACTTCACTTCACTTCAATACTTCTACTACACTTCAATAAGGTTTCTGCAGGATGAGTACTTAGAATGTTAACAAAAAATCACAAGAATAAAATACGAGTTCCAATTTCGGACAAGAATTTGTCTATAATAAAGACCGATAGAAATATATTTTTACGACGATTTGATTCCGTGGATAAGACTTGGTTCCATCATTTTGATAATTAAACAAAAACCAAAGCATAACTTGGAAAAGATCTTATTCTTATTTGTAAAAAAAATCGTGCAAAATCTTCCACACGTAAAATAATAGCGTTTTTGCTCTAGGACGCGGAAGGACTTATCATAATAGATTACTTGCCAAGATAACAATTATAGGTTGATATTATGTCATCATGTTTATAAAACTCCGAGAAGATTTTAAATTAAAGCATCGTGGATAGTTAAAAGCCGCCATCATTTTCCATCCTCGCATACCTCAAGTTTAGGTCGTGATGCAATAAAGAAAGCAGAGATTCAAAATGATAGAGCATCGACCATATTCACCAGACCTTGCCGTTACTGGTTTTAATCTATTTCCAAGTTAAAAGAATAGCATAACATTTGTGCTGTAGAAACGTTTTCTGAGGATCGAGAATAAGATTTTTTCCTAGTGCAGGGAGTGGTGAAGTGTATTTACAAACAAGGAAACTACGTTCAAAAAATATTTATATAATTTTTTATTTATTACTTCTAAATACTAATTTTGAATAGTTTTTTCGATCATAATTATATGCCCTATGTTTAAACCAAGAGAATAAATTAATAGGCAATAATGATACTCATTGTTCTATTGAAATCAGTAAACTGCATTCTAGTATACTTTATTGAACTTACGACTCACTTTGATTAAATATAATAGTATAGATTCGGACACTACAGAGTATGTTTTGCAATTTTTTTGGTTCTTTCTAAATATAGAAGCACATAGGCAGAGGCATTTAAATTTTACGATTTTTGGAAATAATTAAGGTATTAAACCTAAAATATTAGTAGTTCGAATGGTTAAATTCTTTTCTTATCTTGTGACAGTATAAATATTCTGTTTTGCTGACCATAAAAATTAAGATGTAACTTCTTTTTGACATAATTCTGTAAATACTCTATAAAATTATGCATTTAAAAATTAAAAAATATAAATACATTTATTTATGTTTTTAGATTTTTTATTTCTTAAATGCATATATGTATTTTTAATTTTAAGGTTGTAATTAATTTTACGCGAATATTGATTATATGTTAAATCATAGTCAAGGAAACGGTTTTTATCGCTTAATTTTTTGTCATATTTATCATTATTACACTTTCATTCCAAAATTTACCTATTATTTAGTGAAAATACGGTACATTATGTTAACATAGCTGTAGCGTCTCAAGTATTGACTCGATATAGAACAAGCAGTAATTGGGGACTCCAATAATAGTCGAGAGAGTTTGATTGCTTGAGAGACCGTTAATTACGATCTGACCTTTAACCCGGGCATCTCTTTGATCCCGAACCGACTTCTCGTTAACTATCCCTTGAGATTTTCTCACTAGAAAATCGCTTCTCCCGTTTCTGTCTCTTCTCTTTTAGGTAGATATTGACGAAGTTTTTAACCCAACACACGTTTCAACTCTAGGACTTTGTGAAGGTTAACCACTGGTTGGTGTTATATACCTTAATCGAGTTCAAAACGTCTGTATTTTTATATTTATTATTATTAAATAAATACTGAACGCATATTAATTTTATACTACTTATACAGATGGAAAAAATTCGTATGCATATTATTATTTAGACATTTTTAACAGCAGTAATGCGAATATTTCCTCGAACGGCACCAATCAACATTTTGGCTTGGTGCTTTAAGTGGAATAGAAAAAAAATTGCACCTACAACTTCAGCTTCAAGTAATATATTTCTTTGTAGAATTCAAGTGTTTATTTACAAACCAGCTTTTTATTTATTTTTTTACGTGCGCCTTTCGGAGTTTTTAATCTATACAAATAGTTTTGTGTAAATATCATACATTTTAGAATAAATTATTTTGACAAATTAGATTTATTTTATTAAACTCTTGTCTACAAGTATATTATTGTAGTTTTTACTACGTTTGCTCCTAAAAATAGTGTTGTTATGTTTGACGCCCTACTTGTTGAGTAACGAGTTTATCTCTTCATTTGTGAAAATTTTATCCAAATCTATAGCGCGATCTATATATATATATATATATATATAAGATTTATAGCGCGAGCGTCGAGAAAGCAGACAAAAAACGTTTAGTCAATTTTTAAAAAAGTATTAAAATGTCACTGAAGTTTATTTAAGTTTACGTGTGTCTAATAGAATTTATATATATGCGAGGCTATGAACAAAAAAGATATTTGTTCGTAGCTACGCTATGTCGATATCACTACATGTGTGTCTCGCGCTAAATCTTAGTAAACCGGCGTTAGTACCAAAGATGACTTACTTACTCGGGGCCGCGCGCTCCAAGTACTTTGGTTTAAGAATGATTAAATAAGCTCGTGAAAGTAAACTTTGCTTACGTCGGGTGTTTGTACAAGATACATGAATACGACTAAGTTATAGAATTATCTAAGAATCGATTATTTATTGCTGTTAGTTTAAGTGGTACAGAATCCAATTGCACAAACCGAACTTTTAAACACAAAATATTTACTTGTGCTTTCGTCGCAGAGACAGTGTAAAAACACAATTTGCCTTGCACAGTAACTCGGTTGGATATACAATAAAAGTAAGGTTCTAAAAACATCAACAAGACCTCCTTGTCAGCACTGGTGACTGGGTAGTTAGTTTCTTAAGACACATTTACACAAAAAGGATAAAGGCGTTTCAGATTAATATAGTATTTTATTATCACATATATTGGTAGAATGAAAATGGTTGCTTACTGGTGACATACGTGTTTAGCTAAAGTCTGGTTTTTTAGTAATACCACAACAAGTCTAGTACATTATTATATAATAAGATTACAACGTGGGATGTAAACAGATGCTATATTATGGGTACAAGGATAATATATTCTTAATTACCTATCTTTATAATTCATACGTTCATATTTTACGCACGGCTATGGAAAAATATAAAAATTTATTTACGGGCAAGGACCCGCGACATTTGTTTCTAAATCCAAAGCCACTCGACCAATGGTTCAATCAATATATTTTAAAGAATTCTGACTTATACGGTAATATAGAACCGTTTCACAAGTTCTACTAATAGACGTGTAAGTCTGTGTTATATGATAAATTTGTTAATGCATCTACTATGACTTCAAAAATTACTGACAGAGTACATTTCAGTAACAAAGGGTTTTTTGAATTACAATCTGGTTAGAATAATACTTTTTTAATAATAAGATATTAAAAAGAAAAAATTTGGTTGTGATGAAAAAAAAATCTCTTATTGCATCATGTGGACAGATCTCATCATCAGTTTACTGTTAAAGTCCACTGCTGAACGTAGGCCATTTTATTTAATTCCACCATGAACGGTCCTGAATTTCAGCATCCGACGCTTTTCTCCTCTGGCCGTCAGTGCCGCTAAGTCATCTTTTCACTTGATGGGGATGTCTCATGCTTCGTTTTTTTGCTAAATTGTCGCCATTCGCAAACATTTCTATCCCATGGACTATCGGCAGTTCTGCGAAATATATGACTATCTATTGACCTAAAATTATATAAACTGTATACCGTGACGGACATGCGCCAAAATTACTAGGGTTTTAAGTTGTATAATTACAATTTGGTTATACATTTTTATATTTCTAAAATTTTTTTTCCCGCAGCTACATGTGCTGGAATGAAAATGCTTATGATTAACTACATTTCTTCGTTCCCGTTCCTTACTTCTACTACTTTTGTTTTTATGTTCTACTACTTCATTTTTTTCTTAAGTTACTTTATTTCTTGTGTTACTTTACTTCTTGTGTTTTACTACTTCTTTCATTCTACTTTCACGACTATTCCATAATACTTCGTGTTGTAAGCTCATTATTTATTTCAGTGTTGATTATTTTTATCGCATAAAATTCTATTACGATGAACAGCTGTATATCATATCTTTACTTTGCACCTCTTCAACTATCTCCATGCAAAAATTCACGTTGTTTCGATGTTCCGTTTGGGCTTAGTCACACCACTTCTGGTGTCTTATCCTTTTACTGTAGTGTTTCATGTTTGCCTGTTGAACTCTTTAGTATGACTTAGTTTATACTTTTCTGAATTTGAAATGGAAGAAGGAAATTCAGTGGACGTGACAGTTCTCGGGGAAAAAAAAGAACTGTTATCAAAATTAAAAAAATTCATGATTTCAATGTGTAGACTAAAAGTATGATTCTCGTCGTAATTTTTATTAACAAGCCATCGCAACAGATTCATATTTGGCTAAAATTTTAATGTGTAAATAATCTGGTGATTTCTCTAAAATGTCAGTCCAAGAAACATTCAGCTCACTGACCAAACTTCTTGGAAAGAACAATACTCATACAAAAAAAGAAAAGATTTGCTACTTTTCTCCGATACTAGAGGGCCACGATACTAGTGGGATGATAACGATCAAATCTTTGGACACTACGTCACTTCAGTTGTAAAAAACCTAAAGTATCAAAAATATCAATCAATAATACATATTGACACTCGATACAAAAGCCATAAATGATATTGAAGAGCTAAATGTAAAAATTAATGTGCACATGAAGATAAATTTCCTGTCTCCTAATAAGAGGGCCAAGCTTATTAGTCATTAGAAAAATACAATTACTCCGCGTTGTGAAAATTACAATGCGGAGTTCTGTTCTAGTTAGTCCTGGTCTAATTATACAACGAAATTCATGTCCTAAACGAACAAATGTCTCTTTTGGTTTTTCTTATGTTACAAACCCCGAGACCTTCCTTCTTTTGTAACGTGACAACGTAAACAAAGAATAAAACAAACAAACACTTTCGCATTCATGAACTATTAGCTACATTAACACCAACTCCTATAGCATTTTAGTCTGTCTCTATGTCCGTGGCCTGTGGGTATCGACAGGATGTGTTAGTGAAGTTATTTCCAACTGGTATCATTACGCGGTCGGCTCGCGTGTCCAACCAAGGTGGTATAATCATGCGGTCCAAAATTGACAAAATATAATAGTTTCGTAAATAATGCACTAAAAGCTTATTGGTTTTATTTACATGGTTGTGCCACGTTCGTGCTCAAGTAAATGTCGGGCACTACAGCAAATATTTATTTTCAGTTGTGAGTCTATAAGGAACATAACTACAAGTAAAACCTGCACCTAAATTGCAGAAATTTCCTTCCTTTGAAATATTTTCAAATAATAAGTCACTGAAAGCTTGAAAAAGAACTTCGTACATATCCGTTCGTACATATATATTTACGAAATATTCAGGAATTTGATATTCTATCATAAAAAATCAAAACCCACGGCTAATTCGTTACACATTCATTTCGCTAACAAAATTTCTTAGTAAAATGAATACACTAATATCTGCTTAAAGTATGTCAATTTGACACTTCGTTGTCATCTCTCTTTCAAATCGTACTTAATAAGTTGTTGAGCACGCCGCTTTTTAAATTTGTTTCTTTGGACGTTTGCTCATTTTCCAGAAGTTGCTCAATCAAACCAAATCTATTTAGTCCTATCTATTTTTCGTCAATTTTTCTGAAACAGAAATATTACTGCATAGTCGTTATATAAATAAGTATATTTATTTATTTATATTTATATTATTGGCTTCTCTAAAATATTGCTATTAGTAATTTATACAAATAAAGATTCTCCGAGCCAAGATCAAATAAAAACTGATTCATTTTCTTAACACTTCTTTGGTGTTGCCATCTTTAAAAAATCTGTTTACTTAGCAAGCCAATTTCTATTGATATACCATATAAGACAGGCAGCCCTCTACAGACAGCGTCTGTCCGCGATCAATCCGCGTCGTGTGTCCGCCGCGATAAGCTGTCTCTGGATGTTTAAATACTTAACGAATACAGCCTTCAGTCAAGAAACGTAGCCATGAAACCTTAAAAAAGCAAAACATATTTCTAGAGATATCGAAACCCTTTCGAGCTTTCTGTCCTTCCACTAACCAGTCGTCACCACCGAGCTAAGAAATACGAGTATTATGTTTGTTAAAAAAGTACCTATTTATAAAAATAATGTTTATCGTGAAATTAGTCTTTGTTCCATAACTGGGAACCGTAGAGCGTATTGCAACCGTACGAGCAAATAATTATTGACAGAAAATATTGTCTTTTTGTTGTTTATTATCAAGTAACTAGTAACCCCTGAACCCAAAAATATAATTATGTATGTGCATTTTGGTATGAACGTAAATATGTAATTTTCGCTTGCTCAATTTTTTATTGTCGTGAAAGCGGAGTGTTAGCGAGCCCACTTCTTGTTTAGAAGGCCGTGGTTGGAATCCCAGGGTATGTAGGTACCAAAGATCTTTTTCTAACTTATGTACATAACTATTACTGACTTTGTGCCTCGGAAACCATAAGCCATCGGTCCCGGTTACCATCAATAGATGGCATTCGATAAAATCCACCAACCCACACTGGAGCAGTATGGTGGACTAAGCTCCAGACCCCAGAAGCTCATACCGAGGGAAGGCCTACGCCCCTGTGGTGGGACATTTATGGGCTGATGGTAGTTTTATCAACATTGCATTTTTTGTACACAAAAGGAATTTATCGTATCAATACCTCCTACATAAGAATTTTTCTCATGACAAATTGTAATTTCGAAACTTACATAATAAAAGCACAACTATAAACGTAAATAATATCTACATACTTAGATAAAGTACAGTCTAAAGCGCTCTTCACACTCTTGTCGCTGCATTTAAATTTATAAAATATTTAAAATTTAATAGGATAACAAACCTAAAATTCTAGGTAAAAATTGAAGATGAAAGAATTGTTTTATCCAAAACAAATCCTATTAAAAGTCGACCACCCTCGATTCACTAATGTATATAATATACAAGAATTCCACTGTTACCGGCATTCCAACTCCAACGGCTAAAAGCAACTCGGTGTTAGCGTCTGATAAAGCTCGCGGGTCGAAAAGACTCACACGGGAACTATTCTTAATTCTAATGACATAATGTCCTTTCTAATGAAAAGTAGCCAGGCATATGTATTTTCTACAGAGCATAAATGAAGAAAATGTCCTGCAGATATTTCACAAGTATAAAATCGGTGTAGTTGTAAGGAATAAATCTGTTGATAAACAAAATTTATTTTTTTTCAAAAATAACATATATTAGTGAAAAGTAATGATTGATCCTTTTGGTAATAAAATGTTATTTTAAAGAAAAGTTAGTAACAACAGAACACAAAATAAATGCACTACAATAAATCGTTATAACAAGTTTTATGGTGGAATGAGAGGACATATTATTGTTCTATGGAGCGGACGTATTCCAGATTGTGTTTTTTTTTCACACATCAGAACTTGTTTGTATGCCTTACTACTTTTATATAAATTTTATTTGTTCAGTATTATTTACATACTTTTGTTGGCATTTTCGACTGGAATATTGTAGATGTTTAGAATTATTACACTGAAAAGTATTCCTTTTAAAGTTTTTCTATGCATTTGAACAGTATATTATGGGCTGATAATGACATATTTCAGATTAGCACCCCAAGTTGGCTCTGATTAACGGGTGCGCGCGCTCATGTCCGCGTTAATTAGGCGCCGGACACGCCGCTTTCACACCCCCGCCGCCCCAAAAGGAGATATCAGTTAGCCTTAAGTAGTGGCTGCTGTACGCCACCTTGTACGATTGCATTATACGCATCGCTATTAATCTTATTAAGTAATTAAGACGATTTTGCATTTATCTATTTTGAATATAATAGCATAAATAATAATATCGATTAACTTTTTTATTTATATACGATTATATTACTAACTATTTTATAAATGTTCCAGGTTTTGAATTTACAATTTTTTTCAATATATTAATACTTTATTAGTAACAACTTACTAGGGATATCACATATTTATAAATATATTTTTTTTACAATAATTTAGCCCTTAATTTAGTACTCATAATTGTCTATGTATTTAAAATGAATATGTAGTAAGTCTATTAACAAAAAAATATAGTTTAGGGATTGTTACCGTGCCTCATGATAAGAATCAATTGATCTAAATAGATTTTTTTTTGCAAAATTCTTACTTTCACAAAAGGTTACTTACTAATCACAGTAACAGGTGATTGTGAATAAAATATAGGATTTTTTCAATGGTTATTTTTTTTTGGATAATAATCGAATAGCTATCGAAATTATTCGAACGATTTTCGATTATTGTTAAGATACAAAAACAAACGATCGTTCGTGCAAATCCATAAAAAAATTGTAATAGATTCATTGACTTCTTGAAATAAATATGCTTTGAAAATTAGTAATTTGTACATATTATCGGAGGTTGTTCTAAAGCTAGAGATACAGAAACCGTTCAAGCAGTCGCTTGACAAGACTGTTTTCTGCCTGATGCTTAGCATGCAATCGATGGCTTGCGCAGTTAGTCTATGTAGCTTTTAACATTATAATGCCATAGTAGCAGTCGCTGCTTGGAGCTGTCGCTACGAGCGTCCGTCTTATCAGTCCGTCTTATACTGCTTACCCAATACTCAATACTTATTACCCATGGGAACATATTCGCACGATAAAAGAGACTGATTGCATTTATAAATTTTTAGTGCAATAATTTTCTGACTCGATTTCGAACAGGCGATGACGACTTAATCAATTTCCAAATACTTAGGGAATGATCCGTTCAATGGCTATAAATTGCTTGCTCACTTTGAACATGTCACCTTAAAGAAAACGACTGTATAAGACATTTTCGGGAACCTGTGACTACAAATGCTCATGAGTTTCTAAAATCTGAAATTCAGTCAGTACTTACAGATTTCATTCACACACTTCCGATTAGTCGTAGTATTATTGGCATGTTAAAACATAGCGCACTTTTTATAAACTAAACATTATAAAGATTAGAATGTCTCTGAAACCTAATTTATTATACTATTAGTTATTACACAAACACAAATTACCATACTATTTTCATATTATATAGGAAAATCCTAAAAAACTTTGTTTTTAATTCCATTATTTTCATCGCTGCTGACGTGTTGAACAACAAGATGTATTTAATTAGTCTCTTAAATGAGAATTAACAGTATACAAATAAAAACACCTGACACATAGCTGACTGACCGCAAGTACGCGAATGAGCCATATAAATAAAACTACTTTACTTTTAAACATTTTTGATTGCTGACTCCCCAACTATTATGAGTTTATTCGCATTAACACTTCAAAACGACTCAAAATAATTACACCACGGTAAATACTAAAGAGATCTCATCACGCGCGTCACGACATCACATGCTTCGACGAAATGACAAAAAATAAAAAATAAACAGAAATACACAATACCGAGCGGTAGTCAGCAAAATAACCCCATTCCTCGCGCAGAGTTAATGCCAACAAAAACAAATCGACGAGGCGAACGGTAGCGAAATAATAAGATCGGGCAACATCGGGCAACAAAATAAAGAACGGCCACTGTGAAACAAAAGATCGAGAAAGGCGAAGGGCTTCAGGAGTGACAGCGCGTGTGCGGCCGCGTGCACATTGTGTCTGGATTGTACCTAGATGTTATAATATAGCATTAAATATGGATATGGATATTGTTTTTTAGCTGATAATTCGTGCGGTATTATCATATACTTACGTAAAACATACATGTGGACAATGAATGAAAAAATATAGAAGTGTTTTTTATACACAACTTAACAATAAAATAATATCAACATACCACCCAGTCCACAACTCGTACTCACAGCAAAACTACCTAATACTTTAAATATGGAAAATTATGTAAAGTGCATTACAACAATAATTATCTACATTTATATGTATAAATCAACTTTTCAGCCTGCGTATATTCTTCAAGGCAATTAATTCTTTATCACCAGTTACATACGTGAACACAAGTAGAATGCTATCAATGCGTCATTCGTCATGTCTTTAAGTTTAGGGGCTGTTTAACAGCAATCGTCCCACAGAGACACTATTTTACTGAAACCAATTTTAATTTTAGTGTCAACACCCGAGTAATTAATTTCAAACGATTTCGTTGAGATGATCCCATGCATACATATAAATCCATGCACGCATGCAAAATATATAATGTATAAAAGTATTAATCTGTAGATGTAAGTGTCTGAAACACTTTATATCTTATATCAATTTTATAAAATGAAAATGCTGTGCTTTATCACTTTATCATCATCAGCCCGTGTCTCTCCACTTCAGGATATAGGCCTCTCCAAAGACTCGCCACCACATACGGTCTTCCGCCTTTCGCATTCAACTACCCCCGGTATGGTGCTTTGGGTCATCTGTTCACCTGGCCGTGGGGCGTCCAATGCTTCGCTATGTGTCGATACCCAAACTCTTTCTCGGCTCAAAAACTCAAACATGTCCAAAAAACCTGAAAGGAAATGATATTCCTAAGATCCCAGGTTTCCAAACTAATATTACTGTGGCCGAATCGCCTGGCACTTGACTGATAATGATCAAAAATAGGAGATTGAAGGGGTAGATTCAACTTTCTTCTCTCGATTAGCACCAAGAAATCCTAACAATTTTACAAGATTCTCGAGTATGTACAGATTCAAATTCTGAGACCACTCAATCAAAATTCCATACTATAGTCTGCGGTCAAGATATTTCAATTCCAACGATTTAAATATACCTAATTTTAAAATAAGTGTGAGTAAATCGAATCGGCGAGCAATCTCGCCAAAGTTTAAACAATATAGATAGATCGCTTCCTACGGAAGGCCTGCGGCCACAGCCCTGTCCAAATAACCTACTTCAAATGAAACGCGTGAAGTACTTAAAAATACTCTCTATATACAGCGGCGGTCCTAGATCATTTTCTAAGCGAGGCTAGATTTTCTGGCAGCGCCCCGCTTCCCAATATGAACTCTTTTTATGCGCCGCTTACGTGACACTTGACAAACAGACAAAGATTTTTTTGCATCATTTGTACAAATTCATTTTAGCTTGTGTTCGCCATTCAAATTTTGGCGCCCCACCTGACGTCCAACGACGCTATATGGCGTCAATTTGGCTATCTATACTTTGCTATTTTACTACAGTAAATTACAAATATAAATAGACATATAAAGTTGCCAGTACGTACCTACCCCAGAACAAACCTGAGAACAGAATAAATACGTTGCCCGTGGTTTTCACAGCCGCCAGACCACTGCTGAACAAAGACCTCACTCTTCGCAAAGACGCCTGGTCTTGGGTCACCTGTAACCAAAGACAGCCGGTCAGGCCGCCTAGTCCCCCACTAGGCGGGCTGACTGGCTACGTTAGGATGTCCAGGTCGTGGTGGCTTCTCGACGACTTTATTTATTTTAAAATGACTTTAAATCTATCGTTAATTGTTTTTATTAAATCTTACTAGGTACACGAAAAATTTACATGTACTATATATATAGTAGAGGTCAGAAATATTAACGATTAACTGCTTTAAGAAATATAATAAAGTCATATTAAATATCTATTGTGAAGTTAGTTTCACAGTGTTCAATACATCACAATAGCGTCTAGGCCCCAAACTAAGCATTAGCTTGTGTTTTGGGTAGCACACACAATACATATAACACCACATATATATAACAACCGTGACCCGGTACCAGTATCAATATTCATCATATAAATACTGACCCGACCTGGGTGGGATTCGAACCCGGTAGGTACCTCCAGCTTCGTAGGCAGGGTCGCTACCCACTAGGCTAAGCGGTCGTCAATCTATTTCTACTGTGTAATATAATAAATTATTTATAGCGATAAATTAATTATAATTGTATATTCAAAATAAGTAAACCTTAAATGCCACATTCTTTAATTTCTTACATCCGCTTTATCGAAGATGTTCGAGAAAAAAATAACACAAACTGGTTCAAGACAGTGGCGTAATTGTGCTTTGGTTTTTCGTCCCAAGGTACCGGTATCCGATGACGGATAACATCACCACAGCCTATGAAGGGTATGAGTAGTTTTCCTCTATATGGCCGAGTCGTCTTTTTATACGCTTAAGTTATAAGTGGTCAATGATATTAAATAGGAAACCATTTTTGATCTCGCTTTTACAATTTTATTAGGTATTGATTGTAATACGGTTTTAAATTTATAATAGACCATCATGACAATACTATTTTAGATTGAAACAATAAAGGTAAAGATCATTTCCTGTTCCATTGGAAACTAACCCTCAGACATGGAAATGTGTAAATAATATAAGCCATAAAATTCATTCATAACCCTTTTGAATGTAAGGAAAAGGTACTAAAGTTATACGACATTTGAAGTTTGATTACGGTGAGTTGAAAGTTTCGTAAAATAAATCTAAGACTTCTTAGCGTTCATTTGCAATAAAACAGTATTATTGGCATGACGTGACGTCAGTTTAGACATGTTAATGCATACAAATATTTGTCCCCGGCGAGAATCGAGCCCACGACCCTTGGCTTCTCAGTTAGGATTTCTTTCCACTCGATCAATCGGTCAGTCAACCATAGTCAAATTAATGCATGTTAATATAATTTGTCCAGTTTGATAAAATAATCTCCGCTACCATTGTAGATATAATTCCATAATTGGCTAATGAAAAACTCGAGCAAAGTGACAGACTTAGATTAAAAAAACTATATGTCATTAAATTTTTAATTTTTAACATTTTGTGAAATCACGTATGAAATGTAATTTCAGAATCCTTGTTTTTCTAGTACGAATTTCACACGTGCATCACACAAAATTTTACGGCACAGTCTTAAATTAAAACCATAAAGTTAAGTTAGCAAGTAGCGTATATTTGGTCTGTGGTATATTCTTCACTGGTGCAGCGTGGTGGATTAAGCTCCAAGCCCTCTCATCCCGAGGGAAAGTCTAAGCCCCTACAGTGGGGCATTCATGTGCTGATGGTATGGTATATTCTTCATTCTTTCTGCATTCATGGTTGAACTTCATAAATAATTTTCTATCATTTAAATTTCTATATGGAAGGACAGTTTTGAAAGAATGTCTCTATGACCTAAAAAGTCCATGGCGTTTCTCTGAACTATCACCGAATAAATTATTTCATTTAAGGAAAATTACATACAAATATATTATAAATTTGGCAGGCGTTAGTGAAATATTCACGGGTGCTGTTCAAGATAAGGACACGGACACACGCGCGCTACCCAATTAAGATCTTCATTAGGCGCCTTCTTCGAATGCGATCGGTGTCTGGCAAATAAAGGAAAAACATTAAAAAAAACTAATAAGAAAAAAAGTGTTTGAAATAGTCATATAGAAATAGTTAAGAGCATTCACTTAATTCATCCTTGTACGCTCTCGACTGTTTGGCGATAAATAATAATAATAAATCTTTATTGACACCAATTTTTTAGGTAATAATTTGGGCAACCCTGACCACCAAATTAGAGTAAATTGTGTCTCTATATTCCCCTCCACAAAATGATGTTCTGAGAAATTAATAAAAAATAAGCCAATAATTTAAAAAAATCGATAGATTTCAGTACAAGCAATGGAGTTTACTTGAGTGTTATATTATGTGAAATTATATTTGATTTGATATTGCCCCTAAACTTTTAATTTATTAAGTACATATTATACGAAATATATTTATGTTTTGAGAATTTATAAGTCCAATTTTTCTGTAATACAATCTTTCTTCTGTTCTCGTCGCCACTACCACAATGTCTGAAGACCAAGGTCTTCAACCAATGCGTCCCGCTTACGATGACTTACGGTGCCGAAACATGGACTCTCGCGGCAGGACTGGCCCACAAATTTAAAGTCGCTCAGCGCGCTGTGGAACAGGCTATGCTCGGTATTCCTTTGATGGAAAAAATCAGGAATACTGAAATCCGTCGAAGAACTAAAGCTGTCGACATAGCCAAAGTAATTAGCAAGCTGAAGTGGCAATGGGCTGGTTACATTTGCCGTAGAACAGATAACCGGTGGGGTAGACGAGTTCTCGAGTGGAGGCCCCTCGGCCAGGTGGACTGATGACCTAAAGCATCATACCGGGGGTAATTGGATGCGGAAGGCGGAGGACCGTGTGTGGTGGCGAGCCTTGGAAGAAGCCTATATCCTGCAGTGAAGATACACGATCTGATGATGATGAATCTTTATCACAGATTTCAGCTAATTTTTATTTCAACTACATTAGGTTACTATCATAGAGTAATATGAATATACTAGTCATGTTGATTTGCATCAGTTTCGTCAGAAACAGCTCTTTGATTGAATACGTCGAAATTATTTCTATTTAAACCGGGGCGGCGTCTTTCGGTGGGCCGCATAAGACTTGCGAGCGACTACATTGTGCTAGTATAAACGAATGATAATCGAATGCACGCGGTTTGGTTTGAGGAAGCAACCTGTTTGAATTACTTTAGAAGTAAGAACATGGATAAGGAGTAACACTTGCGTCGGTATTTAGGTTATTCAGTTATTTAGCTATTTATTGTCGATTTCGATTGAGCACCGATTTAAGTTGTAGGTGCTTACACTTTATTACGAATGAAAATCACAAACTGTTATCACATTTGTATCGTTTACAATTATTTTCGCTCTGCCAGGGTAACATGAACACCGCCGCAACAAAAAAAATTATCTCATGCCGGAACTGTCTATCTAACTATATTAGAGCTATCTCGTTTTGGCTAATGCATTGACAACATTTTGTCGTGATGTTAATGTTAGCCCAGCTGGATTTTTCTCCTTAATAAATGTGCCGAAATCCCTATCCCACAGCATCTAGAAATTTCCGTCATCGAACATTCGATTTCGAAATTTTATATATATTTAACTTATGACAGAAACTCATAGCGCCGGGGGCCACTTTAACAGTTCGCGGCGTTGGCTCGAAAATAAAATTTTGAGCGGCCGTTCCTTCGACAAAACTGCCTTTAAAATAATAACTTATTTTTAACTAATTTATTTTTAACTAATTTCTTTTTATCTCAAATTTCTAGTTATTTCTGTATTTGGTCGATACGTTTGTGAAGCCACGTGATCATTCGAGTACTTTGTATAAAACAAACGTGCTTTCTACGCACAGACGCACATTATGAAACAGCATAATTTAACGAAGTGTATAACATAAATCCATGATAACAGAGTCGATTTCGTTTCATGCAGTAACTGCGTGAGTCGGAATGAGTGTGAAAACTAGCACCCGTTCTGTTAGACGCATGCTGTTAGTGTCAGGCGTATGTTTTAAGTAGTTTTAAGTTTCGGTAACTTTGAATAAAATACGATCACTGACTGCTCTCGACCCCTACAACTATTGCATATTACACCCCACAAGTTAAGCGATAGAGCTATAGTTTAGGGCTATAAACCCTCTATTGCTTAAGTTAGTCTGTTCTATTCACATCAAAATTATTCTATGCAAATCTTCCTAGATTTTCTTTCCATGTATTAACTCAAAGATATATTATATTACGTAAAAATAATAATAATAACGTACACATGATAACAACGTCTAGGCCCCAAACTAAGCATTAACTGGTGTTTTGGGTACCAAGCGAAGACACCACATATACATTTAATAACCAAGACCCGGTACCAGTATCGATATTCATCATATAAATACTGACCCGACCTGGGATTCGAACCCGGGACCTTCAGCTTCGTAGGTAGGATCGCTACCCACTAGGCTAAGCGGGCGTCATTTTATTATTATTATTATTATTAGAACAATTTTTTTTATCTAAGGTAGACTTTTCGATGTCATAGTATTAAAACGTATTTATTTTTCATAAGAATTATTGATTGGCAAAGATATTACTTGTCAGCTTAATCTGTTTTAAATTTTAAGGACGAGTTGCATTATATTTTGCCTATGGACTCACCCCGATTGCTCAATGTATTTACTTGTCTTGCGCTTTCTCGTATTTAGCTTGTTCTAGAACCGCCTGCTAGGGCGGATTGACATGTAATGTCACGATAATAATTATTTGTGTGTGTTGTTTTGGATGTGACGTGACAAATACAACGAATACGGTAGACGTAGGAGAAGCGTTCGGAGTTTGGAAAAATAAATTAGGATCGTTTTATACTGCGAGACATATATCAAACGGAGAATAGTGTAAATTAATGTTAAAAAAATATATAATCATCTGGAAAACATGATTTCATAATGATTTCAGTTTCATCGTATTGAAAATAATATTATTTCCATATATGGCATTTTCACGTATAGGTACATGGCAAAGTGAACAGAACATATTAAGTACAAATCCTGAAGCTAGCAAACAACGGACGACGAAGTTAGTTCTTGCAGTGCATTGGCGTGCTCGCTGACTCTTCTCCACTGATAAGGAGTTAACAAATATGGAAATGGTTTTACTATTGAGAGTATACGATATCAACTATTTAAATAAAGAGCTTGATTTAAAAAGTTAAAAAAAAAAACATCGAAATGCAAGTGACGTTTTTCAACAAAAATTCGTAACTTGACATACTTATTCTTTTAAAGTCAACACCGTATTGTAATCTTGTAAAGATTCATATTTAGGAAAGGATGTTTTGCGAGATAAGCGTATGACCTTCTCGTGGATTTTATTGAGCATAAACATTAACCAAGATTGTTATTCGTACATCTAATACGGGTACAATAATAGGAAATACAATTGTACCGTAAAAAAATGCCGCCCGAGAGAGACATATGTGAATATGTTATTATATTTAGGTAATAGAATTAAAAAATCAAAGCGGAAATCACATAACTTAAACCAAAAGCTATTCGTTTACAGTTATTATAAACCACTAGTCGTTTTTTATTCAATGTGTGGAGTACACCTTATGTTGAGTAAAAAATTGTAAGTCGTAAATAAACAGCTTCTTCCACATTTACTTAACTCTGTACCATGCACATCTGATGCACACCTCTACGACGCGATCGGGCATTATGGCACAGTCTCCGCTGAGCTGCCTACACAATTGATGGTTCATATATAGGTCTATGTATTTAAAGCTATAGATTAATAAACTATTTTAAACTTGAAGTATATGAGTCAAATATAAGCGAATATAATTAATTTTAAAAGCGTTGTTCTTTGCATTTTTTAATCGAACAAAGTGGGAAAAATTAAAAATATATTAGTGTTCATATTAACATATGTCATAACAATATACAAGCTGAAATTTCGTCCAAATTTATTTATCATATATTTGTGCCGAGTGGGAATCGAACCCGGATCCTTGGCTCCGCAGGGTCTCTTACCGCTCGGCCAATCGGTTAGTCAGTAACACATAATATATGTGAATAGAGCGCTTGTGCCAATTTTCCTAGAACTACCTATACTGTATAATCACCTACATTTCTGTCATCTATAAATTAATAATGCAACAGTAAATAAGCAAAGAGTTACACTAATTATTAGTTAATATTAAATACAAAGTACGTCTAAAATTATTATAAAGTTACCAAAATTTTTAGAAAACATATGCTTATACTTAAATAATTTTTTTTTATTAAGCTCGCACCACTGGTTAATAATGCTTATGAGATGAATGCAATTATTTAAATACATTTAAAACTTTATTAATCGTAAAGCTATAGTAAGCTACAATAGTATAACACAGGGTCTGTGCTTACTGTACCAAAGCTCAATTTCGTACAACTTTGCAGATATGGGAACTAGACGGTACCTCAGCGCTACCGGTATGAGGTGCGGTGTACTGGCGATAAACAAAGTGTTTAACATTTTTCCATTTAATACCTACAGATTTAAAACGGCATTTTAAGGATTTTCATTTGATAAATTAGTACTACTATTTTCTTACATAGAAATGGTCTTACATCTTCCATAAATGTACGCAGAGACTATGGATTTTTACTTGATGTGTAACGCATATCACTAACACTTTATTGAAATTCATTGATAATTTCTTGCGGCTTTTTTAGGTGTCACAGATTTGGTCATCTTTTCTAGATAAACCCTTTCTACCATACCCTCAGTCTAATAGTGCCCCACTGCAGGCGCTCAGGCCTCCCTTCGGGACGAGAGAGCTTCTAGTTTAATCCACCACGTTGCTCCAAAGCAGGTTGGTGGATTTTAACGTCTACCATCTGTTCATGGCAACCGCGACCGACGCTTAACATGCGCACTGAGGCACACACTTAGTGGTAGCTATGTGCGTAAACTAGAAAAAAACTAATTGGTACGTGTTTTGGGATTCGAACCACGGCCTTATAAGTAAAAAGCGGGCTCGCTACCACGCGGCTATATTGATACCCTATGCTAACGTGTACTTAACTAAGACTCCAAGAAAGAAAAATGCATCTAAAACACTTTCGTGCACGCCAGTACGAGCATCGGCTGATTTATCATATTCCTAGCGCAGGTTGGAGCGACAATTGTAATGTAAAAGCGGGAAACCGGATTTCAAAACCGGTGCCTGAAATATCGGGCGGGACCACCCCGCGTGGGCGAATTTACCTACTCCTTGATGATATACAGACGGAATGTACGACACAGTAGTATTTTATTTGGTTTACAAGAATTTTCACAGGCGATTTTCAAGTTTTACATCTGGAAGGAAATTGTTATAATATTAGTAAAATATTTTGTCACCGATTTAGACTTACTTTGGCAAGTCACATGAGACAATAGTAGGTACCTACTTGGTGCGACTATGAAAGGAGTTCTTAACTATTTCAATCACATTTTTTAGATTCTTTAAAGAAGACGATTTAATATAAAAAATGGTATGAACATATAATACAATGAGTTTGACCAAATTTTTTAACACATGATTTTAATATTTTTTCCAAAAATATAGATCAATTTATACCTTCACCATTAAATTTAGAAAAAAAATTACGTTTATTTTTCCTTGTCGTTTTCTTTTTCGAAAATTGAATAGTAAAATATCGCTATGGCGTCGACTGGACAGATGCTTACTGATTGCATTATCTTGAAATCATAATAATTTTTTTTGAAACTGAGGATTACAATTCCATTTGACGTAGTGATCTTACCTCAATAATTTTTATTTAATTTTAGCTTCAGTTTTTTACTGTGGAAAGCAGCGTACCTAATAAGCTTAACCTTCTAGATGACATCACAGGAACAATTTCAACCTCAGGTGAATTTTTATAAATATCTGGGAAATTAGTAAATAGAAAAAATTTTATTTGGAGAGATTATTCTAGAATCTTATTCCTTTTAATTTTAATGACCAACAGGGCAAGTTTAAAATTTAGGTCCAAGCCTATCAGTTTGTTAGTGAAATATATATAATTTGCTGTACAAACTAAACGATATTTAAGTAATAACAAAAAACATGAATTCTCCGTCCAAGTAAACAGGCAAACCCTATCGATTCTCTTATCTGGAAAAAATAACGGTTGTAACGTTTATTGCTCTACGTAACGCGACTCCACCCTTTGGTGAATGGTAAAACTGTCCCCTGGAGTTGTACTTGTGTTGATCGACGAAAAAATACTAGGTATAAACAACCGAAAAACCGACGGAACCCAATCACGCGATCCCATTATTAAATAACTACGCATTGTACACGGTTATTTGATTTGGCAAACGTAAATATGAGTAAACTTACTGACGTAAAATCAATCGGTGCACGCGAGCCGCGACACCGAAATAATGTAAATTATGGCTCGTAAAAGTGTCATTTTCGACGTAAACGGGACGTTGCAGTACGAAAGTTTTGTGGCTTTATATTGCTATACAAAATAGAACTTTAACGCAATAAATTTAAATGCTATTTTCTCCTATGTTATTCAACTCATTCAAACTAACTGTAAACGAAGAGTTTTTCTATAGCTCGTTAACCTTACTATTAAATATATTATTGACAGTCATTAAAAAAGTAGAAGTATACTTGGTGTCATCGACCGTCATCTATAAAAAAAAAAACGAACCTCGACCGTCAACGCGAATCTGGAATATTTAAAACAAGGACAGAAGCTGTCAGGCCAGTAAACCTCAAACATCGACAAGTTGGATCTGTATTTTTTAGTGTGCGTTTATGTTTACACGATTTCACGCACACAAACGAGCCCCGACGCTATGTCATTTACATACGCGGGGGTGCGAGAGGGACTATACCCCCGCCTCGGGGGACCGTAGAATCATCCGGGAGGATAACGTGTAAAAGGGAGACAAACATATTATTATCGGTGGCTGAAAAAAAAGAAAAGTGGGCGGGGGATTACATTATAGTAGCGAAAGTAATCGATATTCCTGTTTTAGTACGGTGGTTTAGACCTGCAAGGATGCAACGGCTAAAACACTGGGCGCCGTAACCGAAAAGGGGTGCTAACTAGACAAGCTGTAAAGTTCTTGAGCCTCTGTTAATTAAAATTAATTAGGTACATAAATGTTTTTTTAATGTACTTAATTTTTATTAATTATTAATTAATTATCGAATATGTGGATTTTAATAATCGTTCTAAAAAATTTATCCAATAAATTCACAATTAAATTATTAATATGATATTCAAATGTGGTGCATTTTGTGGCTTTTATGGAAAATTGATGATTGTAATGTACAAATCCATAAAATCAAACTAGAATTATTAAAAAAAAAACATAAACTCGAGACGCTCGGCTCTACATCGTTATTATATGTCGTATACTAAGGTTTTGTAGGAAACGGCCCGGAAGACATTTTACGCGTAATTTAACAACTACACCCCTAACGGCCAGCAAGGTCTGCATATTTGAACCGGTCATCGACGCCGCATTTTATTCATTCAAAATCTAGGAAACTTGAGTTTCTATGTCTACATGTTTTTGATTACTTGGATAATAAAAACGCGTAGATTTTAAATAAGGTACATTTAAAATGAAGTTAATTGTGCGAAATCTAATATTTACGTGCTTTTTATTACTAGTAACCTTATTTGTAATCGTTTCAAACTTTGAAATGATCAAAAATGCTAATTTCAGAATCTTTATTTTCTTTTCTAGTACAAAATTTATAAGTGAGTCACATAAAATTCTACTCACAGTGAATATTTTAAAACATCAAGTGGCGTATATTTAGTCTGCGGCGTAATTTTTTGCTCACATTTTTGTTGTCGCAACGCAGTATCTCTATGTACGTCAACGTTTGAATCATGAGAAAATGTAGTTTTTAATGATGTAGAAATTCCAACGGGAATCGTAATTTTTTTAGAAACGCAGAAGATATTAAAATGTTTAGACTAATATGATAAGCTTTCTAAAGACAAAGATTGTCAGAATATATTCAAAACAGCTACTGCATTCCAGTACCGAGCTTCGAAGTCGTTTAATTTCAAAAAGCTAAATCTTTATACTATAAATATTGTATACGTACTAATTAACAGACTAATCATTTAAAAAATGTATCTATAGCATCACATCATGTAATCGAGTACGACACATGTATTCAATTGACTGGCCGTACGGTCGGCAATCATTCGAGTATTTGCACAGTTTACTTGGCAAGGTAATATTTAGAGAATGATAAAATCCATTTATGTCCTCTCCGGCACAATGCGGGCCTGTAAACTTTATTTCCATAGCCTGCTTTCATATCTCCGTTGCGAGAGCTCCGTAGGGATATGCTAGTGATGTCAAAATTTCTATCGATAAAAAAACAAATTGGAAACAACTTGCTAATATATTGGTTTCGTTAACAAGTGACACTGGTCATTCGACATACCGAGGAAAGAGCTGTGCTTGGAGTGTCTGCGAGGCTGCATGAAACGATTTATGAACGTTGATGAAACGAAAAAGATACGTAAGAACCGTATCACTTGGAGACTCATAGTCTTGGCCCTGGGAAAGAAGTGTACGAAATAAGTAAGTATGCGATATGATTTTGCCGAAATTACAATTTTCAACTTTATGTATTTACACAAATAATATTTTTTTAAACGTTTACATCAAGTACATATCAAAATAATTTTGATGAAGTTAAATTAAATTGTGCTTTCAAATAAGAAAAAAAGAAACTAGAAAGTATAAATAGAACAATTGTTTATTTAATTAACGTAATTGCTTACACATTCTTCATGCATTTGTGCTATTTAAATAACTCTGGGGAACTTATAATTTTTATTAGAGAGGTATTAACAAACTCCGTAAAGTTGATGTGTACTACTGCTCAAAAACATTTTTTGTCCATGGATGAAGTGGTCGTAATTACGGATAAAATAAAGGTTTATTTATGAATATTTCTAGTCTCTCGAGAGGCATCGGGGTTCCCGTTGACCTCTAGTTTTACAAGTAATATTTTCGAGTTGATTAGAGGAATTGGAAGAAATAGAAATATTGAAGATGTTCTTATTTTCCAAAGGATTGAAATTTAGCACAGAGTTTTCTTTTGACCTCTAGTTTTGAAAGTCCTATTTTGGAGCTGATTTGAGGAACGGAATGAAAAAAAGGAAATTTAGCATATACTTATGTCAAAGGATTTTGAAACTTGAAAAATTCCTTTTAACATTGGTTTTGCAGGTAAGACTTGATTGGAGGAAATGAAGAAATGAAAGATTTCTTTATTGTAAAACGGATAACTTAACGGATCAACTTGGTAGGTACCGAGGTTTCGTTTGACCTCTAATTTTGCAAATACCTATTGTTGAAGCTGGTTGCAGGAACTGGAGGATTTCGGACTCGAAGGTCATATGATATAAAACCAGGGGTACTTACTAAATTCTTACGTTTAAGTTGTGTGAAAAAATCATAGAATAAATAAATTTGTGAGCAGCGTTTGGTTTTAATAGAGTCATAAATGTCGCTTTACAGTATCGAAAAAGTCAAACGCAATTTCGCGGGGGCAAAGACTGGCGCACGGGTGTTTCGCGGGGTGAAACTCACCATCTTGCACCAGCTACAGTATGACTTGTTAAACGGTAAACACAGAAAAGGGCTTCTAGTCAATTCGTACTTTATTTAATTCATTCTTTACGTACGTAAATTCAAAATACTAATAATAGTAATAATAATGTTAATAATCGACAATGCTGGTTTTATCTTCATTCAAAGTGAATTCAAGCAACCTTTAATTTTATTGCCAAACTCGTATGAAAATACTAAGACACATCGATATATATCGATACATTAGAATATGTCGATGATATAACATCCTTACTCAACTCCGCCGCCACCCCGGTTTTTCCTTCAATTTTCCTTTTGCCGTCATCGCGATCTCCACTCTCTTAATTGACGAAGAATTTTGATTGGTCCCGTCCGTCCTAACGCCATATCGACGGTGGAAATTCAAAACAACTTATGTGCTCTGAGTAATAATTTTATATTTTTCTAACTTTATAAGCAAAACAACGTTATTATAATAAGCTTTTATTTGGCATCCTTTGTTTATGTTTATGTTGGTTTTTGTAAACATTTTTCAAGCTCATTTAGTACTACCAACTTCCTTTTGGCTTACAAAATTTAAATTGTGCACCCGTATAGTAATAATAATAATAATAACGTATACGTGAACAACAACGTCTAGGTCCCAAACTAAGCAGTAGCTTGTGTTTTGGGTACCAAGCGAAGACACCACATACATATAACAACCAAGACCCCGTACCAGTATCAATATTCACCATATAAATACTGACCCGACCTAGGAATCGAACCCGGGACCTCCAGCTTCGTAGGCAGGATCGTTACCTACTAGTCTAAGCGGTCGTCAATGTATGTAGCTCCGATGATAATGCAATAATCTGCTGACCTGGTCCTGTTGATGCAGAAAGAAGTCGGAAAAGATTGTTTCCTCGTGAAGGAATACCTCAAAGGTTAATTGTATGCAGATATATTATGCATGACTTGAATAATAATCGACATTACGTTACCATTGAGCTGATCTGATCTTGGAGTTGAAAGTTGGAAAACATAACCTTTCGTACGTATGTTATGTGTTATGTTATGTGTTATACAGTAGTTTAAAAGCTATACTTTTGAGTTTCAAACGCAAACCATAATTTTTTTATCTTGAGTTTAACGTTTTTTATGGTCTTTAGTATTTGACCGACATATTTAAAGTTGTACCAAATGTATTTTTATATCTACTAAACATGTCAATTTAATAAACGATTTATTAAATCATAAATAATTCCGCTAGTCGAGATAATAAAATACTAGCACATTCGTTGTTTCGCCCACCCGAGTTATTTCTATGCATCCTCTTTGCGTATTTTTTCTTTGCTTCATTTATTATTCAGCTCTTATTTTAATGGCTTGGTTCGTTATTGTCGGCACCGTTCTTCAGATTCCGATAATATTTTTGATCGTTAATTGCTCTGTGCTGTATAACACCTATTTTGTTAACTTGATGACGTATAGTTATTAATAAAAGTATTTTTGAGTCAACCTGTATAAGAAGTGCATAATGATTTTTTATGATTTCTTTAATAGAATATTTTGAACTTTTTGTAAGCAGCATTAACATAAAAACATATATATTTTAAAAAAAACAGGCAAATTTTTTAAAAACATTTATTAGAATATATTAATTAACATAATAATATGATAAGTTGTAAAATTTATAAGATTATACAATAATTTTGTTTTATTGCAAATGTGATTTTTTTCTTCTTCTTTTTTTGGAGACAGGGTACGGAAATATCTTTCAGCCATTCTACTTAACTAATGTTCTTCTGGTACACCATACGTGGTTTGGCGCACAGAAACTGTTTGAAAGTCCTTTTATCCTTGAAATGGTAACTTGGACTGGATCCGAGCGAACAGCATATAGTAACTGCATTAGAAAGCACTCTATATTCAAGCTGTGATGGGCAAAGTCATACGACACTCGAGAGTTTATAATCAGGCACACATACATATAAATATAATCATATACTTTTTAATGTCCAGTGAAAATATTTCTTTTAATACCCGGTACGTTGCTACTAAGATTGGACGTTTTTGGTAGTTTTAAGACAAACTTAAATTAGAAAATATAGGTAGCATAACAGTTTTCAAAAATCCGATTACAATTTCGTATTTTAATTAATACTATTTTATAAAATGTATACCTACATTATTTTTAAATTAATTAATCTTATATAATTCTGCCTTTGTTTTTTCTGATTCCTAACAATAATGTGTGTACATATTTTTCTGCAATCATACAATGGCAACTCTATTCGTTCTACCGTCAACATCCACAAAATAATAATTAGAAATACGCAATTCCAGGATTTTATATATATATACGGAATGTCGTTTTAATTCTATGATTCCAGTTCTATCATTAGTGCTCAGAACCAAAACATCCAATCTTAATAGCAACGTCACCGGGTAGTACCTACTATGACGCTGTATGATTAATCTGCTAAAGGCAAGTGAAGTAATTTGGAATGCAATTCTTGCAAATTTTTCATGACTTGAAGGCATGAGTGGCGATATCACTCAACAATCAGCTGGTTTTTGGCTTCGGCCACATTAGTTCACAATGGCTTATCGGAAGCCACAGACAATCACATCACGTCAGTCGGACTGACTGTTGCGTATCATAATGTGATTGCTTGGACTGAGTGCAAAGCCAGTTAATATGAGCTAAGTGCTTGTAGCTTTCACACCACTGTTAAGTGTGGTTTGACTCACAGCGGTAAGTGGCAAGTCAGGTTCGAGTCATCAACGCTTCCCTGAATCCGACGTCCACCGTCTTTTATTTAATAATCCGAAGACTCATCAAAGAACACTCTCATACCTAGGGGAGGCCTAAGCCACTGCAGTGAAGCAAAATATGCTGATATATGAGGTATATGCTATTATATTTTTAAATTATAAATATGTCCTGGCACAAAGCGCATCGCCGTAGATTAAAATCGCGAAATTCTGAGTCACTGCACGAAAATTGCTATCCGAATAGACATTAACTATGAATTCATACCTAAATGTTTTTTTTATACTAATATTTTGATTTAAACCGCTTAATATCTACTTTTAGTACAAAACGAACTTTATGTACCTATATTATCTCTCGTAGCGCACCTAAAGAGTCAACTCTGATATCGCTTAAATAAAATAAAGCGCTAACGTTTCAATCGTACAATAATTGCAATTACTCGTCACGTTTTGTACAGCTGAATGCAGCGGCGTATTGACAAAACGCAATACGATTCAGTTGTAACTCAAACCGATGGCCCAACAAATTTCCGAGCTATCGGCCCATTCAGACGTCAAGTTTGCCGTATTGTGCGGCCAACTCTAAACGTTATTGGAAAAGAATACTTACGCAAGCTAATGTAAAGCTTTTTCATGTACACTTTATATTTTTTGTTTTCGGAACTTATACTCACTGACGTATTTGTATAAATTTTCAAAATTAATTTCAACTAACTCTAATTTTTCCAAAAACCAAATAAAAAAACACATTCATTCAACAGTTTTCGTTGCATTACTACTAAGTCATAAAATACAATAAATATAGATTACGCAAGTGTGAGACCAACGGTGTTACATTTTTTGACATAAATTACTTGAATACAATATCAAAAATTACACAACCAACTATTTTAGAAGAAATGTTGGATTGTTTTAGCTTTACTTACCTGCGTTACCGACCCGATAACTTTAAATTCTATGAGAGAATTTTAGAAATCTGAGATAAATAGTCCTTTTACCTGGTTCCATTAGATCAACTTCACATCCTAGAAAGAAAACCATCGTCATGATATTTTCTTCTTTTATCTGTACAGGCAAATTATTTTAAAACCGAATATTTTGTGTTAATTTTATTTTTGTTCATAAATGCTTTAGAAGTTTTCGTACAACTTTGACCTGACTATCACATAAGATCAAAAGACTTTGAGGATTTCTCTGATCAACAGCAAAATGCAATAGCCAGAACTTAAACGAATAAGAAAAAAATACCCAATTTTTTTTATTCCTTGCGGTGGGAAGGCGGATTAAACTCTACAGTTTCCGCGCGCCTGGGCGTGCGTGGTATGTGAGAGTTGCACCCACTAAACAACCGCCTGAAGCAGAATAAGGAGGCTTGTCGTTAACCAGAAAGCTCCAACGACTTCATCGAAGCGGCCAGGATGCAGGAGCAGGACACTAGGGTGTCACTGGCGCAAAGATGCCGAGAAACTCCTAAGAGTTAATCGATGCAAAATTTTCCCAAGTATGTTTATTTATTTATATTTCGATATGGAAATTGTTAATTTAATTCGTTTTATTTTGTATTGTATTTATTATTTATATTTTTTATGCACAAATTCTGTCTCTCTTTAACTTATTAATCGCTATTAATATTCAGTGTTGCGCATCGCCGGCGCCACCGTGAAGAAACCTATTTTACTAAGGGACGTATAAGTGACTTTTACGGGTACATTGAAATTTAGGAGTGATTTTATTGCTATAGCTTTACGTTAATTGCTTTCTGTGCAGTACTACCGAAATCGATAGTAAACTTTCGTAAATGATCTATATATCTTCTCTTCGTTCTATCTTTTCTTCTATTTATCTTCATGATGTTTACCGCTCATCCTGCATTACCAATCTTTATTAGTTTTGTATCTCTTTTGAATCTTCGACCAGGATAAAATTAGCCTTCGACTAACTCTGTACAAAAAATCACGTTGTTCGGTCGTTTTGTTACGACGCGACGTGAAGACGAACATACTATATTACTAGCTTCCGACCCGCGGCTTAGCCCACATGGACTACAGTTCTATGACCGAGACCGCTAAATGGACGCGATCGATGTTTCAGGACATTGCGATACTTTCTAGAAAATTCTGAAAATTATTGTTTTTTCGTCGTGAACATTTTAAATATATAGGTAATATATATAATTAATATCCTATGTCCTGAAGGTCCATTCTAAATATTGGTGAAAGAATTTTTGAAATCGAATGAGTAGTTTCGGATGATTACCTCTAACATCCAAACTTACAAATTTTACTTCTTTATAATAAATAATATTTTATATAATATAATATTTGACTGACTGATTGGCAGAGTGGTTAGAGACTCTAATTACACAATCAAAGATCGTGGGTTCGCTTCCCACCTTGAACAAATGTTTGTGTGCATGAGCATATCTATTTGTCTAATAACTCATTAAACATAATAATAATTGCTTACTTTGGGGCTAGATGGCCCTGTGTGGGTTGTCCCTTGTATTATTATTATTATTATTAATATAATATTAAGTGTAGATTAAGATTTCCAGTTTGTCATTTAGGGTCCAATTTTATACAACATATTTATTATATTTTATAAAATATGCAATCTCTCATGTTTTCAAATTGGTCATGCGACGCGGTACGATAGCTCGGGTTGGGAAGACAAAAAATAATAATGCAAAACGCGCATATTTTTGTATTTACTAATTTAATTTAATTTTTAATTTTTATTCGATCAAATCACGCAATAAAGGCATGTTATCTTTTATCTCCGAGAGCTTTGACGTAAAAAATGAACTATACGCAACATATTGCAAAGTCAGACAAGACCTCGCACATTTTGTAGTATTTTTTGTGTCAATCTATTATATAAACATAGTACGCATCGCCACAAGTAACATATTAAGTCATTCATTTATATCTAATATTAGTTACGGTTACAAGAAAAATAATAGATAAAAGGACAGGCGTTAGGTTACACATAAATAGGTATTTATGTATAACCTCACGCCTGTCTCCGACAAAGTTCAGATAGATATTACGCCCCACCGCATACCGGTGACTAGCATGATGAGTGGCGAGCTTAGTCAATCTAAATATATAAAATCGAAAACCACTCTTTCACTCATAATCAATGTCGAACCGAAACCGCTGATGCAGATTACACGAAATTTGGAAATCAGGTTTGTTTTGTTACGTGGCGACCATTTACTACGAAAGGAGGTGAAATTGGGGAGATAAGTTGTATGAAAATATGTCATTTTTGAAGTAAAATGCATGACAATTGGTGTTTTGCTTTTAGGTTGCTACTAACTACATTTTTTACTACTAACTAACTAACTAAATTTGTTGTGTTTCTAGATTTTTCGAAATTTAACCCTTAAGGGAGTAAAACAAGGAACGAAACTTTGTATGGGACTTCAATTATTCTTAAAGTTAATATGTACTATGAAATTTATTATTTCGGTTTTTAGTTAGAAGTTAAGAAAATCTGCTTTAACTTTTTCAGAAATTTAGCCGTTAAGGAACAAAAAATAGAAGAAATTCGTACCTATTTAACCCGTTGGTTGAAAATCAAAAATGAAATGCTTCAGTATTTTTGTGAAATTGTAACATAATTTTTATTAAATGTTTAATACACAAGTGTAAACCACGCGAGTGCAGCCGCGGGCAATTGCTGATAGTAAATATAAAATAATAGATTATATGTACATAGCATCAGTTCTCAACAAGTCATTATTTAACAAATCTACGGGAAATACTTTAAAAACGAAACTGACTATTTAGAATCGGACCCCGACTCTCAGGCCCTTAACACTGTCGACTCATATCTCAAACAATCCTTCAAAACTTTGCGGACACACATTGAGAACCGACACGTGTTTACAAACAAGTAATTAGGCCGGGTTTCGTCTGTTTCCATCGGAATACTTTCGTGTGTGCGTAACTACGTATTCGCGACACAACAGAGCGTTGGCTCATGTAAAATGCATAAGAATCTCTCCCATAGTTCGCTCGACTGCCACAAGAGTCCGCAGTTAGCCCAGTGAAAGCGAATTTTTTTGTTGAACTTTCATGAACTCTTATAAATGGTGTGAAGGACTTTATAAATTGAACGCCTATTAAACAAATGTTAACCATGTTTCAAGTATAATATTGTTTTACTCTGATTAGTTGAGCAATCACTGGCCGATCGGCCAAGTGGTTAGAGACCCTAACTGCGGAGCCAAAGGTTGAGGCTTCGATTCCCGACGGAGACAAATATTTGTGTGCATTAAGATGTCTATTTGTTACGTGTCTGCGTGTAAAAGTATCTACAAATGCTGCCAGTCTTTTGGGTACCTACTTTGCCGCACGGCACTGATGATTTAGATGATTTTTTTTTTATTGTAGGTATTTTTAGTTTTTAATTGGTTTTTAATTTGGTATAAGCTTTATTTTTAATTATACACTAATTATGACTTAATAAAATAAATAATAGTTTTAGTAATTATTATTTGTAATACTAAACGGACTAAATCGAAGTCAGAAGCCTACATAATATAGGGTTTCTTACATTAATCTGCTTGTATTAACTTGTATCGCTCTTTTCACTATTATTAACTGAGCTAATAATGGTCGAATGGTTGGAGACACTGATAACAGACCCAAAGGTCGCAAGTTCGATCCCTGCCCAGGACAAATATTTGTACCTACTTTAGATGTATGTATTATAAAATATTTAAATATGTATATCAGTTGTCTGGAAGGTGCCCATAGTGCATGCTCTGCATAGTTTGAGATTAGATGACCGTTTGTGAGATGTCTCAGATATTATTATTCTTAATCCTGAATTACTTGATTCTTTTATAATAAAATTATTTTTCATTTCCTTAAATATTACCTAAATACTATTAAAGCAGTTGGCGAAGTTATTGATTTCAACACCGAATACGTGTGGCATACTAAAAGTTTTTGAAACTGGCCATTTACAATAAAAAAAATAGAAAGCCATTTATGAAATTTAAAAACGGGAACACGTTACTTTTTAAATTGCGAGACAGTAATTTGTTTCTTGATAGTGACGTCGGTTTGAAAATTGTGTGTCGGAATTATATGAACTTAACCAGAGGTAATTTTCGCGTTACGGTTTTTGCTGCGGCTTAAGTCAGTTAGATAGTTGCCAGAGACTTCAATCAGCATTTTGTAATAACGCTCCATCTCATAGCTCTGTGTAAACGTGGTTCAGTGATTTTAGACGTCGACGTAATTATCTCCGTGACGATGCACGTGAAGGTCGACCAGCGACTAAGGTTACTGAATTTAATATTTGTACCATACGTCAATTAGTTGAGACTGATAAAAAAATTATATCTCAGAAAATTCGTACTGTTTCAGGCATTGGAATGAGTCAAGAGCAAAAGATTTTACATGTGCATCTGAAGGTACGGAAGCTTAACACTCGATGAACCGGAAAGAAAAAGTCAATCGGCAGAATGGGTCTTTCCTTTTGAAGATTTGCCAACGAAAGTTAAGAAAAGTCGAACCGTTGGCAAGAAAATGGTTGCTTCTTTTTTTGGCAAATTAGGACAAGACAAAAGTGTCATTTGGAGACAGTAACTGGAGATTGGTATCGACGTTGCTTGCTTGCCCAGTCTTAGAAAAAGTTCGAGAAAAACGTCCTCGAAAAAAAGTCGTTCTTTATTACGATAATGCATGCTCACATACCGCTGAGGTAACAGAATCGTATTTGAAGGGTTCAAATGTAAAACTGATGACGCATTCGCCATACAGTTTAGACCTCGCATCATGTGACCTCTTTTTGTTCCCGAAAATTAAAAATAAACTTAAAGGCATACGTTTTACTAGTCGTGAATTAGCAGAGAGTGCATTCCATGGACCTATTGAAGAGGTCCCTAAAGAAGATTGGTTCAACTTCTTTTTACAATGGTTCCACCGAATGCAAAAATGTGTCAATTAGGGCGGCACATACTTTGAAAAACAATAAATATATCATAAGTAAAATATCAGGTCTTATTTATAGGAATCCAGAGAGTTTCAGTATGGCTTAAGTATGATTTTACGAAATATTTTTTACATTCGTGCGGATTATACGCACGAACTTATCTTTGTCCGTTCCGAAGCTAGAGTTAAATATTATTAAAAAGATAATTAAATATTCGTATTGAAATAAAATATTAATGCTTAATAATTACATAATAATACTAAGTGGTTAAATATTATTACGTATTAATTAAATATTAACAGTAATAAATTATTTTTACTTAATTTTTTTATATGTAATATACATGTGCTTCATTAAAATTTATAGATTCGCTATGAACAAAGCCATACTAAATGAAAACTAACACAAACTATAAATTCTTACAAATAAAAAATATCATCTAAATCAGTAGGCAATCCTGCATATTGCCCAAAAGGCTGGTGGCCTTACCTTGCTGTATGACAACGTTTATGCCCTAGGCAATGTAGGCACCAGCCATCCGGTGACCCGAGATGTCGACCAGGTACGTCGTTAAATCTTGGTCCATCAAATTCCAAACTACGTATTTATATATTTATTTAGATACCCAGCAGCGATTGCTGCAACGCCAGCGACTGCTGAGGTCGCCCTGTTTTCAGGGAATGACAGTCATGCCGTCGTCACGTACAACTGTGTTGACCCCGACGGATGGATGATGTCGTTGATGTAGACATGAAGCGATAAGTGGCCGCATTTCGAGAGCTACTGAAACCATGATGACCAAGAAGGTAGACGTCACTGCCGCACCGACCCATAAAGCTCGTTAGTCCTCACTCCGAGACGCAGACGGGTGAATAGGAAGAACGTTGTGTTGTCCAAGGTTTTGCCCAGATTGGTGGGAAGAGTCGCTTGTAGTCAATAATTTGACTCCTTTGCACAGCAAGGTGACGAGCACGCTCTGCAGTACTTCTGCATCTACATCTACATCTGCAGACTTGCGATGGTGGTAAGGTGGTTTTACACAAGCTTGCAGAGCGGCTCGTCCCATTGCTTTTGCGAATTTAAGATTAAAGGTCCATGTTAGTCTGGACACGCCTGGGACCAGGCGTGTATGTCTTCCTCCAAATCCACAACGGTATCTCCAAGAGATGGTTGGCTGGTATACTTGTAAAAAGAGTTTGTAAGTACTATGGATAGAGGATAAGGTATGATTAATGAAATTGTATTACGAAATAATTAAATGCTATTGAATAATAATAAAAAATCATAACTTTTTCATTAAATATCATCACTTAAAATTTGAATATTATTACTTTTTTTGAATAACCTAAACAGAAATTTTAAGTGTCCTATACAGCGTGAATAATTTTTTTTCCAATAGGTAATTTAGAATTTTTGTATACTCTCGCTAACTTTAAAGTTGAACGCGGAATAAACCGCGCGGGAATTCCGCGGCTCTATTAAACGTACCTAAGATTGCTAACCTAAAAGGCAATATCGGGACAGCATGTAGAGCAATGTACCTCGAAAGTAGGCTGTGAAACGTCGACAAGCGTAATGTATGTGCTTGTACGCATTACTGATGCCTTGGAAAATATATAACTTCTCCATATGTCATTCTTAAATCACATTAGAAGATACAAGAGGATTCGGTTTTGTAAACAAGAGATTGAAAATGGATTAACGAATGAAGCTTGACTGAAATTCAAAGAAACACTAGAAAAGCGAAATTCAAGGGAATGTTACAGATAAGGTTTATATAAGACATGACAGTCATAAATGGTTACATAAAAATTAAGCTTAAATTAGTAATTAACTAATTACTCATTAGAAGTGTAAATTGCTCTTTATATATATAAAGTTTGGCAAATACCAATTACGTGCTTACTATTTTGTTTAAAAAATTTACTTGAAGTCGAAAAATCACACCCAATTTTCGTGTAAAAGAAAGTATTGAATTGTGTGCACATTATATTTCTATGTCGTACCCTTTGATTATATACATGTCTATATAGAGTTCAGGCGTCAAAAAACGTAGATGAAAATATTACGTAACTGTTCGGTTATAATTCACACACAGAGCGACAATTAGTTTGAGGTTATTTGCCCAGCGCAAGTTTCACACAATAAAGCATATAAAAGTTAGCCAGTTATTTTTACCTACATATATGTGATAATATAAAATTTTACCTATATCGACGTTCCATTAGAAAGACTTATTTGTTACTAAAGCATATTAATGAAAATACAGACGAAAATCATTCAAATATACACAGAGTGTCAATAGTCGTGTTATTACACAATTATCGCTCAATTTAATTTTTTTTCTATGTAGATTATTTTTAGATTATAAAAAAAATTTTAAACGCCATCACAAACAGAGGACTATTTGGGATTTTCTTTTCTTTTTCAATACATTTCACCCCATAATGCGTACATACACTAATGTTTAGGCGATCGGAACATCTGCCGGCCTGTACGCGGACAGAATCCTAATACAAATGATGCCCGACTTTCACACAAATGTGAGACCTTGTGTGTACGTACACGAAATCGATTGCCACTGGATAACACAACACATAAACCGATTTGTCTCCAAACCTATAAAGATGTTCTGTGCCATAAACGTAAAAATATATTTTCCCGTTAAATCTAAATAATTTTCAGTGCTTAGGTCTCAAAACGGAACATTGTTATTTCATCACGCTCAATTTCTTTACCAAATGTTGGTATTTTTCCCCACAAATAATTATATTGAAAGTACGTATGCGTGAACTACATTTTATATAAAAGACAACAGCAGAGATCTTGAGTACTGTCACATTAAGAGACTAATCACTCCCCACTTCCACTTCTACCAGCTCATTAATGCCCCACTGCAGGGGCTTAGACCTCCCCCAGAGTGAGGAGGATTGGAGATTAATCCACCACGCTTCTCCAGTGCGGGTTGGTGGATTTTAACGACTGCCATCTGTTGATGTCACCCGGGACCGACAGTTTGACGTGCTCTCCTAGGCACGGAGTCAGTGATAGTTACGTACCTACTTAAGTCAGAAATAATTCATTAGTACACGCCGGGATTCGAACCTCGGCCGCACGGGCTTTTAAACTAGAAATAGGTTTGCTGCGCTCGGACTTTCACGACATATCATTAATCACTCTGCAGAACAGACGAAATTATAGAATATAGTTTTAAAAGTTTAATATTGTGGCAGTTGCTACTAGCCTTCCACATATATTTTGGAGTTGTAAGCAGGATCAAGATATTTTAGATTAACTCTGCTTAGTTCTATCCATAGAACCAACTAATACAATAACAGAGTTCAATTTCTTTTTTGGCTTTAACAAATACCGACCAGACGAGTCACAAGTTTGATGCCAAAGCTTATACACCATTACTATAAGTCAATACAAAGTAATTTATTGAGAACGTGCACATACATTTAAATCAAATCCTTCTATTACCAACTAATTACAATTAACGTAAATTATTTTCAGTATTACAAATATTTTTTTTTTTTTCAGATTATCCACTCTGGGAGTTTGCCGTCGACGCACAATTTCAGTATTTCAGCTCAGTAAAATCATAACAAATGTGTTAAAATAAACTTGAAAATATTTCTTAATTCATTAAGTACATTATTTTCTTAAGTATTATCATGTTTCAAAATGAATTCACTAAAAATTTTACCGCATATTTAGGAATTTTAAACATATTTAAATTAAAATATATATGAATGCAGACAACTAATCATTTCGTTTCAATGAATATAAAAAAACGTCATTCAAACAAGTATTTTCCAAACCCATAAATGTAAGTCCATCTGTCAAAAACGAGTACGAAGCTTTAGCTGGTGCAAGGTTAGGGTCTAAGAAGCCCTCTTAAAAAGCAAAACGAGCAATGATTCGATTTGTTATTGTCTATTTATTCAAATATTTAACAACAAAATAATGTCCATGCATTAGATAATTTATAAGGTATCATGTTACGTAAAGCATGCATGCTAAGCAAAAATTCACATATTCTAAATATGGAGGAGACAAATGCTACAAATTTACTGTACAAATATGAGCCCGAGAACAGACAGACCGAGATCTACACAGGAAGAGCGAGCTGTAGCGAAAACGGGAGCAATAAAGTGTACTATGGCAGGATACTATGATGTATTGACTACATATTTCGTTATAGGTGTTTCTGTACTACACGTTAAAAGACCTATATGAAAACGGCGAAGAGACAACGGCGAAATCACTCGGCCACACCACCCCGACATGTCGGGGACGGAATCGGTAAAAGAAGGGCGTCGACACGGGCGCGCGACTGAGGCGGCCGTGGAAATGTATTCAAATATATGCGCGATTAATTCAGGCTGCATCGCTCCGGACGGTGTTAGTGGTGCCTGCCGGTCTCGCTTTCTACGCGCGATCGATGCGGGGCCGTGACCTTCGCAACGCCTCTTATTTTAACGGAACATCGATTTTTCAGGACCTCTATCCCGCAGACCTCTCCAGGTCGATCACCGCACTGGAAAGACGGCGTAATGATACTCCATTCTGTGATGCAACGGCTGGGACTACATGAGACAGATCTCATCTTACGTTTTCCCTACAGGACCTCACGTCGACGATCGACTTCAGCTAAGAACGAACTTGACGTTGCGCCGATCGTTAATAAAATTTAGAGGAATACTGTTTCAGAACAGCCACTAAAAACATCTATTTTTTTTACGAATTTGCCATATATTTATGAATATTCATCTGACGTTCAAATTGTTCTTGTTACGTAATCTGGGTGGTTGAGCTGCTGTAGGATCCGCTGCTTTCCGAATAAAAAAATAAATTGTTAGTCACTATGTCTAAACACAGTCAAATGAAATTGTAATCCTCCTGAATCAATTAAAATGTTTTATTTATTGTTTAGTAATGGAAATAATAAACATATATGTCCATAGATGATGTCACAGAGACATTAATAAATGTTAGAATAAAAAAAAAAGAAAATTGTAAACTTATGTAGAGTGGTCTACCCGGAAAAACGGAAAACAATAAAAAAAACTGAAAAAAAATCGCGCCATCCATCCATCGCGAAACTATATTTATGGAGTACCTAGTAGTTTTTGTGTAATAATTAACTTTTCTCTCCCGTCAATTTGTTTGTTTAAGCCTAATATATATATATAAGTATGATTTTGAAAATCTTGGCTATAATTGCGGTAAATCATTGTAATGTATTATATTACAAGCAGAGCATAATACTCATAAACATAATTAACTTATACTTTCAATCGAATCGCTTCATATAGGGAAGGGCCAAGATTCTATATACAAACTCTACATTGCTGAAGAGTTGATGTGAACATGTGGTACCTACCTAACGTAAAAATAAGAATTTTTCACATGTTTTCCAGAATGTATACTTATCCAGTTTGATACCAAAGAATAAGATAACCTTATGAGAAAAAGAAATTTATCAGAATAAATAGGCCCATGCGGTCCATGGTATATGGTCAACAAGTATAGATACGAGTTCTCAAAAAAATTCAGTAGCAGAATAAATTTGATTTTTTTCGTAATTCCTATACGTATTTGGAAAACAAGCAGCCAGTATTCACAGTTTTTTCAGTATAATAAATAAATTAATATACAATTATACTGAATGATTTTTTTTGTATAAAAGTTTGAATTATATTAAAACACCAATAGGTAAATTAAAAAAAAAAAATTAAAATCGATACCATCACAGTTACCTAAAACCGCCTCATTTCCCTTCAGTATAAAAGTCTAGATTTAACCATGAAAAACTTTGATCTCGATTTTACATTAGAGATTTTACGAGTGCTTTAAAAAAGTCCATTTTATAGAAAAGCTTTAAATAGGTACTTCAAGGACTTTTAGGAACTCCCAAGGAAAAAGCTAAAATTTGGCTAGAGTTACGTACAAGTGAAGACATTTTTGTATATACACCTGATTTCCTATAGACGTTGCTTGTGGAGTGTTGGGCGTAAAGAATTTTATTTGTGTGCGTGGGACGTGACGTATATACGTACAAAGAATTTTCATATGTGTGTGTGTGTGTGTTAGACATAATATATAGATACACACTATAATAAGTATGGTTAACTTGGTGTACAATGACACGGTTCATAAATAATAACAAAGTAATATATTTTGTAATAATGTTTTGATGTTAATAACCCGAAAATATTTCTAGGTTGTATAATAGGTGTTCGATGAAATTATTCGTCGTAAATCCTTGAAAAAGAACTTAAAGTATAATTACCCATTTTAGATGATATGAACCCAATTATTTGTAATTGACAAATATTGTATATGTTATCATCAAAATAAGTAATTACCTATTATTAACATTATAATTAAATTTATTTATAAATGAAGTGTAAAGAAAAATAATAAACCACAATTTTGAAAAATCTTGCAGTACCTACCTAAATTTTTGAAATATTTAATGGTAAATTAATTTTTTTTTTATGTGTTCTGTATGTACGGTTTATCAGAGTATTAAATAAATAAATAACAATATTTTTTTTTCAAAAAACAGACAATTTATTAGTTTTCCAAAGTTTCAATGAACCTATAATCATAGTTATTCAATAAACAAATAATTAATTCCTTTAAGCTAAAAACTGTCATTAAAACCAAGCCATACCGGTGTCACTATACCCACGCACACATATAAACGCCTACGTGCCGTAACCGTGGCAACGCGACGCATGCGCGGCGCCGCCTACCTACCCCCCACCTCTCAGTACTTCAGTGCCCCCCTCGATCGCCAAGACACCTTGTATTACTCGTATCTATTTTAAAAGCTTTCAAAGTATGACCCATAATGGCTGTACTTTTGTTCACAAGGAGAATATCTATGCATTTGTGAAAGATGTTTAAGTATTTCACGTATAAAATATTAGTATTAATGGACATCTGACATAAAAATATTTTATCGCGTTTGGATATTAACATTTAGAAGACGATCAGTTGAATATAATTTTTTGTATATTATATTAAATATATTTATCACTTATAAAATTTATATTTAGATCATCACATCGAATTCTTTTTGGAGTAGCAGGTATATATAGGGAACAAGTAAAAATGGAAAATTAAAAAAAAATTATCAATTAATATTATGTACCTTATTCACACAATGCAAGTTCAGAAATCTAGGAAAAGTAGAGCCGCCAAGAAAAACCTACAATTTTTTAAAAACCGGATACCTTATAAAATTTATATACCTACCTACAACGATGCCCTAACGTCATTATGATTTCATTATTGATTAAATGCTTTTTTTCATTTGTTTTTTCAATTATTTTATTTTAGCAGGAATATATTTAATTCTAATTCTTCACTGTGAGTAGATAAATGTTGTGGTTACTATAACAATCATCAATACATTATTTCACTCACTATATCTAATAATTACATTTAGCATAAAAACATGTAATAGCCATAGAAATTAGAATTTAGTTTGGTATGTCTAATGATATCATCCAAAGAAAACATTATCTGTTTGCACTTCGAATAAAACGCGAAAAAACATTTACTACACGTATTAAAAATATCTACATGTTGACAGATCGTAAAGGCCTCGTAAAAGCTGCGCTTGATGCCTCTTTTATTGAAATCGGATATATGAGCTTACGTTAAAAATAAAATGTGAACCCTAAGACGTATTCAGATACATTTAATATTTTATCAATAAATTATATGTTTTAAAGCATAAACAGAGGAAATTAAGACAAAACATATCAAAGGGTACTTACCTATTTATCGGGTGTTACAGGTCACACAATGGGCTAAATAACACGCCCCAAAGCAAAACCGAAACCAATCTATAGATATTAGCATACCGCGTCTTTCAGTCGCATGGCAACGCGTGCGAGCAGCGCTAGACAGGGATGTCACGTGGCGTGCACACTCGTGAAAATTACCCCCACATCGAGAAACACCCCCACATGCGAAAACGTTCACACATACAAAGAGCATCACACAAAGAAAATTAGAACATGAAAACGTTAGTGTGGGTACGGGAAACGGAATGTATCTGTGAACTCGACGAATGTTGATAACGACTGAATGTACGAGATATGATTCTCGTACATAACTGGAATACTATTTTATAAATGTACAGCGATTAGATAGTGGACGATATTAATTAAAACTGAGGTCATTTTGCTAGCGTCCTGAATTTCAGTTACTTCGATATCAATAGATTTATTTAAAATATATGTTTTAGAATATATAGCTTTATGAAAATGCGTTGTTTCCTAGAGTTAAGGAAAATAAATAAATTTAATAATTTATTTAATAATTTAATATAACATAATATAATTAAAATAATTGGATATTTTATTATTATAATTTTTTTTTACCACAAACTGTCGATTTTGGTAAGTATTAAGTATTGACTTATAATTTTAATATAAACCGAATCCAGCTGTTATTTTTATTTCGGATTAAAAGGAATAGACACTTCACTATTAAACTCGATAATGTTTTTTTTTTTAAATCATCTAGAATAATTTCACTTCACTGATAGATATTTAATTCGATTTCATATTAAATATACAATAACGCGATCAAAATTACTCTAAAATCCTTATGACTTACCTACTTAATTACAAAATTATCAAAACCAAAAACTTAAAATTTGCTAAGCCAAACTAGAACAAAGTTCATTCTTGTCTTCTTGAACTCTCCAAGTTCTCAGAGGTGGATTTGGTAGAACGTCTAAAAATAAACCGGCTACAAAAGTTTGATTAAAATGTTTACGCCTTTTGTTTACGGGTGTTAAGACTTTCTTGATAGTGTTACTGCTAGCGACATCTGTGATCGAGTAGCGAAGCTTTTAAGCCTAGAAAAAGGTTCGTGTAGAAATTGCACAACAAAACAGCTTTTATTAAACGACAAATTTATGGAATTACAGAGGCGAACCTCTGCGCGTATTTTTTACCTGTGAATATAGCAATTTAAAATCAAATAATTATTAATTATGCAGTGTCACCTGTCGTTACGTTATTCACCTGCTGCATAATAAAACTGCAAGTAAATACAAATGTGGATTTTATTTCGTTTAATATTCTCTTATTTTTTTAATTTGCAATTTCATTTTTATCCCTTATGGACTCTGAATAACGAAAGATTTGATTTGCACATGTGTGTATTTTTATAAATTGCGTGTATATGACGAGCACATTTCAAAGGATTCTCATTTATGGTGATTGTACCAAAAAGATCGTAAAGTATTTAAGTCTGATAATTCTATCTAAAACCTGCGCTTTCCGAGAACTTCTTAAAGATTTCGCATCCGGTTCAAACAGGTAAAGTTTCAGAGCGGGCAAGTACGCTAAGTTATAACTTAGAAGAACTGAGTAAGAACTCCGCTATCCGGCTGTGCTTATTCATAAGAAGTTAAGTTAAATAACTTTTCCTATTGTTGGACACGTTCAAAAATTACTTGGGAAACACGAACTCGCTGATGTATAATCTAATTGTTTGGTATTAAAAAGTTTTGAAAATTTGTATTAAACGTCTAGTCATATTTAATTAATTATATGTTTTTTTCTTTATGAAATCATTTTGAAAAACTAATTCCTTTGAAATCCTACCAGTTATTCGTATTTCACATATTGTTTCAAATTAGTACATGATTCAAACTATGCAACTAAAACTGTGCATGTGTTTTTAACTTCTATTATGAATAAAAACACATGCATAGTTTTAACTGTAACATTGTTCTCCGTTTACATTACTCATACCAGCACTCTGCGTGTTGCAGGCAAATCGCTCTTTGAGTCTAAATAAAAATTGTCCATTTAGTATATTTATTAATAAAAGGTAGTAGAAACACTGATGCTCTTTTAAGTATTCTATTATTATAGCAACTTCCATATCGACAAGATTACGTCAAAACTCTTTATTTTATTCTTTTCTAATTCACGTTTGTATTTTTGGTTACTAGAATTCAAATGCTAAAATACTAATTTAACATTACGTTTCTTGAGATAAAAACAACATGTAGAAAAAAAAGGTTTTTTTAGATTGACTAAATATGAATAGATACGCGACGATTGTGCGTTCCAGTATGAAGAACTAAAAGGTGATCGTCAAATCCGATCGATAGCAACACAGTTAGCCTGTCAACAACAATAATTACTTTTGTGAGCACTCTTTGAGCCTCCCGTGTAAATAACTTGGCTGCCTGGTTAGTCTGGTTACGACATCGCTGTAGAGAAAGAACATTTTCTTATTAATTAACATCAAAGGTACTTAGCTGAATATCGTTATCAATTTGTTAAAGAATGGTTTTTCTCCTATTTCATAAAACTTATGAAATAAAAGTAATTTAACAAATTTTGTCGCGAACATTTTACTAACACAGAATAAAAGCTACGTAGTTGCACCACTTTACAAGAAAACTTACTAAGAATCAAAACATAAAATATTAAAACTAAGTCTTTGATCTTTTTTAGTAGCCTATTTTTGTAAACATAATATGGGTTTTGAAAAAATCCTGTTCTTCCATGCCCGTCAAAGTTTTGTCGCGGACGATTTTTACTCACAAGTACAAAACACATGAGCCTACTCCGACGGCTTACATATGTCTGAGTTCTACGTGAGGAGCGCTTTTAATTATAGTAAAGCGCTAACTGTCAAACTGCTCTAGTGTCATATAAAATTATAAAGTCTTTAATTCAATGCCATAATGGCGTATTTTCACACTAAATAATATGTCATCAAAAGCTATACTTCTTGTTGACTTATTTACCTTCAAATTTGGCATAAATTAATTTCGTGTAGTGTAATTGAAGAAAAATATCTCAAAGTACCAAGTTAGAAACATAAATGAATTATTTAAACATTTTAAATTGACATAGTTTTCATGTATTCATTATAAATACATTATCGAATTCTGTAAAAATGCCCGAAAAATGTATTCAATTTAGACCTTTTTGTTTACGACATATTTCCTTCTTGTCCTGCTACACCCATGCAAGTGCAGCCGCCGCGCCTGCGCCATTGTGGCTGTCGCCGGCGATTTGTGAGTGGCGTCGACCGTGAAATGAACAAAAATAACACCAGACCTCGCCTCACTGCGCACTCACTATATATCTACGTAACGTTGTGCGTTTAATGTATTTGCGTTACCTAAGATCAATAATATATATAATCATATGTAGTTACTGGTGAGCTTTGAACTTTCGAAGTCCGATTCAAGCTAAACATGGATCAAAAAATTTCCGAAGCTAGACGGCAATTTTCCAAATCAAGCATTATAAATATTTTTATATTATATTTTTATATAAATAAATATATATATATATATATATATATATATTTATATAAATATTTTATTGTAATCGACTAGATTCTTAGATATCTTTGAAACTCGAATACACAATATTTCTTTATCCATTTGTGTGTTTGTTTGATTGTTTATAACTCAAGAACTAACATATCTATTTTAAGGAAATTTTTCACATTATACCTAAGGCACATGTAATCATGAATCAACTATGGGATTCGGTGATACGAGTTAATATTTACATACGAAGCGTGAAAACTTCGTGGACGAAAAGCTAGAAGCAAAAAAGCTTGGCTTTGTGTCTTCAATATTAAATGATTCATTAGATATAAACCATTTTAACTTAAATACATTTTTAGAACAACTTAATTTTAAATCTTCGATATTAAATATTCAAATTTCAAATCTTTGGCATTTTTATGTCAATTTTATACCTATGCGGTTTCGCCGTGTTAAGAAATTGTACTAAGTATTGAATTAAATATTTGTTTAAAGTCAATAGACATATATTTAAAATTATTTAGTATTTATTTACTTATATGCATTTGTAAAGTAAGAGAGTATAATTGGAAGTTACAATCGCTTTTCAACAAGTGGCTGTGACAATACATTCTATACAGATCGCAATAGGTAGGCCGAAAACTTATGTTATTCTTTAAAAATTTGCAACGTACAATTCATAGAAATAGATGTGGAACGGTAATATATTATGTATTATTTTATTGAGGAACCACATCGATACCGATGGTACAATATCATTTTATAATCAAAAATTATTTTTAAATGATTTAAAAATAGTTTTTGAATATACAGAATACGAGTATCAAAATTTTATTTTCTATAGGGAGTGGTCGCCAATAACACAGCGTGAGAGCAGGTCACATAGCACGCAGAACTAATGGCTGAGAGGACAGAAAATTCCAGAGTGGAAATCACGCTACAGAAAGTGCGGCGTAGGACGTCCAGCCACAAGGTGGAAAGATGACTTTGTAAAGGCGACGGGAGGACTCTGGATGCAGGCCGCTACCAGCAGGTCCTATTGAATATCAATGGGGGAAGCCTATGTCCAGCAGTGGACTTCCTATGGCTGAGATGATGATGATGATGATGAAGGATGTATGATAAAAGTATTTTCAATACATTTGCTATTAATACAGTTTTCGAAAGACATCGAAACTTGTATCGTAGTGTTGTATTATACAGTACTAGGCCCTTTTACTTTACACCAATCACAAACGGGTATTCTGTTCGTAAGGCATACGTAAACCGCGAAAAGCAACGCACTCCTGCCCTTAGGTCCCATCATTATTACATTTAAAGTATCTACCTAATTTTAATCGCAAATGTATTGAAAAATGTCGAATGATGATCGTACTCAGTAAGCTAGCTATTACAGTCATCGGTTTATTATAAGCACTCGGTTTCGCCTTGTGCCTATAAACACCTCGACTATAGGTAATATGCAGATTACCGTACCTACTTGCATCATAATATACTATTATGTTATTATTATTATTATGTTGGTTTGTTTATTAGTAGTCTGGTAAGTATATCCATATCTATATACGTATATATTACATATAATATTTAAAAGTGTATATCAGTTGTCTAGTACCCATAATACAAGCTTTGCTTAGTTCGGGACTAGATGGTGCTGTGTGAGATGTCCCAGGTATTATTATTATATAGTCGGTAAACAGACTTTACCTAGTTTGGAACATGGAGATGTCCTAGATATTATAATCAATACTATTTATTATATTCTATCAGTGAGAATATGGATCAAGCACCTATAAGTTGTTGGTTTATCAGTTCGGTGGGTATAGCTACATTTGTCTAATCATTGTACGACTTACCCTCAACCAATTAATTCAATTATACAACTAGATATACACTTTATTACCTATATTTAATTAAATTTCCAATTTATACGTACCTTTAATTATAGAAAACAGTTTATAGGACAGAAATGATATCCCGTAGGTGCGAATACAATTAAAGCGAGCTCGGACAAGTCCAACGGAAAATCCGTACCGACACGGCATCCGACGAATTATAAATTCGGTGGGAGAGGCGACAGGTGCCACGTAATCGCATGAAACCTCTCGAACCGTACTGCCCATAGAATAAACTTTCTCCATTCCACAGATAGGAACATATTATACAGGAAATAAAAAAGTATACTGGCCTACGATTTTAATGCTCAGAAAGCTTTGAAAGCTCAGATTTTCAAAACGGGAATAAACATGACCTAGATACATAAAAGTACGAATAGACTAGAAGCTCTCTTTTGCGCTTACCATCTTACCACTCATACTCTAACTATAGGTGGTGCAAGATGGCGAGTTTCTGTTCCAATTTTAGTCTATGAGGTCCCTGCGCGCCGGTCTTTAACTCGCGAAATTGCGTTTGACAGTTTCGACACTATGAAATGGTATTTCCGACTCTGTTTAAACCGTACGCTGCTGTCAATTTTATTTACTTTATGATTATATTTCATGAAATTTTACAATACTTCGGGTGTCTTCGTGAATTCTCGAATAATCTCGAACTGTTATTACGATCGTGGATCTGTGGAACAAGACATAACTATGCCTTGTTTGAAAAAAGAAAATGTGTAAAAATTGAACTTAAAAAAAGATGGAAATAAGATATTAGCTAATGTCTAATACGTATGCAATGATTGGATGAACATGATATTGTTTACAGTATGAAGTTTCTTAGGGTGTACTTGTGAGCTGTGGAACCGTAATTTCGCTTTTCACGCAGTCATGTTTCTAATTTTTTAAATTCCCATTTTTTTTTTCAACTTTTAATTAAGAAAGTAAATGCATCTACAGATCTATCAGAAAAGTAATGTGATTGGACGTGCCTGCAAATTGCAAGACAATTTGAACCAAATTATGGTATTTAGAAATAAAGTTTTTGTACAGTGTTTTTGTTATAATTTTTGACTTTTTCTTATTAAAATTATTGCATTCGACAACTCCCGGCAAACCTGTGCGTCCGATGTTGACCGATTCCTAATACTTTTCTGATATATCTGTACTTATCTTTTATGTACTTTTTAAAAATATATTTAAAGTATTAAATAAAAATTTAAGTGGGAGCGGTTACCAATTAACTTAAAGATCATAAATGGTCATTAATGACCATGACATGAATGATTATTTGACTGACCGATTGGCCGAGTGGTTAGTAAACATAACTGAGGAGTCAAGGATTGCGGGTTCGATTCCCTTAGGGACAAATATTTGTGTGCATAAACATGTTTATTTGTTCCGTGACTGGGTGTAAAATATCTATTTCTGAATATATTATAAAGAAAGTTTAGATATGTATATCAGTTTCCTGGTACCCATCGTTCAAACTTTGCTGAGTTTGACACTAGATGGCAATGTGTGGGATATCCCAGACATTATTATTATTATATTATTATTATTCAAAAAGAAAAATATATTTGAGAAATCTAAGATTATTTTGAAAACCTTTTCAATGATGATAACAATATTTTGAGCGTATTTCATTTTCCCATCACCAGTTTTATGCCAGAAGGTACAGGGAAAAATAAATTACTAAAAATTTGGTGTCAATGGGTTCTAGAAAAGCGCAAAAACAACTGAATCTTAAATTATCCAAACGATAAGCTTCACGACCAGGGTGTCAAACTATCAAAAGTGAATGTTTCAAGTTTAGAATAATAATTTACTCAGATCTATGGCTCATAAATCAAGTTACAGGATCAAGGTCGTCACTTAGATTTATCTATCACACTCGAACAAAAAAGAAAAATAAATTGGTACGTTTTTACCAAACTGCTGCTGCCCGCTGCTTCACCCGCGCGAATTACATGATTTATACGACTTAGCTCTCAGTTCCCAATCTGTCCGGAAAAACGTGAAGAATTGTACTGTACCTTGGGTTGCGACTAATTGGTTACAAAAAGTTTCACTGAAATCGGTTTTGTACTTTATAAGTTTATCGTGTTTTACATACAAACACACAGAACAAATTTATTGTATCTTATATGAATAATAAGTCGTTTTTGAGCTTATCGGGTTCATATAAACAAACAAGCACAAAAACAGACCAAATAAATTGTATTTTAGATTAGACTTTGGGTTACGACTAATAAATTAGTCGAATCGAATTCGAACATCGAATTCGATGTTTGTAGTTTCTGAATTTATCGTGTTCATACAAACAGACAAAATTCTAATCGTTATTCATTTCATAATACATAACGGAAAAATATCTTGTTAAGAGCATATAATATTAATTATTTTATTGTTTTTAATTATTTATTCGCCGTGTTGTAGTGATTACGAAATAAACGCGTAAGGGTTTACAGAGAGGTTTCATTGATCACACACGCAGAACCCATGAGGGTGTAACAATATAACCGACAGCTAAATAATGAAATCCTATGAATCCGAAACTGCAGCATCTATTGTGATTGAATCTATTATTAATTTTAACTGTATAAATATCCATCTCCGTATTAAATAATCTATGTCTTCAGCACAGTTCGAATATTATTTCAGCGAGATCTGGCTATTTGCTCGCTGAGCGACAGCCTAACGTGAAATAATATTTGATAACTAGAAACTGCCTACTACATTCGCTCTGGTTCTTCCATTCGAGGTTTAGCGTGAGGATAGAGTTAGAAATTAATCTATACCTATTTAAATTTCTGTTTCTTAATTACTATAAATTAACGTACCGTAAATCGAAATCACTTATCAATTGGGTATGACGCTTGTAAGTTACATGGAAAATATTTCGTTAAATTAGTAATATTTTAGAATTCCTATAGGCCCATATATTCACATAATTTAACCATTATTAATAATAAATATAACCTATAAATTTTTCGCCAATGTAAGTAGGGTAAAAGTTAAATGAAAAATAAAATATTTTTTTAATTCATAATAATAACACTTTTTATAATATATGAGACATCTCACACAGCATCTTCTAGTCTCAAACTAAGCGAAGCTTGTACTCTGGGCACTAAGACAACTGATATACCTACTTAAATATTCTGTATAATGTAAACGTATTTAGATAGATAGATAGATACGTATTATGTAGATTTTAGATACGCACAGACACGGAACAAATAGACATGTTCACGCACACAAATATTGGTTCCGGATAGGATTCGAACCCGCGGCTATCCGTTTCGCAGTATGGATCTCTAACCACTGGGCCATTCGGTCAATCTATCAATTAAAGATATAATAAAATTTCTGTTGCTGGAGTAAGTGGGCTCATATGATTTAAATTTCAAATAAACTAAACCAAACAAAAGTTACTTCAAAAATCAAATCCATAAACCAAGAATACCTTCTCAAATGAAATGCATTGCAAAAACTGGAAGACATGTTACTAAAGCAACAAATTAATGTAATTAACTGTCATATCTAAATAACTACAATGGACGCATTATCTCAATATAGCCCTACGTATTTCCGACGGGGTTCTCGTATTGGCGTTCGTACACCGTGCTTCCGGTGGGTCACAGTAATAATGTGTTATCATATTCAGTTATATGACCCTTAGGTATGTGACGACTTTTGTGAGAACATAAGCAGAATATCTAAATGAGAATAAACAAAAAAAAATTGGGACGTAAACATGACTAGTGGTAAAAAATTAAAGTAGACAAAAATGAGCTTGGATTCATTGAATTTAGCAAGGATGCGTTTCATCATCATCATCATCATAATCAGCCCATTTTTACCCCACTGCAGGGGCTTAGGCCTCCCCCAGGGTGAGGAGGGGGCTTACTACATGCTTACTAGTTTGCTACATTCAAAGTTCGATAGAGTTGGAGTAGGTTTCTCTTTGATGAAGGAAAGCACTAAACAGAAAATTGTCAAGAAGAAAAGTATTTACTTGAGCAACATTTAAAAAAAAATTGAATTATCCATATTTTTTATACTAACGATTTGGGAGCGCAGTTAGATTAAAAATTACTTATGTTGTGATAAGTACATAAATAAGTTGAAACTAGTTGTGATAAGTTTCGTCCATTCAAGTAGTTTTCTGTTTGCTTTGATCGAAAGTAAAAAAAACATTTGTTTTTGAGCACGCACGTCTATAAAACACTTATAGTAAACAGTCGTCATGATTAAGGATTCCATTTAAAAAAACTGTGTGAAATGTTCGCTGTACGCACAATCTCGCGTGCAACGCTGCGTGCGTTTCTGCGACAGTCGTCGTTGTATATTTGTACAGAGCTCTTTTGTACAGAGAAATAGTTATTCAGTTACGATAAAATTAAAATAACGTTCAAATAAGGGTTGGTAAGGGTATCGCCGACTACTAAGTATCGTGATAGCCGAGTGGTAGCGAGCCCGCTTCTTGTTTATAAGCCCGTGGTTCGAATCCCAAGGCATGTTTTTTCATGTTTATGCATGCAAGCATATTCACCAATTAGTTTTTTTCTAACTTATCTACATAAACAATTATCACTGACTGTGCCTCGGAGAGCACGCCAAGCCGTCGGTTCCGGGTGCTATCAATTGCAGTCGTTAAAGTCCACCAATATGCACTGGAGAAGCATGTTGGATTAAGCTCCAAGCCCCCTTATCCAGAGGGGAGGCGTAAGTTCCTGCAGTGGAGCATTAATGGGCCGATGGTATGGTATGATATGCTACATTTTTTTGTTCAATGTTTACTATGTTAAGCACACTTATTGAATGTTAAAATGAAATTATCATTGATTAATAAATATAGAAAGAAGAATCAAATAGCCGTCAAGAAATTATCGTTGGATTGGTATAATTGCAAAAAAATAAAATAAAATTTACAAATATTTTCAAGTATTGCAAGGAGCCTACTGCAAAATAAAAGAAGAAAAAGGATAAAAAAATAATTGGTCTCGAAATCTTTTAACTCTTTTCTAAGTAACGGAAAACCAGCTAACGGGCAATACTTTCCTGAAAATAATTTGCAAGGCTAAGGTTGTATTAAAAAAAAATATTGGTTTTTCTAACAGCTCCTATTAGATAAAACAAGTGCTTTAAATACCAAGCCGTCGCAATACTAGTTCCTCTATACTCATTTCTAAGTTTTTATCCTCCGTTCGTTTTTTGCTTCGTATTGGAGAGAAACCAATCCATTGATCTTTCGCTAGAGCACAAATGATGGACAGTTTTATTGATAGCGGATAGATCTCTTTCGGTATAACTAATGTAGTGTTGCAAACGCTCTGGAAACGGCTTTAATTAAAGTGATTTAAGATCGACGTAATAAGCAATATTGTGTTATAAATAAATGAATTAATCTTTGTAACGATGTATACGTAATGAAAATATATTTTAATAAGTTTTTCATTTTTATTATAGCTTTGAAAGTCGATCGATGCATTGGTTTGTACTTAGCGAAGGTACTTAAAATAAAATGACACGAAATAAAAAATTATCACAATTTTGCATTTAACATTTCGACGATATAGCCTTAATTTGCACCCTGGGAGACTTGGTGTCGTATTTCTAATAAAAGTCTAATAAGTATAAACATGTCTTCGTGTTAACAAAATATAAAAACTTCATTATAAAATATCAATAAATTTAATTTTTATTATTAACATTGATATTTCCATAATTAAACACTAGTCAAGTAAAATTAGTGGTACTTTTAATTCAAAACTTAAAAATCAATTAAAATAAATAATTCAGAAGTAATATGAATAAAAAAATATTTTTATTATTTTTCCCAAGCTCTATCTATCTAGGTACACAATATACTTCTTCTCGATTTCCTTGTTACTTAGAAAAATTATTAAATTATTTTATCTACACTAATATTATAAAGAGGACAGATTTGATTTTCTGTTACGGATAAATTCAAAAACTACCTGTAGTTAACTTTGACACGTATAATATATACTGGAATACGTATACTGGTGTACGTAAGCGTTTAAAAAATGAATTCGCGAATGATGATACCTACTGGTAATGGTATACGTATTAGCAGTTTTGTCAATGAATATCTATACTGTTTAGGTCTTAATAGCTTTATTTTTTTTACTATTATTATGGATTAAGAGAGAATTATAATAATTCAGGGATTTCAAGTTAGTTAATATATAGTTATAGTTATATAATATATAGTTAATATATATTCATACACAGTTTTTTTTACAACGTTAGCGGTAGCGGTAACGCCAAATTAGTCCGTTTTTTATTGATTTGATGAGTTTATTTATCATTTATAATTAGAAGTATATTATTTCGTAGATTTCCTTGTTATAAAATTGTGAGCTTTAAATCGTCAAATATACTAGAAGAATTTATTACATTAGGGGAGACAATACGTGCACCAAACTGTAAAATTTTTATTTGTGATACATAATATGTTTGATAAGGTTGCCCCCAATTTTTATAAAATAAGTGATATATCTTCGAAATATAAGTTTCGCGTAACCGGCACATAAATCACCCTGTAACCGAATCCCCACCAAAACACTTACCAACTAATAAGCTCCAACAACGAAAATTACCATAATGCGTCGATCAATATAATTTTTTAACGCATACCATAGTTCGTGTTAAAACGTAACGGCCTCGCTACTGAAAGTGTGAAAACGCGTTGTCGGCAAGTTGGGTGGAAAATTTACTATTTGTAAACGCATTTTACGATTACGACTGCACGATCCGTCACGGGTAAAGTTACCGATAATTGGTTATACGCAACCGATGTACGCACAAAAACACAATGACGGGCTGACGATGATGGTAAACTACTTTGCTATCATTTTACTTTACTTTTTCTATTAATTTATAATATTATTAGAAAAAACTACTGTAGAGATAATTTAAATGAACAGTTTATAAACATAAAGTTTACCTAAATTTTCGTGTAAGTACCATGAAGAAATTCTTTCTCGTTAATAAGTAGATATAAATTAAGAGTCAAAAAAAGCATCTGTTAGAATTTTATTTTCATAAAGTTGTTTTAAAGATAGGACATTATTAAACGTACATAATAAAGTATGTATTCCAATAAAGGAAATCTATTTTTTTTTTCAAAATTTTCTGTTCATCCATTAAAGAGGAGAAAGCAGTAGAAAATCTGCAATTATAGCAAACAGACCTTCCTTGATTCAGATTGTTCTTACCTGGTAAGTACCCTTTTACTCATAAAGTGTCTGGGTTGGCACCAACTTCATAAACGACCCATTAATGCTCTTTTCTTGAAGTACTTAAAATAACCTTTGCTTTATTTTTTTAATATGTAGTTATAATTTACTTTGATTTATTTGTATTTATTTTAAATAGGGTTTCTAAACGGACAGCTCAATTGAAACAGCGCCATTTCGAAAAAAAATCTTAGTGTTATCCCCTAACTCCTAACTGTTAAAAAGCACTATAGCTTCCTTTATCACCTTAGCAACATGAGACGAGGACTCTCAAACGCAAACACCTGAAGAACTAAAAATAGAGCTCAAACATACTGTGCGTGCCTATAAAGTTTAAGGGTTTCCCTCGATTTCCCTAGGATTCAATAATCAGATCCTGACTTAGTGATAATAAAATTAGGTACTTCGGGAGTATAACCTTTCAAATAAAAAATTAGTTTTCCAAATCGTTTCACAATTCGCGAAATAATCGTGTAGCGTGCGTGTAACAAACATAAAAAAAACAGCGAATAAAGAACCTAATCGCTGATCATTATAATTTTTTTTAATTTTAAGATTAATATTTTTATAGGAGTTTTTATATATATTTTATTTTTTTTCTATCAAATCGATTATTATTTTTCGTTGTCTCGAAAAACACTACAAAACGATCTAATTAGGTAGGTACATATTCTGTGTGACGTTCCACTTGAAGAAGTTTTTATCATCTACTTTTTTAACTGCTTGTTAGTCGAAATTTTTACCAAAAGTGGTAAATTAGGAGGTCATTAGACATGTTCATGCACACGAATATTTGTCCCGGGTAATAATCGAACCCACAACCTTTGGTTCTGCAGTTATGGGGTCTAACCTTTCGGCCAATCGGTTAGTCAATGGTGACCTGACGACCTAGATTGCGGACGGCGGTTGGTTACATGTGGCTCAATACAAATCGTTGCAAAATTCTATGAAGAGGTATAGGTCCAGCAATAAGTAGTAATTAAGTAGCCCTTCGGGAGGGGGGCTACTTAAGTTAACTTACTGTTAACTTAAGGGGGTTAATAACAAATCTTTGGATTGTTAGGTACCAATTCCTTTACTGACAGTGCTGATTTGACATAGTGTTGTTCTTTACTCGTTTATTCCGTCATAAACAGGTCACAATTAAAGCAATCCTATAATGGCTACGTGAAATCCATACGCTGGCGTTGCCTGGACGCTCACTGAAAATTTATTTATCCTTTATCTTATATAGATATGCGTTAGAAGCCACTGTCACTTCAAATCAATTTGACGCGTTTTCAAGTTCTTTACTTTTTATATTCGAAGGTTACGATGCTCTGGCGCTTTTCATAAAACTCTCATCGAATTCGATTAGGTATTGCTCGTCTGTTTTTCGGTAAACTCTGAGAAACAGAACTAACGACAAAAAGTATTACAGAACTATCGAACTGAACAAGATTGTTAATTTTACGGCGCAACGAAAAGCAACGGTCGCCGTCAGTAGTGCGACATATTTATGGTAATCCGATGCAAATGTTATGTATCGGGCCAACATCGCGGGGGACGCATTTCCTTCCGCGGCTAATTATACGTGCAGGGGCAAGGGACAACGCTGAATCACTACCACTTGGAACGCTATAAACTTATTGGTTGAATTTGAAAAATGAACTGCTGCAATATATGAATGACAGAATACTGTTGCTAGTGACTGTGGTGACGTCTGTTAAAGGTGTTAAAGGTAATAGAAGGGATTACCGTGAAGAAATTATTTATTGAATACTGTAAATCCTACTGTAGATCCCATCTTTCTTTAGAAACCGGCTAACTCCATATATTTAAATTCCGTAAAAATTCGGTTGGGGACAAAACCTGTCTTCGAATTGATATTTCTATAAAAACTAAATCCTTGTCATATAAGTATAGTTCTTGTACTACTTTGAATATCTTTTTATTCAACGCAATACATGAGCAGACAGTTTAGGACTCAGTAGGTTAGTAATTAAAACTATCAAAATAAGATATTTCCTCATTGATCAAATTTTGAGAGGGATAAAAGACAAAGTCTATTTAATCCTAAAGCTAAAAACAATATTTTTGGTTCTAACAATATTTTTAAATAATTAATTAATAATATTAATTATACTCCTTGAGACTTATACTCCATCTCGTCCCAAAGTAAGCAAATATTATGCTTGTATTATGGGATACTAGATAACTGATATACATATTTAAATATTTTTTGTAATATATATGTATATATAGAGATACCTTTTTTTTACAATCAGACACGAAACAAATAGACATGTTCATGCACACAAACATTAGTCCCGGGCGGGAATAGATCCCCCGACCCTTGGCTCCGCAGTTAGGCATTTCTAATCACTCGGGCAATCGGTCAGTCTATTAAAATAATTTCTTCAAGTGATGCTACAGATCAGAAGTCAGTAAGAAAAGTAATAATAATTAACTAAATATAATTACACATTTATAAGCTTCTAAATTATCTTCATAAAAAACAATGTTAGTTTTATTAAGGTAAAGGCAGTCCAAAATGTTAGTGTATCACATATCCAATTCTATCGCAATCGACACAATACACGAGTGTGACATCTACCTTATCTCATTGTGGCAACAAATTAGTTTCTATATCTGATCAAATGGTAAGAAGCAGTGTGCTTGAATGGGAAATTAAATCTAAATAAAAAGACGATTTTTACCACCTTTATCTTATTTTCTTCCAAGTACAATTAATCCTCATATTTTGTTACTAGCTTTCTTTCGAGGCAAATTGTAAATAAATATTTAGGATTTTCTGATTTTGGATTACATTTTATACCTGCATTTCATTTAGCCGCAAGTTCCATGAAAATCATAAATAACTCAAAAATACGTATGTCTTAATATTTAATTTGATTAATTATGAACTTGACATAAACGTCTCTACTGTAACAGCCACTGTCGATATAGAAAATTAACGGATTTGATAAATAACGCTCGTAAAACAGTAGTTTCGTAAAATGAAAACACTAACTCATATCACGTTGAAGAGAATTTTTGAAAAACGCTAGAACGCGCGAACCTTCAAATACATAAATGTATTTTGGTAAATAATTAATCGGTCCGATCGGAAGTGACAGTCCAGTGCGAACAACGGAGTTAATGTTGAATGAAGTTTCAAAAAGGCAGTAGATACTGGATTTGTTACATTATAATCAGTTGGAATGGCAAAAGAAAAAGTATAGCAGTGCAAGCTTTACTGAGTCTAATACAGAATCCGGAGTTTCAAAAACATTACGAAAAAATGATTTTGATTTTAAATTTCATAACAATAGCTGAAAATTTCGATGGTTCGAATCCGGGCGTGTACCAATGAGTTTTTCTGACTTAAGTACATTAACTATCACTGACTCCGTGCCTCGGAGAGCACGTTAAACAGTCGGTCCCGGACGCTGTCAATAGATAGCGGTCGTTACAATCCCCAACCCGCAGTTTAGTAGCGTGGTGGATTTAAGCTCCGAACCCCCTCCTTACCCTGGGGGAGGCCTAAGCCCCTGCAGTGGGGTAATATGGGCTGATGATGATGAAGCTGAAAATTTACTACTTAGACTGAACGGAGGTATACATGTAAGGCTATGAGTAGGGTAGCTATGAACCATCGTCTCGACAAAACAAATGTTTTTTGGGTATATGACCTCAATCGGTATCACTAACAGACCCATAAACGATTATTATATAATAATATAGAGCATATCAAGTAAGTCAGTAGATCTTCGCAGAAATATCTTCTGGATAACCAATGAGCAAGAAAAAAGTGGTCACACTCTAAATACATACAATGCCCGGCCGTAAGTAATGCACTCGAGTTCTAGAAATCAGGTTAGTAAAAACAGGTTTACAAGTAAAACTATAGGTAATCTTATATTTTTTTATTCAAATACAATTAACTCAAACAATGTTCTTTTGTAATTGAATATAAAAATGATAGGATTACCTATAGTTTTATTTTTAAACTTGTTTTTACTTTGCCGCTTTCTATAACTCGTGCGCATAACTTACGGTCGAGTACTGTAACTGAATAGTATATTCTATTAAAGCTAATGAAAAAATTATATCCTTCATACTTTTAACTTTCATAGAATAATATTAATTTTATCGTTATTCGACTATAAAACAGATTTTATTTTCCACCGTTAACTAACAGCTACTACTTAGTGGAAAACCCCTAAACAGCATTTTAACGACATTTCTTTATCCAATAGCGTATTTGAAAGTAATATATTTTGTAGCACGCATAGTTTTGGCTCATTTAGGCTAGTAGTTAATAAAACCTTAAACACTGGCTATTAAGGGCCATTATTCTATAATTTCTTTGTCGATTAAATGCCATACGGTAATGTTCTCGCGCACATTTCACGGTGGCCTGGCGTGTCACAGTCGCGTTTAATTATAACGTGATCTCGCTATTGGTTGCGCATATTGGAAGGCTAAGTGAGGAGGGAGGGGTACTTATTTTAAAAATCCTCAATCAATACTATATTTTATATATACTACCTATACCATACCTTTTATATATATATTTTTTTATTGTATCCCTTTACTTTAATGCACAAATATATATTATTATTATTTTTTAACTCGTTTGCTACTGTCATATAATATATTATAAAGAATATTCAAGTATGTATACCAGTTGTCTACTAACCCATAATACAAGCATGATACTTGCTTAATTTGGGACTAGATGGCGCTGTATGGAATGTCCCATTTATTAATATTATATGCATACAACACAAAGCCTCTGAACTATAGTTGGTATTGAGAGGTTACCAACTTTATTTTAGAGTTTATAACATGAGCGTTATACAGGCTGAGGTTTTAATGACCAGCCAAATTTTAATATAATGATCCTTGGTAGAAAACCAATAGCCGTCTTGTTTCTTTTTAGTATCGTTTTATAGAAGAATATTGAGATATGACTACACAAACCTTTCCCGAAAAAACCAGTAACTCTAGTCATCATTCATGCCACCCGCCCTATTCCGTTTTAAGGCCTCGAACGCTTACGTTTACTATAGCGTTAAGAAGGCAACCAAACGTTATAAAATATCACTATAGATAAAATTATTTATTATGAAAATGCAAGCCATATTTTTTATTTACGTAATGAGGTCTATTGGTGATACCTAACATCTAGAAAAATTTTGGCCGGTTACTAAAATCTCACATTGTATAAATAGCATGCGCTGGAAATTTTTTTGTAAAAATGATTCTTGTTCTAAGATTGATTCTCATAAATACTAAAACCTGAAAATTTGTTTTTCTTTTGTTTGTCCTGTCTTTGTGTCATGAATAAGCAACGAAGCAATGTGATTTTTGGATGCATAAGCCGATTCCCATGGGCTGCAAAACTAATGAAAACGTAAAATTAATAATGATGATATATGATATGATAATAATGATATAATGATAATGATGAGCAAAGTTTTGGGGGGGGGGGCTGGGTTGGGTGTATGTCATGGTATGGTAAAGCTTAGGGTTATGAAATGGAAAAGATGTGTGTTTGAACTCAAAAAGTGAAGTAGAAAACCGGTAAATACGTATCAGATCACACATGCGGTTGGATTGCATAGCCATTATGCCAACAAAAAAATATATCAAAAACTACTAAACGTAACTTCTTCAAATACATTTTCCTTGAACGTGTTTTTAAACTGCATTAATTTATATTTTCCCATTATTACCTACTTTACAGTTGAGAAATTAAAATGAGGAGTACCATGTGCCCTACATGTGAAAAATCCACCTACACGAAAAAAATGTTTCGTATAACAGTTCACAGATTACATCTACTATTCATATATGGTCACAATAGCCTCCGAGTAAAATGGCTGTGAGAGACTGACGGACAAAGAGACGGACAGAACGAAATCATAAGAGTTCCATTTTTTTCCATTTGTCTACGGAAAGTGGTGAAAACAAGAAAACCTATTTACATCTTAGGAAAGGCGCGTTAAGTACGCTCACACACTATATAAAATGTAATAATTCTGAATACACCTGTAGATCACCAGCGGACCAAGCTTTTACAGTAGATACAATATTTTTATTCCATAAAGTTATTTTCCTCCCCGCTATTTCTGAGATTTGTAACCATCCCTTTAGATTTACTAATACCGTATGATTGAATAAACACAAGACTACAAGTAACGCGTTGAACTCTTATACCAGGCATAATAATTTTCCCTCCTTACCTTTTCCTTATCTTTGTCGATATACAACATACACTGTGTTCGGCTGAACGTAGTTCAAACTTATAAAGCGGGTAAAGCTTAACTAAACAAAAAAATTCAAGGGATCAGATGGCGCAAATTAACGGTTACCGACTGTATTTTTGACACAGATACTTGTTTTTGTGGTCTGGACCATCACATCGCTGGCATTGACGCTGACGTTGACTTGTCACCTCTAACACTTTCGTTATCAAGGGAGTCATATATTCGAGGTTCCAAAGTTTTAGCGCTTTTCAGAAGACTATCATCAAATTAAATTTACTATTGCTTGTTTGCACAAAACTTGTAAAGGAGCTGTGTACACAACCGATGTTGGGGACGTAAAAATAACAATAATAGTAATAACAATAGTAATAAATAGCAAAAGCGCTACAGATCTGTGGCGCGTTTTGACACAAAGTTGACTGAAATTTTTTGCCACAAATCGCTTAATTTGAACACCGCATAAACCAACTAATTGAAAAAGAGTTTTATTATTTAACTAACACAATAAGTAATGCCATAAATGGCGCTACGTAAAATTAGGCCGTGGAAATTTTCCGTGTTATCGCTTCCTGAAACCTATTACAAGTTAAAAAAAACCAACGTTCAAAAGTCATTTAAGAAATTCTCATGCGAATATACTTAATATAACGACCAGTTAGTAAAACGGTCGATAAATGGTTCATAGAATAATTTAAAACGCACACATAAGCAGCAAGATATATGTATACCTATAAGCGTACGGGTGTGTGTCGGGTGTTTATATTAATTTTACGCGGGAAACTTTTTCTTGTCTTAAATTAGCAGCAAAGCAAATAGAATCATACATAAGCCTGTAAAGCAGTTATATTCGTCAGGAAAATAAATAAAGGTAGTAAATTAAATCAATTAAAAAAAAAGTAAATCACTATTGCAAAATATACAAACTGAACCAAACATTATCTTACAAAGCAGGGTGTGTCTTGCATGCTAGATAAATCTATGACCATGCAGCTTCATCAGGTAAATAATATTTAACAGAATAATCCATTTTTTAACAAATCATTCATCTACACCTAATTTAAATTCCATAAATGGTAAATTCAGTCACTCTTAGACTTCTTATTTTATAAGTGTGTTACACACCCGACAAAAGAGCTTTTAACTTAAAACCTGGGACGTCTAGCATAGCGTCATCTAGTCCCAAAGTAAGCAAGTAATATGCTTGTATTGCGGGTCACTACACAATTGATATATATTTTGTCAGGGATTCTTTATGGATTCTTCTATTTATGTATGTGAAAGAGGTTTTAACTTTTTGTAATCTATCTAATAATAATAATAATATCTGGAACATCCCACACATCGTCATCTAGTCCCAAAGTAAGCAAGGATTATGTTTGTATTATGGATACTAGACAAATGATATACATATAGAAATATTCTCTATAATATTCGTATATATACTATAATATTTATCGTAGATATTTTGATACTTTTACACCCATACACGGTACAAATAGACGTTCATGCACACAAATATTTGTCCCGGGTGGGAATCGAACCCGCGACCCTTCGCTCTGCAATCAGTCTCTAACCATTCGGCCAATCGTTCAGTTAGTCAAATCGACACTTATATGGCAAATTTCAGTATTTAGTCATGAAAAGTATTACATAATACATGAAAAGTATGCTCTACAAACGAGCTTTTAACTTTTTGTTATATTAATATATAACTATAATATTTACTTAAAGAGTATGGTATCATTGAATAAGAATAAAAAGAACAAAGGTGAGCTTTTTTTTTACAAATGAAATTTTTTGCAGCAACGAAGTGTTTTGAGTTAAATGAAACATGCAATAATATTCAAGTAGATTAAAAACTAACGCAAAAATGTAATGCAGTATCACATTTTTAAAAATCTATACTAATATTATAAAGCTGAAGAGTTTGTTTGTTTGTTTGAACGCGCAAATCTCAGGAACTACTGGTTCAAATTGGAAAATTATAGTTGTGTTGGATAGTCCACTTATCGAGGAAGGCTATAGGCTATACTACATCACGCTACGACCAATAGGAGTGGAGCATCAATGAAAAATGTTGCAAAAACGGGAAAAATTATTCCTTTTGAGAGCTTCCGTCGCGTGCGCTGCGTAAACGGTTGATGTTAACCAAAAATCATGTATTACGGAATTGTTCCCCTTTAAAAGTTCTAACCAAAAGTCCGCGACAGCATATGTGTATCTTTTAAGGTTAACTTACTATAACCTTTTTTATGACAATCAAATTTGTTCTAACATTATGAACTATTTGCGAAGATGTTTTTTAAACTTGATATTAATCCTTATCAAATTAAATACGTTAGTTGTCTTAAGCATTTCATGCATATTATAATTGCCCTTTACACCACACAATTTAAATTAATATCTTAGCAGTTTTTATCGAAATATGAAAACTTTAGCGGGAGAAAATAAATTCGCTGTCTGCCTCTGTTCGTCTTTTTACTTCCAAACCAATAGACTTTGATACGGTTTTTAGTAATATCTTATTTTCTTATTATCTTATAATCTATTAATCTATATAATAGAAATACTTATTATAAAGCTGAAGAGTTTGTTTGTTTGTTTGATAGATTGATTGATTGATTGATTGTTTGATTGATTGTTTGTTTGTTTGATAGATTGATTGATTGATTGTTTGATTGATTGATTCATTGATTGATTGTTTGTTTGTTTGTTTGTTTGATAGATTGATTGATTGTTTGTTTGTTTGTTTGTTTGTTTGTCTGTTGTTTGTTTGTTGTTTGTTTGTTTGTTTGATAGATTGATTGATTGTTTGATTGATTGATTGATTCATTGATTGATTGTTTGTTTGTTTGATAGATAGATTGATTGATTGATTGATTGTTTGTTTGTTTGTTTGATTATTTGTTTGTTTGTTGGTTGGTTGGTTGGTTGGTTGGTTGGTTGGTGGGTTGGTTTGTTCGTTCGTTCGTTCGTTCGTTTGTTCGTTCGTTCGTTTGTTTGTTTAAACGCGCAAATCTCAGGAACTACTGGTTCAAATTGAAAAATTATTTTTGTGTTAGATAGTCCATTTATCGAGGAAGGCTATAGGCTATACTACATCACGCTACGACTAATAGGAGTGGAGCATCAATGAAAAATGTTGCAAAAACGGGAAAAATTATTCCTTTTGAGAGCTTCCGTCGCGCGCACTGATTGATTTAATGATTGATTGATTGATTGAATAATTAATTGATTGTTTGTTTGTTTGTTTGTTTGTTTGTTGGTTGGTTCGTTCGTTCATTCGTTTGTTTGTTTGAATTTGTTAATCTCTGAAACTACCAGTCGGATTTGAAAAATTCTTTTTGCCTTTGATAGCCTGATTCTAGCGGAGAGTTATAGGCTATATACATGAAAACGAACTGTCTGTCTATTCGAGCAAATCGGCTTCGGCCAAAACGGCTTAACCGATTTTGATGAAACTTTACGCATATAACAGGATGTAATCTTTTGACTACACCCTTTCCATATGTGACATACAGAACTTTTTGTATGTCTATCTGTACGTCCATATGTCTAAACCTATTTGAATGAAACATCAAGGAATATGAAAAGAAGATCGTTAAAACTAACAAATGTTGCTTTTTGTCCGTCTGTCTGTCTGTACGTGTATCTGTCTATTTGAGCTAATCTCCAAAACGGCTAAACAGATTTTAAGGAAACTTTGCAGACGGGAAAGAAGGTTGTCAAGATATTTGACATTAGCTACTTTTTGTCCGTCTGTTTGTCTGTACGTCTACTCAATTCAATTTTATCTATTCGAGCTAATTTCCAATACGGCTGAACAGATTTTAATGAAACTTTGCAGATGTGAAAGAAGGTTGTCAAGAGTGTCATAAGCTACTTTTTGTGTTTGTCTGTCTGTCTATCTGTCTGACGTACAGCCGAAAGTACTAAGTCTAGGAAGCTTAAATTTGGAACATAAGTTTATTTTATAACTTGAGCATTATAAAGTTAAGAAAGGCTTTTTTAGAAATTTCAAACTTAAGGATGGGAATGGAGGGACTTAAATAATGACGTGTTTCAGGATTTTTAGATTTTCACATTTTAAGGGTGGGAAACGGGAGATGAACAATTGTATCGGTTTTTTAAAGGGTGGAAGGGGAATGAAGATTGAAAGTTTGAATGGGTGTGACCAAAATTGGTTCCAGCAAAAAGTACGTATAAACCATCTCGAACGTTAATAGTACCTATAACAGGAATTTGTAGTCTACGCAAGCGAAGCTGCGGGCGGTCGCTAGTCTACAAATAAATACGTGACGACAAATCGATAGGTACTCGCGTGTCTTGGATATATGTATTTTTTTACTTTACATTCGTCGTGGTCAAACGTCAAATGCGGCATATGGAGGAGTCGTTTCCTCATGCATATGCATTAGAGGGGTCACGATACGATGTCGGTAATAACTCTATACTCGGAACGAGTTTTACGTAAACAGTTTGTACGAGTCATTTTATTCGGCGTAAGATTATTTCTTTATATCACTCACTTGTATATAGAAATTAGAAGTTGTCGATTGTTCGTCATTCAATCACGAACCTAAGGAACCTAATATTTGTACTTGAATGTCATCTTTGATTATAAAAACTTTAAATACTTTAATTTATATCACAAAATCTGTTAATTTTTTTGTTCGGTTGTGTGATTTGTTCTTCAATGCTTTTGGTTTAATTTTCGTTAGTGAGGAATTTGAGCAGTTATATTTCATAGTCAATTTTACAGACTGAACTGAATTGTTTGAAATTTTCGTTTTTATATTTCCTCTAAGAATCTTTTAGTTTCTTTTGTTATGGTACTCTCCGATATATATATATATATATATATATATATTTAAGATTTATTATGATGAAGCGATTCATAGTTCAATTTAAGAAATAAAAAGTGATGACACAATGTTTAAGTAAACATTTTAAACCAACGCACACAAATTCACAAAAACAAACACACAAGTAAACACCCTCTCACATTCAGCCTACAAACACACGCACGCGTATTCCAAAAACACACAAATAACAACGTTAATTTAAGTCTATTAGTTCAATATTTAAAAGTAAAACAGTATTCCATGTTTAGGTTTAGCCTTATTTGAGATTACATTTAATTTTGAAATATTTAACTTTAATGTTGTAGAATTTCCAAATAAATCAAAATAAGCGTTATCCTCAAATCTTCTCGATATGAGTTACTCCAATATAATTTTGTGTATCATATGTATATTGACAATAAATTATAAACAAAAAATACGAAAACAGTTATATTGCAACTGTTACGAACAACAATACAATGTAATATGTTACTAAAAAATTATGTTAACTAAGTGTACTGTAGGGATGGCTTATGTCATAGAGTAAAGCTGACACTGGCAACACTAATGACATTTCCATGGTCTAGGTGGTGGTTAGAACTAAGTCCTAATAACTTGTAACTCTCTTAAAATTAACTGTAATTATTAATAATATACAATACTAAGATATTAAACAAATCACACGAAGTGTCGATCTTTTAATTGAACAATAACATTACAGTACTATGCAGGAAGTTTATATACGTGCGGTTTAATTAAACTTGCTCTCCCCGTTTTTATTGAACCTTAAAGGATCACAATGAAACTGTTTTCCATCAGTCCTTTTTATACATTACTGCAGGGGCTTAGGCCTCTCCTCAAGATATGGTGGCTTAGAACTTAAATCCATCATGCTGCTCCAATGCGGTTTGGCGGATTGTAACGACCGCCATGTATTGACAGCGACCGGGACCGACTGCTTAACGTGCTCTCTGAGGCACGGAAGAACAATGAAAGCATATTAACCACAATAATAATAACACACACAATCACAACAACGTCTAGGTCCCAAACTAAGCATTAGCTTGTATTTTGGGTACCAAGCGAAGACACATGTAAACGCAGACAGATACATATTATAACAACCAAGACCCGGTGCCAGTATTAATATTCATCATATAAATACTGACCCGACCTGGGATTCGAACCCGGGACCTCCAGCTTCGCAGGCAGGATCGCTGCCCACTAGGCTAAGCGGTCGTCTAAATGAAACAATGAAACTGAACTAGGTCTAAATTCATAAACATTTCGCAATTGGACGTCTAAATTTGTCCTTTACAATAAAAAGTGATTATTATTAACATATTACTTTATTTACTATTTACCTATACTGGAGATCTGGAACAAAATAGACTTAAAATACGGCATCTACTCGTAGAAACGCACTTTTCCTAATTTGTTTATAATATTATTTTTAATAAAATAAAATTATAAATGTACAATATCAAACAAACGTTCATCTTTAGTATTAATCTTACTATTCAGTGTTTTTTTTTAACTCACTGTTAACGCATAGCGTGGCTGTGTCAAGGTTAAACGTCTGTTTGCCGAACCATTGTTTATAGGGAATGGCATCTAACTCGTTAAATACGCGACATTGTAATTACACATTTAGTTACTATGAAATAATTAACCAATTCACTTTTAACGATTTCTATCCAGTGGAAGTAATAACACTTTTATCAAAAGAATCTAACGTAAATATAAAAAATTCTTTAATATGAAACAAGAAATTCTGTAATTTTAGAAACCGAAATTTTGGGTTCTACATGTACTACTAAGTACCTACCTGTATCCTAACTATGGAACTGACTTTTAAGAATTTAGCGTCTAAAGAGTGATTTGTGGGTTGTTAGTTACGAGTCATGTTAATTAATCCAAAGCGTTACTCACCTATGTGTACCAGTGACGAAGGGCGACCCATGGAAAAGGAAGCCAGCGTGATAATCTAGACGATAGACACCCTGTTATTGACTGTGATGGTCTGTCCTCACACACAACAATACCTACTAAATATAAAGTTTTTTGGGTATTTGGTATGTTAAATGATGAGTAGAACAATTTAATCTATTCGCTAGTCTAGTATGCTTCCTAAGTGCCCTTAGGCGAATATGTAAGAAACTCTTGGTGAACTAACTTGACGAGAAGGTTCGGTTCTGCAGCTTACGCTGTAAAAGGATTCGTTTCCTTTCGGGCATAGAAACCACGAGATTGATGTATTTCAGTGGGTTCCATAGTTTAATGACTTATGGCATTCTGCTGTGGGGATACGTTGCCAATGTGAATACAATCTTCGTGTTACAGAAGCGAGCTGTTCGAGCAATTTATAAACTAGGACCTAAAGTATCACTTGAAGACAAGATTAAGAAAATTAATATAATGAAATTGCCGTCTCAATATGTATTTGAAAACATAATGTACGTAAAAAAATAATCGTATTATTTAAAAAAAATTGTGATCGGCATAATGTTAATACAAGAAACATAGATGAACTTGCTATTCATGTCAGCCGCCTCAATAAAATCACATAATCTATTAAAGGGCAATGTGTACGCTTTTACCATGAGATCCCAGCTGATATTCAAGATCTACCCCTTAACAAGTTTAAAACTATAATATGATAAAAAGAAAGCTTTATGCAAAAGCTTATTATAAAATATCAGACTACTTAGATGATAAAAATCCATGGGTGTAAGCCGCTCGCCTATCAGTTTGTGTTTCAATAATATTAATTTTTAAACACTTTTTGTTAAAAAATTGTTAATAATTTTGTTAAAAAGAGCGTCCCTCGGTTTCTTGTGTATTTTTCTGAGGGAACGAGCACTTTTTGAATGTGCCTTTGTGGTGACGTTTTTTACAAAGTCATAAAATTCATTCCTGTGACGTATTTCAAGATTATGTTACATAACTACGAAATAGAGACATTTGATTTGATTTGATCACTATACTGTAATTTGATCATCCTGTCGTGTCATGGAGGATTAAGCGCTACTGGGTAGTGACCGTAGGGTCTAGAGACATAATTATGCCGAATGGGATACGCCCTCTGACCTGCTTTAGACCAGTAATCATCAGCGAGATCGCTGGAGTGACTCATATAGTTTGGCTCGCGAAGAGAGTGTATCTAGTTGTAAGAAGTGAGTGTATGTAGTGTAGTAGTTGAATTTACAAAATTGCTAGTGGGTAGCGACCCTGCCTACGAAGCTGGAGGTCCCGGGTTCGAATCCCAGGTCGGGTCAGTATGTATATGATGAATATCAATACCTACTGGTACCGGGTCTTGGTTGTTATATGTATATGATGTCTTCGCAAAAATATTTATATATGTATGTATTACAAAGAATATTTAAGTATGTATATCAGTTGTCTAGTAACGCATAACACAAGCATAATACTTACTTTGGGACTGGCGCTGTGTGGGAAGTCCCATGTATTATTATTATTATTATTACAAAATTGTATTGACGCATGTTTCATCAAAAGTAATGTTAATATTTGTAGATTTCGTATTGGTTGTTGCGTGCGAATAATCTACAATGGAAAAACGGTATAGTCGGCGTGACAATCACGATAATTATCGAACTAAGTAACTGTTTTATGTATTCTGTAACGTTTATAACAGTTGCTACGGAATATTAGATTTTTAGTTAATAATATTGATAATAATACAATCTGGGACATCCCAGGCCATCTAGTCCCAAAATAAGCAAGTATTACACTTGTATTATGGGGTACTAACCAAATGATACACTTAAATATTCTTTGTAATATATACATACCTATGTACGTATAGGTAGGTAATTTTACACCTAGACACGGAACAAATAGACATGTTCATGCACACAAATATTTGTCTCGGGCGGGAATCGAACCTGCGACTCTTCCCTCTACAGTTAGGGTCTCTAGCCACTCGGCCAATCGGCCAGTCAATTTGTCTCTCAGTTATTGTATTTTAATTATAATTTACTTTATTAACCGGCACCTACCGGTTACTTAAGTAATGTGCTGATGCACCCCTTTGAGAATCAAACCCAAGACTTCAGATCATGTAGCAATTATGAGCCTTAACAGGCCAGCTCATGTATGTATTATCACCAATTTCGTTAATATAAGACCGAAATGTGGTGATATCCGAGTGGTACCGAGCCCGCTTCGTCACCGCTTTCGTCAATGCGCTCTAGTTCCTTTCCTGTATTGACGTAATATTGGAAATGAACAAATTTTTAGGGTTCCGTGCCCAAAGGGTACCAACCGCAACTAGGACTATGGTTCCCATTGGTACGGACGGCGGAGGCTTTAGTAATAGGTGACTATAAGCTTCCACCGCTAAGAGCGGACTCGCTACCACTCGGCTATCACGACACAATACTACCTAGGTACTAATGGTTTATTTATACACGACTCGACTCACCAACTTTGGGGTTTTAGTCTAAAATTTATATAAATTAACTTCTATTTTTCGTGTCGCACAGTAATTTAGATTCACACAAAATCCACTAGCAAGAACATGACGCATAGCCTTGTATGTATAACTTCAAATACACAATACACGTAATAAGAAAACAACGTTCCTAAACATAAACAGTAGTTGTGTAAAGTTTAGGATACACAAAATAATAATAATACATAATGTATAATTTCTATCAGTAATAATAATAATAATATCTATCTTTGATAGTTTTCGTTTCCTAGTTCAATTTCTCAGTTCAGTTATAAAACTCAAATCTGACATGATTTGAGTTTTATAATTAAATAACACAGAGATGTGAGTTCATTTATAACTGCTTAGAAACATTATTTATTTTATTTCGTTGTATTATTCTTTAAATTTTCGTCTAATTCAGTGCCGTCTTTACAAGGTATGAGGCCCTAGGCCCAAGTATCGACGGGGCCCGCCCCCAATAAATGTAGAATAAATTAAACCTTTCGAATATCAAAACCTTAAGTCTTATAGCGTAACACTATAGTTGTAAGTCGCTTTTATAGAAGCTTAGATCATAATCACTTAATTATGCACATAAGCAACTATTTCAAATAACACCAGACACAAATGTTATATAAAAATAACCCTAAATTATTTGTGAAATTATTTTACATAGAGTAAGATATTTGCTATAGTGTAGATAAAAAAATTCTGCGTAATAAATCTGTAGATTTTATTTGTGTAAAAAATATCTGTTTACAATTATTTCAAGTTCGATTTAAAATTATCTTCGTGTAAAGTTTGTCCAGTGTCTTTCAATACTTTCAAATTTACCGCGTGTTCTGCTCTGGTAGCGCGCGCATGCGCGACTGGACTGCTATATGCGGCGCGGCGCGGCGCGGAAGCTCCGCGCCGCGCAAATTTTTTTAAGCATGATGGTCACGAATTGTAGCGGCGAGAGATCATTTTCAGCCTTAAAATTTATAAAAAATGATCATCGAAATGCCATGTTAAATCCTCGATTGAATTATCTTTCGATTATGTTTATAGAATCGGACATTTTAAATAATATAAGTTTTGAAGACATAATTTCTGATTTCGCTCACAAAAAATCAAGAAAAAAATTGTAATATATTACATAATAAATACTATATTATAAATTAAATGACTAACGTAATTAATTACTTTATTTTTATTACTTTATTTTGGGGGTTTTAAAGCTTACGATTTGTTATTCAACGTTCTTTCTAAAGGATGATTGTAAATGATTTTTTGCGATTGGGGGGCCCCCAACATGCCTGGGGCCCTAGGCCCGGGCCTATTAGGACTTTGCGTAAAGACGGCACTGGTCTAATTTGCGTACTTTCATGAATTTTATTGAACCACGAGCTGCATAGTTTACTTAAAAGAAATTATAAATAATTAATATGTACCATTTTCTTTAATTTTGTTTTACAAGAGTTTCAAGAATTTAAGAACCTTTAAAACACTGACAATCTTTTTTACAAAATCAGTGTTTTTTTTTTACTACAGTTCAAGCGATTAAAATGAAGGTTTTGTTCCGTCATGAGTTTTACTGATGTTTATACTAGTGCTGCCATCTTTATTCCAGTAGCGACACTTTGTCACATGTTTTATAAAACCTCCGCACTTACACAATCATGTTATTGTTTGCAAAACAATGAAATTCCTTTCACAGTAGTTGTAGAGTATAGTTTGATCTTGGTAGGTAGGTACTTTAAGTAAATTCAAGTAATAAATGAATAGATTTCAAGTAAAAATATAAATAGGTAATAAATATTTGTACAAATTTATTTTAGTAATGATATATTTTTATTAGCACAGAAACTATTTAAATATCATATAGGATAAATTTTCCACTCGAGTAGGTACCTACAGTTGAAAGCGAAGCACATATTATGAGCACCGAAATCAGATCTGATGGAGTTGGCACGCAGTCGAGGGGAACTCCTCAACGGTGTATATACAGCAGCTATTTCGTACCTGGGCTCATATGATTCGTTTTGACGTAGACTTTCATCTGTGTTTTAATTGCCGTCGAGGACGCCGCGGCTACGAAGACAGCGGAGGCGGAAGCGTGTCGAGAGCAGTAAGGAAGATTGTATGTATTTCATAGACTAAAGACAGCAGCGTTTGATTTTAATAATGTCATAAAAGTCACTTTATGCGCGGGGACCACGCGGACTGAAACTAGCCATCTTGCACCAGCTAGCTAGAGTATGAGTGTTAAGACGGTATATAAACGCAGAAGAGGGCTTCTAGTTAATTCGTACTTTAATGATTCATTTGTATGGGGCTATAATTTGTTTCGCTTCCACTGTATGCATGGCGACAGCCAAGCACCCGACTCACAAATCTTTGCATTTTGTCCTCTTTTTTTAACGATTTTTCCTTTCATCACTCATTTTCTCCAAACGGTGCTGTCTCATTTGAATAAGCTTAGCACTTAACACTAAAAATTCCACAAAAAGTAAATTCTTATAAAAAATACAAAACTCTCTCTCTATATATACGGGTATATCAGCCCATCAAGCTTCACTGCAAGGACTTAAGCCTCCCCTCGGAATGAAGTAAGGAGGTTGGTGGATTTTAACGACTGGACCGACGGCTTAACTTACTCTCCGAGACACGGAATCAGTGATTGTCATGTGTTATGTACATACTTAAGTCAGAAGAAACTTATTGGTACATGCCCTTGGAATTGCACCACAACCATCCGAATGTGACGACATTTACTACTTCTATACTTTAAACAAAAAAGTAAAAAAATAGTATTTTTATTTGAAATAAAGAAATGAGCGTAATAAGCACATAATTAATTTCAGGAAAATAAATGCGATGAATTTAGAGTAGTGACTAGACTTTATTATTAATATAATCTTCTAATGAATTTTAAAATTTCATAAAGAATCAGCTATGTAGGTACTTGTCAAGCCACTTGCAGTGAAGAAAACCATATTTAGGAGGAAAATCTATTCAGTATTTCTTATTCAAAGCAATTTTTTTTAAATATTTTTAAGTTGTAGTAGCTTACATTTTTTTTCAGAATTTTCATTTTTTAGAAACAAATATATACATATATGTAACTTACCCACTATGAAAATTTTGAAAAATATTTAAAAAACAATTACTTACAAAAATATTGAAATTTCTTTATCCAAAATTTAAACTGACGGATAGACGCGAGCTTTAGTGACGTACAAAGCTTACGGTAATCAAGTCCCTTATAAGAACCGTTAGAAAAAACGTTAAAAAGCAACCCATGTGCCGCTAATTTTATTCCTGTGTTCACTGGTTATGAAATTAATGGAAATTTATTCGTTTTCGTTCGTACGTACGCGTTTTATCGAAGCATCTGTGATCTCGGTCGATAGCTATTTCTTTTTTTTTTCATACAAATTAAGGTATGCGAACGTGTAGTTAGCGTTTGATATATCATAAATTGTTGTCGACACTGTCAGTTCTAGAAAAAGTAATATTTCATTAGTCTACGATTTTAGACAAAAAAAACATACACAGAGCTAGAAATTGTAAACATGCAATTAGTTCTAATTATGAATCGATGTTTAAGATTTTATTTGTCAAATGTGAATTTAATTGCATTAACAAAATTGCTGTTATTGATTTTAATTTAAATATAGGTTTCGATATTTAATATTGATATATCGATGAAAACCAGTGTGAAAACATATTAGATGTTTGGTTGTGTGATCATGGTTTTTTACATGATTTTAGGGGTAAAATTCACTACGAAAGTTAATTTGACTATACACATACACATCGGTGTAAACAAATATAGATTCCCTGTTTTTTCATTTTATGTTTCAGTGAAGTCATCCTAAAAAAATTATAAAACATTCGGGAACTAAAACTGATGTTCAGACAGACAATAAAGCGAGACCCTTAAAAAGACCGAGACAACAAACGACAACTTTGATATTTTAATTAATTTTGTTTGGTATTTGTTCTACATTGTTTTATCCTTTCAACTGCAGCAGTCATTGATTTAAAGTTAACAACAGCAGATATCTCATTAGACTCATCAAATATAAAACGGACGCCGTCCCCAAAACAATCCGCTTTGGAAACTTTTAATTTTATTCGCAAATATGAAAATTAATTTTCACGCTGTCAAAGAGAAATTAATAAATGCTGATTCGCAAAAAAAAGCACGTCACTCACCCACGGAACGAACAAGAAACTTTTAAAATCATTAATATATTCAGAAAGAAAAGTCTATCCGTCCAGCTACCTTTACGTGCTTTTTATTTTCCACTCTTTAAAAAGCTCTAATTTATTTACCAGGGAATACTTTTTGAAATACTTTAATTTTAGAGTTTCTAATGAATCAATTTCAGTCAATGAAATGTAGATATAAGTACAAGTAAATAGCAAAAATAACAAAGAAGTCTGAATTATTCTTCATGGTATTTTAACTGTAAATAAATTCACATTACCATAGATTCAGATGCTATAGGTTTGTAGATAAGTGTCTACCTGTTATCTAACAGTTTTTTTTCTTAATTCACAGCTTGGACGTCCGGAAATTTCTTTAACGGAGTGCTTTTTTGTTTAAAGCCAACTTTTGTACCCTAATGCACTGATCACTCCCCAACTTTCTTCGCAAAATTTAATTAATACAACCCCACAGTTCTGCGTCTCGACGGTAGAGGGCGCGCACATTTACATATCACCGCTAAATTAGCGCGCCTTTGATTCAGAGATTTTTTTAGCACAAAGCTCCTTAATTTCTTGCATCGCAAATGGGCTTTTCGAACCACACTCGTCTACGGTAACTCGGGTGCTATTCTTATGGGTTTTAAGTAATATAATTTATAATTGTAGATGTGAAATTTGTTGGATATTTTGAATCGTTCTTTGATTTACATCATAATTATAAAGCACGGCAACAAACATTACTTCCATTTAAAAAAAATATTGTATTAGAATCTAGTAAACAATTAGTAGATGAATCATCGTGAATTACGAACGAATTGTTAGTCCCCGAATGGGCTAGTGTATTCATAAGTTCGGAAGAGACCATCTAAAAAGTCGGTTTTTGAAACAGACGGTCTTTCGAATGGACTTAAATATGGTCTTATGAAAAGATGGACATTTATAATAATAATACCTGAGACATCCCATACAGCGTCATCTAGTCCCAAATTAAGCAAGTATTATGGGTCCTAGACAACTGATATACTAAATACTCTTTATAATATATATATTTTACACCCAGACACGGAAGAAATAGACATGTTCACGCACATAAATATTTGTCCCGGGCGGTCATCGGTTAGTCAAATAAGTTTTCCAAACGAACGGTTGTTCAAGTGAGCTATCATCCAAAACAGTGGTTTTATGTACAAACCAACTTTCCTAGAAGCGGACAGACCTTCAAATGGTCAGTCCACCAAATGACATTAATTTAAACGGATAGTTTTTTCTAATGAATGGTCTTCTAAAAGAAAACTCTTTCGAACGCATAGCCCTCCGAACAGGATAGTCCTTCAAATAGTCTATCCTCCAAAAGAACAATCTTCCAAATGGACGGTTTTTAAAAAGCCGGCCCGTCAAATGAACAGTTCTTTAAAAGGAAAGTCTTTGAACGCAAATTAAAACTGGTTCAAAGGTTGAGATGAATTTTTGAAAGAAGGTATGGTACAGGGCAAACTTTATGATCTCCCTGAAGTTCCTGCGCAGTATGTTTTTAAAGTAGAGGCGACGTAGGCGCGGCGAAGACGCGGATGCTTGTGATACTATTATATTACGTTTTATATAGTCTTGTACTGTTGATTTTGTATAGTAAACAAATTTTTCGAATAGGAGTGTACCTATCCATTTCAGAATAGGACCTTAGACTCGTTTTTGGTCTACTTTAAGAAAATGCAAATTTTCAGAACATTAGCGTGTAAAAGATAAGAAATGGGATTAAAGTAACTTATTGTTTAAACCGGGATGCTGGGGCGAGATCTCTGCTGCGTATGTTAATTTGTTCCGGTAATTAGCGACAAATACTTAGATAAGTGCTCCAAAACTCATTCGGTTAATATTTTAAGACAAAAATATTATAGTTTCAGTAATGATTATGATAGGCTACATAATATTGTAGAGCTGCTTATGTAAGCCAAGGGCGACGACATCGTCCACTTCCTAAATCGTCCATTTCTAAAGACGTATACGACAATTTATTTTATTTTACAATTAAAATTATTTTATTCGAGGGTGGGAGGGAGGGAGGAAGGAAGGAACGAACGAACGAACGAAGGAAGGAAGCTGACTCAGCACCCGCTGCAGGTGTGTGTGACCACGCCCACAGCACTGATTTTTTCAGTCAGCCCCTGACTGACTAGAAGTCACTTGATATGATATCCACTGTCAAACGAGAGATAGGTAGATACTTTATCTTCTGTACCCCGCTCGCCACACTCACATGTTCGATTTGTTGCGTTTCCCAAAATATATATTTTGAAATCTCAGTACCCGGTAAATCGGATAGCTTTGCTAGTAGGTATGCCTTACAACGTACAGTCACTTTACAAATTGTGTACTGCAATAGGTAACCTAAGTAATCAGCACGATTTAAAACTGCTGGCAATTACCTATACGGAATTCCAAACACGCTATTAGTTTATCGAAATCTCACTTTCATCTACCAAAAAGATCTTAATATAAAACTATAGTGCGTATGAAAGCCAGCATTCTTAACTCGTACTGATCGATCGCTTTGGATTTGAAGAAAATCTATCTTCAATAGAGTTCTGACAAACGCTAAATTTACAACTCTGTAGGTACAACACTTTTAAACAATTCTGTAATACTCGTAGTTATACACAGTAAGTGTAATTTATTAAGTACGTTTATCTACACAAATAAATATTTATTTTTTTATCCTCAAAAAAAGACAGCAGTAAAGCCAATAAATAAAATGTACCCACATCGAGTGGGCAGCGACTTGCCAAATTACCAGAAATTCTATCCCCAACCTCTCTCTAGCCATACAATTTATAGATTCGGCCGCCGTTATATTTTATGGTTATTGCGGGCATTTTATCAATGCGGTATATATTGAAAAAACGGACGCCCGTTTCGATTGAATAGTAGAGGCGATATGTGTAAATTAGACTATAAGGGATGTGGAGTTATTCCGTTTGGATACATGTTATTGTTTAATTAGTAAAAATAAAGTTTTGATTTTTAATAATAATTATCTGTAGAAAAAATAAATTTAGTTTTTTTTTGGAAATTGACACACATTATGAGATTTTTATTCATTTAGATTTGTATAATTGTTATTTAAAAATTTGTATATTTTTTAAATACATATCTTTTGCTCAGTATTTTATAATAAATGGCTAAAACTGAAGACGTATGATAATTTGAGAATAAAAACTAGTTTTATATCGTATGTAATATGTAGTATGTTTTATATACATAAAAATGTTTTTTTGGCCTTGTATGCTTTCATATATTATTCCTCCAATTGCAATGAATTTTTCAAATTACCAACATACTTAATATATAGGTATATGCCTTTTTGTTAGACCACCAGGAGCGCTGCACTCGATGGGTTTACTAAAACAGCAGATCTGATTTTTAATGCAGTTTTTTGCATTACATAAGGATAATCTTAGAACTAGTTCTTAGATAAATTTTTCATGGACATTGCAAGAATTTTTTTTTTGTAACAGCTTAGCCGATTTTGTTACGATTCATATCAAAATAGACTGACGAATTGACCCAGTAATTAGAAAGTCTAACTGCAGAACCCAAGGTCGCGCGTTCGATTCTCGTCCGGGACCAATATTGGTGTGCAGGAACATGTCTATTTATTAAAAAATACTGAAAAATGTATACATCAATTATCTAGTACCCATAATGCAATGCGGCGGCTTTGGAGATGGTACTGTGTGAAATATCCTAAATATTATTATTATAGATGTCATAAACTACTACGTTAGAATAAAATTTAAAATATTGAAATTTTATTAATTAATTTTATTTTTTTTCTTAAGACTTCCATATAATTACGTCCAATGACGTATGTACGCAGGGTACTTATTAATTTAAGAATCATGTAAATACAACCTGGTCTTGATTATTGTTTCTATGATACTTGTGAGTACTATTTCCCCCCTCAAAAGAATAAATAAGAAATTGTTCAACGCAAAAATGTCTACACTTACTTTCGATCTAAAACATCGACTTTGCTCATTTGTCCGGAAACACGAGGCGTTGCGTTAAACCTTTTGACGTGTAAATAGTTCTTGTTTTATTTATAAAGCCCCCTCTCCCTCCACCCACAGTTCGATATTCCCCTAGCTTTTCCCACTTGTCCATCCCTCCTCTGCAGTCTGTGGCCGTTCATTCAATGTTTACTCTATATATTTTTCTAGGTCCGTTCATCAAAGGGACCGAGCGATGCGGATCGACGTTAATATTTTAGATTATAAAAAAATTGCGTTCCAGCAATACATTTGTTTATTTTAACCTACTCACGAATAAACATTAGCTTAAGCATCTTAATTTTTGTTGTTTTCATCCAAACACGCAGTTTATTACTTGAATCGGCAGCAATCAAAATATTTTTTCAAGTTTGGAAAGTATAAAATACTGCAAAGCGTAGAACTTATGCTATACGGCGTTAGGTACTACATCTGCAATAAATTGCGTGGAATTTGATTTGATCTCTGAGAGCAAATCTGTTGCTGAGAGCAATTTTTATAAACATTTGTTTTACAGAAACATTTTAACTCTTATCGAATTAGATTTAATTTCAAGCAAAATAAATGTGCTTACTTTCAAAATTTACTGTCAGAGAACAAATCGCAAACAATTTATCTCAGATGTATTTGTAGCCTAAGGATGAACATCTTAAGTCTTAAATATAAAAATTATAATCTAACCAAAATACATTGAAATATCTAATAATATCTGAGACAGCTCAAAAACGGCCTTCTAATCCCAAACTAGGCAGAAGCCTGTAGGTACTACGAGTATGAGAAATATTAAACTTAATTTTTTTTTGTAATACGTACCCACATTAATTTATCTCGAGTGGGAATCGAACCCGCGACCTTTGAGTCTGCAGTGGCCGTTTCTGGATACTCAATCATCTAACCAATATATTTCTGAATTGATTAAAATTGTATCAATTATAGTTCACAAACAAAATTATCTATCAAACCAAAACTAGAATCCAAAAAGTATGTTATCTAACGAAATCTGTGGCGACGTTTGTTACTTCCATACAATCTTCTTATCTATATAATATGTGCTTACCAAAACCTTACAAAGGGAAACCGAAAAATAAAGGATATTGCGGGCAACCTCATTAGCTTGGGTCATCAGTATACATAAACAATGAGCTACGCCATCTAGCGGCGAGCGGCGGAACTAAATAATGGCTGTATAACAAAATGCACGTTCCGATTGATTGATCGTCGTGTTAAAGTAACGAATCGTTGGTTTGTGTTGTTCTGACGTACAGTGAGTACGGCGCAAGTTCGCTGGGTGAAACGGAACGTTAATGGAATTTCATAGTGACTGTTCATTAGTCTGTTACTACATAAAAATTATTGTTTCAATGAAAAAGGGCATAACAGACTTAGTTGACAATTTTTTTTTATTACGTTAAACGAAAAAGTTTTCTAAATATATAATAACAGTGAACTTATTTAAAAAAAATAATATTAAATAAGGTAGTTATGAATTTTTAAAATTTAATTGTAGACAGAGATGGCAATACCGCACGGTGTGACGTCAGGTCACTTAAAATAATGTTAAACTCTCTTGTTTATAAATTTTGTTATCGTAGAACATCTGGTGGCGCCTTTTTTGTATTTTTTTAATGAATATAAGATTTGCAATATTAGTCAATTACACTATTAAGTGTTAGTACAAAAGAATCGATACAACGATTACACGACATACACGAATGTGCAAATTATTCATGTTTTTTACATTTAGTAATAATGGTTGTTATGCACTTAACGATTTTCGAAAGTTATAAAATGTATAAGATGTGTAACTCACGTAGATCACATATTTACATCAAAGGAATCAACAAAGTATCCCAAACACGTTAAATTAACACGTTCACTACCCAATGACTCCATATGGAGTCACACCAGGCCATGTAACTCTCTAACGTCCGTAAGTAGGTACATACATTTTAAACTAAATGGGGGCAGTATGAGAGTAAAGCTGATTTGTAAGTGAATCTTTCAGGATTTGTAATGTTCATCGTGGCCATAGTCATTCGCGGCGGCATCCTATAGAAAACTTGATACGTCGACGAGTTGTACACGATGTTGCTCCAAGGAAAGGCTGTCAGATATTGTTATCGACTTAAATTTTTTTAGCGTTGGAAAATGTTATTCTAATCGTTCTGGGCTAAGGCCCGATTTTACGGGATAAAGCAACATCGCGCTCATGGTGCCAATTTTAGGGATAGGAGGTTTGAAAAAGGCTCAAATGACGCGAAATCACAAGAGCTATCTATTGACATCAAAATTTTGAAAATCAGTTGCATAGTTTTTGAAATTTTTTCGAAAAACGAAAAAATTGTCGAAAATTTGCTCTTATCTCAAACTTCGGAGTCGATTATCTCGAAACCGAAAATCGATTGCGACAAAATGAAAAAAACGGTCGGGCGATTTTAGTTGGCTGTCGAATAAGTCCAAAATTTCAGAAAACGGTCGAGCGGTTAAGGCTGTAGGGCGGTCAACGTGAAAAAATTCAACTTTTTTTCTAGCGCGGCGTCTATGAGTCGTACTCTTCGACGAGTTAATTACCTCGCCTGCTCTACCTCTACTATAATGAGAGCCGTGTTCACCGATAAATAAACAGGTGTTTAGAATTTAAACTACTGTTTAAAACCATATTACCAAAGAAATTTTTTTTTGGTGTACAAATTTATTTCCTTCTTCCCAAGTTTTTGTAGTTCTAAATTCATTTTCCAATGCCGATAGATAATTACGCGTAGTGTGGAATCTGTAGATTTTTCTATTAGAAGAAGATCTCAGTTTGAATTCGCTATAAATTTTATGCTTTAACTAATGAGCGGAAAAAAAATCACACAAAATAAAAGGTTGATAGAGTTTTACTAACGCAAGTATTAATAAGTGTCGCTCATCCATGGCGGTATGGTTTCTACTTTCATCAAACACTACTTCTACTATTTTGCATTGATGCAGCAACTCGTTTATTCACACGCCGTGGCCACCGCGGGACAACGAACAGTATAAATGACTTGTTTGTCATTGACCCGTAGCAGCGTTGCTCTATTAATCAGTATTTTTTCCTGAGTGGGGGGAACATATTTTTCTAGTTTTTTATAGCTTATGTACTACCCCTGCATTATCGTAACACGGCGGCGAATGGTTTCAAAGATTGCTTCTATTTATATGAAGTATATTTAAACATTATTTTTGTCTGGTAGGTACTCATGATGCAAGATTTGGTTTGTTTGGAAATAGATGCCGTTGTATGGTATGTCCGTGATATTATTATTAATAATATAATTACATTCGACAAAATATATTTTAATTCGAGGTCTGCCTTGGTAAACGTTAACATGTAATAACACATTAGCAACGATTATATGATATTGTTAGTATTATCTTCTTGTTTTTTAATCATTTTCATAACAAATGTGTCTTAGGAAAACTTAAGAAAAATTTTGAAATAATATACTATAATCTGAAAAGTGTGTGAGCCGTCATGGGGCACCTGGCAGATGTGAAACATTCAAATTAATTACAATGTTTTTCATTCAAATATTATTTAATGAAAATGGACAAAAATATTGTAGAAATGACTTTTATGGGCATTAAAATTTTTGTTAAGCTTTACTGAGATATTTGTTATGTAAATACCTATACTTCCCCCGCTTTCTGGAGCTCTGCGTCTATGGGTTGGGTAACCATAATAACTAGTTTGTGTCTCAGAAATACACCTCTTTAGTTTAACTCTGTGAAATCACAACTATTTAAATAACAAGGCAGCCTTGTAATGACTTATTTACTATAAAATTATATTTTTAACTTTAATTATGAGAATTCCCTCGACGGATCAGGTTTTCTTTGGCTGACCTGCCGCTGTTGGTGACTATTGTCACAATACTTATTACAATAAATCTCCATCCTTTATCATATGAGCTTTGTGATGTTTTTCTCTGTGAAAGTATGAATGAACAAAAAATTTTTATGTGAGTTAGAAAGTAAATTCATTCATGTGGAAAAGCAGTTTGCAGTGTATAAAAGTAATTTATATTTTATTTTGTTTGGGAACAGTGAACGTGTTAATGGAAATGATCTTCAGATTGTTAAAAAAATTCTATACATAGGTACCAAAACAAATAAGACAACTAACCCATTAAATCCGAACTTTATTTTTTTTTGTTATAGTTATGTAAATTATAATATTTTCCTTTTTCATATATTTCGTTCACCAATACCTTTTTTTTTAAAACAGTGTTTTCACCATGTTTCATTACGTGACACATTTTATCGCAGAGAGGTCAAGATTCGAATATATGTATGGATATATTAGGTTAAAATAGAATATATGTAGGATAACACGACGTAACAATAAACCCATGTCAAAACGAAAAATATCTTACACGTAATTAGGTCCCATGACTACGTATAACCTCAAAGGACGTCCGGCATCAACACGTCATCAACTGTAACGTCATATATCCAAGAGTAACGACGCAATTTACGTCAAAGCCAAGTTACTATGTCGCCTCGCCCCATCCGTTGCGGAGTACATAAAGAAGATAATAACGAACAGCCGCTGCTAGATGGCGATTTATCACGCGACTCATGACAAGTGGCCTGTCCACGTCAGCCTAGCAGGCGAAGCTTTTTACCGTCTACCCTCGAATTTTTGCTAGGATTCATGAAGAATTCAAATGGAGGAGGATGACTCATACAAGTATCGAATGATAAAGAGAGGTAAAACTTTTATTGACTATGTACTTACAACCCGCTTTAGCAATAAAAATATTAATTTTAGTATAAAATAAGCAATGGGCATTGTTCAAAAATTTTGCCATTACATAGAATACTTTTTATGAAAATATAGATAATCTGGAGTATTTTACTAATTATTGTATACATATGAATGGTCAATGAATAATCGATTGTTATATTATAAATATAATACAAAAATATTTGGACTAGGTATCTTTCAGAATTTTGTGCAACGCCAATTTTTTAAGATATCAGATTTGACATGTTTTGTTTTACGTTCTCAATCTACTTTTACATGATCCTATGGAAAATTTAAAATAATTATTTTTACCACTTAAATTTAATACGATTGAGGGTTCCTTGGCCATCATTAATAGCCATTAGTCGATACTTGAGTGGAAGTAATACCTAAACTGTGTTAATACAGCGTAACGTTACTTGTGTTGACATTACGGCATGTATCTTTGTGGATGCAATTTAAAGGTGGACCTCTCTAAAACACTTTCCGATTTGGAAGTATTTGTGTGCACTGCTGTGTTCTTGCGTGGTGTTTTATACTGTATCATGTCTAAACGTAACACAATATTCATGCTTACTTAGAAATAAGATATGCATCACGGCACTGATACAGCATCCTTATTTATTAATAATTACTTATATGATATTATAAAGTTTTAAAATATTTGTAATATTTTGTATTTTTTACCAAATATGGGAAATTTTAATTCTATTTTATTTTTTTAAACATAATTTACATAAAACTCTTATAAAATGTATTCTAAATAGTGCATCGTTATTACGATAAGCTATTCATTGTTTTTGGACAAAAAGGCAATGTAAGTGTTAATTAAATCGATTATTTTCTAAATAGAATACTACTTGGCTCCTTCATTATTTTATACGTCTGTTTTTCTTTTTTTCGCATACCTATAGGCGATTCGATTGTTCCATGAAATGCCTTATCCAAAGACTCTGCTCAGTAGATTCCTTAATAGTGGTAGTTAGACACAGTTGCCACTCGCTATGGAAATGAAGGAATACTAGCGAAGGGCGACATAAGCTTTTTGTGATCTTCCTACGGTTAATTTGAATATTGACTAGTAGATGTTTGTCAGTTCAAACTTGTTGGTTTTTGGGTCAGCAGTTCAGTTTCTAGCTACCTTTGATGGATCGGTTACTATTGAATTAAATATATCTATTTCCTTTTACAATAATTTGCAGTATTTGATGGACGTAACGCTTATAGCAGAACGTCTAACGTCTATTAGAAACGAAAATTAGTTTATAAATTATATTTTTATTGATTATAACGTGAATAAATTTAAAATTGATAACTTTAACTCGTTTTATCGATACAGTTTCACATGAGAAACTTAGGTATAACATAAAAGTTTAAAAAAATTAAGTAGGAAAATCCAGATCGGGGGGCACCCCTTTGCTAAGGCTGCAGTATCTTGAGATTTCGACTATGAAAATAGAATTCGTTACGTGTTGTTACGTAGGACCACCCACGTAACGGATAAAAAAAAATCGTTTAGTTTGATTTAATTTGAGAAAATATTGAAATATGCCGATTTTTCCATCACTCGTAAAATTTCTTTTGAGCATTAATACCATCTAAAGATTGCATCTATAAGAAAAAATGTTATGTAAAATTTTCACATTGAAGTTTTTTTTTCGAAACAGTCATTGATACAGTGCGATCACTAAGTCAAAGATAAATACTGCGCATGAGGAAGGTAGGACCGTGGGTGTACCGAGGAAGAATATCCCGTCGGCGGCCGCTGACCGACTCAATTGTCAGTCGCCCGCACATCGCCACGGTAATTCAATAACTTTGTGACGGGATATGTCAATATTTTAGTAGGTACTGAGTGATACTAAACGAAAAATTATAGTCAAACTTTCAGCACTAGATTGGAACAATAATATTATTTTCTTAACTTATCTTCAACTTATTCATCTCCCTAATAATCTAGACCAAGTTGGCACGTACCTTTCGCTTGTAAATTAATATTTGCACCACGGGCTATCAAAACAAGCGAAAATCTTAGCCAACACAAGGGCACTTACAAAGCTTTGCTATGCTTTAATGAAAGCTCGGTCTATCCATGATTATTCATGGCACTTTAAAAACACGTCCCGGGGCGCTCACGTAAAGCGAGCGACTTGGTCTCCTTCATCAGAATTCAGCAAACCTACCAAATCAGTCCTCAAACGTTATTATACTTTTATATTTTTAAACCCCGATGTCAACGTGTTATAAGTTTACGACCTGTGCCTGTATGGCTTTATGTGGGTCTGTCTGTCTGTCTGTGGCATCGTAACTCCTAAACGGATAGTACGATTTTAATGCGGTTTTCTTAAAGTGAAATTTGGTTTAATCGAAATAGTTTGAAGGTTAATTTATATATATCGGTATGTCTGTGTGTCTGTCTGCGGCTTTGTAATTCCTAGACTATTAGCACTATGAAGCTGAAATTTGGCATGGTTATGTACGTTTGTGACCTCCATATAGGTGTCAATTAAATTCACAAAAAAATTCATGGTGAGTTACAAACATACAATGGGAACGAAAAAACTCATTTACACGTATTAACCCTCTAGAGTGAAATCTCACTGTTTAGCTATTTTATAATCAGTTGAAGTTTCTTTGATGGTTTTTGAATGTTTTTACGCTTTTCACCTTATTTGAATGTCCCTTTTTTTTTGATAAATAATTAACACTTGAACCCCTCTGGAGCTAGAACCACGAGCTCTACACGCTCTATAAGTTTGAACTCGTTCAGCTGAACACGCGGTATATTATGTACGGGTCGGCTGAACTTATTTCAACTTTAAACATGTTTTTCTCGGTAACCGTAAGTTCACGCCACTGCACACTTGAAACTTTTTGTTTAGTTCGTTAAGCTCTACATGCACTATAACTCTGGACTACATTCAGGCGAACACCCGCGTACATGAACAATATTCACATTCTAATAAATAAGCAATTTTTTTTTTATATTTCTAATTTTTACTTCAAAGTTGATATATACTATACATGTATACTAGATATGATTAACAAACTTTTTTGTAAACATACTGTATTTCCGAATGCTTTTCAAAAAGCTCAATATTGGTCAACTGTCTGCAGCATCTGCACCATTACTGTGATTGGTAGTTCTGTCTTATTTGTCTAAGTGTCCACTATCGCAGAGGTGTATTTGTCCGAGTAATGCTTGGATTTAATTAATTTTATTGCTGAAGGAATGGAAGACAACGCTCGGGACATGTAGTTTTAGCATTCCAGTTTTATGGCTACAATTGTTGAGATAACATGAATTTGTATTTCCTTGAGATTGTTTGTCGTACGTGTTCAGGATTAACAAGTTCATTATGGATGGACATTTTGAAACAAAATAAATAATAAAAACTTTGACGTAGTTATTATGTCACTATAAAGTTACTAGATAAATCCATCATAGGTACAACTACATCATATCAGCCCATTATGCTCCACTGTAGGTGCTTAGGCCTCCTCTTGACATGAGGGTGTTTGAAGCTTAATCCACCAAGCTGCTTCAGTGCGGATTGGTAAATTTAACAACTGCCAACTGATGATGGCAACCGAGAGCGACGATTTAATGTGCTTCCCGACGCACGGAGTCAATGACAGTTATGTACATAAGTTAGAAAAAACTTATTGGTACATGCCCAGGAATTCAAACCACGGCCTTCTAAATAAGAAGCGGGCTAGCTACCACTCGGCTATAACGACATTTTTCACGTATAGTTCAATACAAATGTTTTCATTAAGTATTGCATTATATTTTTATACATAGTTTAACGTGAACAGAATGGAATTAAACGTTGAATGCAATTTTTTTTTTTATCACAGGCTTTTTGTAAACACAAATCGAATCGTGTCTACACTGCAAAACATCAATACGTTTCAATTAACAAAAGTACTACAATGTTTACACAAGTCACATAGTAAAGTTACATACTGAAAGCTTTGCTGGCACATAGCCTCTATATAGACAGGAAGGTTGTATATAAAAGCCCACTCATCCGCCAACGTTCTTGGCCGGCGAAGAACGCTTCAGGGTTGACAGAATTTTTTTTCAGTAAGCGTTGTTGGAGACAAATACATAGGCATGTCGAACAAAATTATTAACTTTTTGTAGTTATTTTACAATGTTTGTATTTAGTCTACGAGTAGATGTCATTTACAAATAAGACAAAAATGGTTTTAATTTAATATGACATATCGTCTATTAAAGCCGTATTAGATTAACCAAGGAAATATACATATTTTTATAAAAGAATCTGCAATTATACCTACAAATATTTCGACATTAATGAAATTTAAGACTACTATTATAAAAGGTTCATGACAACTACAAAATGGATTATTTTTTAACGTGTACCTACAACGCGGCACGTGAAAAATTATTAGAAATTAAAAAATAAAACAAAATAATAGTAAATATTTTACAAAAATTAAAGCCGACTTCGAAACTTTGTCTATATGTATAAACTTATACTAAAAAGTTAAAAATAATATTTCAGCTTTAAAAAAGGCATTAATGGGCGCCATTGTTTTATTTGTAAGTTTACCCATTTAAAATGTCGGAAAATTGGCAGCAACTTCATAAACTATATACCGTCCATTAATGCTCTTAAAGTAAAAATAACAATTTAGACTTTTTAGTTTAAATTTGTATACCTACGTAAAGACAAAGTTTTGAAGTCGGTTTTTATTTCTTGTAAACATTTACTGTGTTTTAAAAGTTATAGTAGTTAGTAACTTTAGCTTATTATTTGTATTTTGTAATAATAGGCGTTCTAAACGCGCTGCTCAAATGCGATAGCTCCGTTTGGAGAAAACTAGTAATGTAAATGACGATTGTTCAGAAAAGTAGAGAAAGAAATTCAACAATTTGCGCGTCGGGTGCTTGACTGGTGCCATGAATAGGTACAGTAACAGCAGAGCAATAGCAAAAACAAATGACGGCTCCAAAAAAATGCATAAAATCTTTCATGCTGCTCCTGCCACGCTTGCGCCTCCGCCGTGACCGTGCCTCTCCTCGATGGCAGTCAAAACACAGATGGAAGTCCACATTAAAACCCATCGTATGATCAGAAACGCGAGGTAACTGACGCACACAGTTGAGGAGCGATTGTGCCTGCCATTTATATCATCAAATCAGCTCTAAGTCAGTGTATATTTCATTTTCTATAAAACTACACATATGTGCCAATTTTTATTTTTTCCGGTTTATGGGTAGTGGATGAGATTAAAATGATGATTCAACCCTTAGTGGCGGAATAATTTCTTTAAATTTAAATAAGACCGATCGTTGGACCTAAACTATTTCATAAAACAGGAATTGATCAAATCGATGCACAATCGGAAAAAATAGCAAATCACATACAGATTAAAAAAAAAACAGGCGAATTGAGAACCTCCTCCCTACTTTGAAGTCGGTTAGTAAAATATAAGTTTACCTAACTATGAAATTGCCTTTCTAGCTTCAGGTTATTTTGAATGAAAAGAAAGCCTGCATGGTATAGTTTTAAATTTGTGACTTTTGAAATAAAAACAACTGTGTTCTAAATTCAAAATCAAACAAAATTAGGTTTCAAAATCGCGTTTGTACTAAAAAACATGGACATGTAGAAAATTCAATCAATTTCTGATTACGTTTTCCGTCGTGGCATTAATGTAGCAGATACAGCCAGTAGCATCAAAGCCGTGTTTGAAAGAAACATGACTAATGAAAGCACCATCTGTTTTTAGTTTAGTCGAAATTTAGAGTTTCAAAGTAAACCAAGAGATAGGCCATGCACTAAATGTAAAAAGGCAGTCAATAAAGAAGAATTGCAAGCCATGGTGGAAGCTGATCCGACAATTTACTGCAGAATTAGCAACACAGTTTGACGTTAGCATATCTATAATATTGCGCCAAATTAGTAAAATTTTGTAAGCGACAGCCCAGGAACTTTAACCAATCTTCATCATCATTGCTTGACAATATCCTAAGTCCTCACAGTAGGTACATACATTTAAAAAAATTTTAACGTTACAGGAGTTACACTTAGATATCCATGGTCACCCTCCATACTCTCAGGACTTGGCCTCTATAAACCACCATTTCATTGGATAACTTTTTCCATGGAAAAGATTTTGTACCCGAATTTCAATGAACCCTGCTTACCAGAGTTCTATCGCAAAGGGCTTCACGATATCTCCACTCGATGGCAGAAATGTGTAAGGAATATAAGTAATTATTTTAATTAAATAAACAATTTTTATCGTTGCCATTTCTATTTTCATTTTGTCGTCACGGCAATAGTTGATTGTTATTGAAATAAAATTATACGATTAACTGGCGAAAACAGAAAAAAAAAGTTATGTATAAATAGCCCTGTAGATATCGTTTCTTTATTTTTGAAAATATTGAATAATCGACCCCCGAGGTATGTAATACAGACACCCATATACGGCAAAATCCTGCTCTAAACGAGAAAAATATATCGAAACTCCAACTCGTAGATTTCTGAGATCTTCGGCCCCTCATCATCTAGAATAGCTATAGTAGAGTATCCTCAGGGTGGAAAAGCTAATTGCTAAGCTAATTGTTAGGTCAATTTCTAATACGTATGTAGCTTACACACAACATATTCAAAATAATATATTATGTTCGCACGCAGCTATATGTGAGTGCATCGTAGACTCTGTAAACTGATACAGACGCACAGCAGATGCACCGCAGAAGCGAAGCATCGGATCAAACTTTGTAAATCAATAACGTCCCGCATACTGAAGCAGTGCGCTGTTAGCATGCATTATTTCTTGCCTGTGCACTGCGAAGGTGTGGCGGCGCATCGTAGCGTAAGATCAAACTTGTTAGTTTTCGCTGGACGTTCAAAATCAAAGTTGATGTGGCATTCAATGTTTCATTTTGAGCTTAAAACAGGTTAAAATGTCAACTTAATCACACGATGTGTTGTCACTGCTGTGAAGCTGCTTTCGGTGTGCAGGCGCAACTTCGCGTTGTGAAATTGTCGTTTTTGTTACGCTGTTGCAGCGCTTCCGCATCTTTGCAGCTTTGGTGTGTCGTCTACCTTATTAAATACCATTATTACGAATGTTCGACTATGGATTGAAAATTGTAATTAATATTATTAAGTGAAGCTAATTAAAGTTGCGTCGGAGAGCACATTAAGCAGTCGGTCCCGGGCGCTGTCAATAGATGGCGGTCGTTACAATCCCCAATCCGCAGTGGAGCAGCGTGGCGGATTTAAGCTACAAGCCCCCCGTCACCCTGGGGGTGGCCTAAGCTCTTGCAGTGGGGTGAAAATTGGCTGATGAAGTGAAGATGAAGAATTTAACTTCATGATGTATGCATGTTTGTATCTTTGGTACGTTCTGTAGGCTAAACAACTTGATGGATTTTAATATATGAAATATTTAAATATTATATACCCTATGTGACTCCCATAATTGACACTTAGATTCGTCTTTGTTGTGGAAGTGATATAAAAGAAGATGTAACAAGAAAGAAAGGAGGCTAAAAAAAGTTTTTGTTTTTAGTTCAATATGGGTGTCAATTGAAAGATAGTAAATAACCAATTCTAAACGTGTATTTATATATATATTATAAAACCTCTTATGCTACAATTTCAACACAAACTACAAGACAAACCGTCACACTGGATCGGTTAATTGTGGATATTAACTCACATATTATATCTTTGAACGAATTAGATCAGATTTAGATTTTTAATTAAAAAAAAGCAGTACTAAGAAACAGACTGCGTAAAAAATAATTAATTGTACGAAAAAATTAAACTAAATAATCTGTAAAATGTCAATTTAATACACTATCATATAAACATGACTTGAATACTACATAAGGCATCACAAGGCGGAGACAAACACAAACTATTGAAAAAAAAATATTTATTGTAAAAATTCAAATAAATTTTCGCCCGTCCACCCGTCCGTCTGTCATAGATCTGTATCGTCTGCACCGTGATAGGTATGCACTTGAAATATTCATAGAATATGTATGTATTGCTATGGCCTAAATAACAAAAAAAATATTTAAAATTAAATAAAGTTATTGTTTAAAGGGGTCTCCATACAAGAAACGGTTTTTTTTCCGGCGTTTTTAGTGATTGGTGGTTATGAGATCATCACTGTGCACAACAATGATTCCTATGACAACAAATAAAAAATAATAATAAAAAAGGGGTCTCCCATGCAAGTTTCAATAAATGTTGCATAACCTAGTTTAATTTTTAGCATCCGGACAATTTAAGTGCAATACGAAAAGTTGTCAATGAATTTATAAATAAAAAGTCTGTGCAAAATATCTGTTAAATCTAATTAACAAATAAAATACTATCAAAGCGTTAGAAACTGACAAAAAAACGTCGTTTAATTTCATACAACCAATAAAAATATATCGCTTCATAAAACGTATAAACATTATATTTATCCTTTAATAGTCCTTTGTGCTTTGGTTTAAAGGTCATCACAGTAAATATTAATATAAGCCACGTGCCAGCCCTACGCGCCGTAGTAACAAAAAGCAACAATGGGCGGGATAAGACGCCTGCCGCGGACAGCAAGAGGGTAAGAGGATAGGAGGAGACTGAAGAAGGGGGGAAGGAGGAGGGAACAGATCCCCTCCCTACCCTCTTCGCGAAATGTTATAAAAGAAAGGAAAATAGTCGGCCCTCCGCGACTGCTTCGCCCGAGATCGCGATTGTTCATGTATGAATTCAGCACATTAAGAGTCAAGTAGGATAAAAACAGGACGCGTCGGGAAAAGCTTTGAAAATACCCGCCGGATCGAGTGATACTCCAGACTCTGGGTTGCGGACCACTCGTCTTATACTTGTTATTTTTGAAAAGAAATTTTGTAGTCGAGTCTCTGAACTTTATTAAAAGACTATATTATTATTAGAAAGAAAAATAATTGATTTTAACGAATACGTCAACCGAGTTTCAAATTGGTATTAGTACATTCATTTGTATATCAGTACTTTAGTATAAATAAACCCTAAATATATTTTCAAATAAATCTGTTTACATTTATTACATCATTGAAGTTCAATCAGATTTTTTCCAAATTTATTTATATATTGACACATCCGTAGAATATTATGGCGTGATAGCAGGAGGGTAGCGAGCTGCTTCTTGTTTAGAAGGTCGTAGTTTGAATCCCAGAAGCAGACATGTATCAATAATTTTTTTACAACCACATAACTATCACTGACTCCGTGCCCCGGACAGCATGCTAAACCATCGGTCCTGGTTACCATCAAGATGGCAGTCGTTAAAATCCACCAACCGTACTGGAGTAGGGTGGTTAAGCTCCAAGCACCGTAATTCCGAGGGGAGGCCTAAGCCCCTGCAGTGGGGCATAATGAGCTGGTATGGTATCAATCAGATTTTTCTAATTTTCTTTCATTTTCAAAACTTATCTAACACTTTCACAAACAACATTTTACATTCAATGTTTAATTTTGATCAGACATTACTAAATTCATAAACCGATTTCAACTAGCAAACCCAATACAAATATCTAGTCTTTATCCTTCCGACCCACTTCATATTCGTATAGAGACGTAAAGGGCCCGCAATAAAAACGAAAATACCGTATTACGTTTCTTTTGTAGTCAATTAAATTGAATACTTATCTGTCGGCTCCTCCGTGTGTTATGCTAATGTTGCAAGGCGAGGAAATTTTTCCCTGTTATACGGGGAAAATTATTGCGCTGGGGAAAAACGGCTTGGGTGGCTACACTTTAATCATACGACACTTGAGTTTGTCGATATCTGTTTTCAATCGCAAAAGTGTGTAATCTGTAACATGAACAAGTAATTGCACACACGTACATGAAAATGTTTCTTTTGTTTTCTTTGAAGCTATAGGTACATTCATTGTTACAGTTGAATTAGGTTTAGCGTGTTGACCCCTCTTCGAAATTGATTGATCGCTATATTTTTCCCATATGGGTACGTATATAATATAAGTAGGTACGCCTTGGAAAGCCGAGTAGGTATTCTTAAAATATTACAGCCCAGTACAGTAGGTAAATGTATCCATAGCATATCTACCGTCAAAACGACTGTTATAAACATCTTATAAAAATATTTACATAAATAGCACAAATATATAATAAAATATGATTGAGACTGTTTATTTATTTTTACAGTTGAGCTGTACTGTTCTACAGTGGACCTCAATGGGGTAAAGAAACTTTTAGAGGATCGCTTCGTTTTCCATCTATCTGTCTGTCTGTGTCAAGATTATTTTTCTCAGGAATGCGTGGAGGCCTCAAATTGAAATTAATATGAAATACTAAGTCTACGGTCTCTTGGACCCATAAAAAAATCAAGCCACTAAGTCAAGGTCAAAAACTACGACCATTAATGCTTCATATTTTGGCACACGCAAATAAACCAAGCCTCTATACCAACTATCCATTGACTCAGAATTATGAAATTTGGCAAGAAACCAGGTCTCGCGCCACAAGTAAAAGGAAAAATCAAAAATAATTTAATTGATAATTATTTAAAATAAAACAAAGTTTTATTTTTTTTTGTAAACACGTCAAAAAATATATTGTGTAATGGTACAGAATCCTGGGTGTCTGATTCGCACTAGGTGACTTTTTTTATTTATTTATTTACAAAAGAGGCCATTTGCAAAGTTCTCGGAGTTAGTTCATTCGATTTTCACTGCACCTCCAACGCCGTTTCTTATTTCCTATTACCGTTTATCCTTTCCCGACTTCTTTACCTTTATATGAATAATAAAACAATTAAACAAAACAAAAATATTCATTTAAATAAAACATGTGTATAATACAATGAAAATTCATTTATTTTCACAATTCGTTGTAGTTTGAAGTGAACCAGTTTACTACTTTTAATGTAGCACTTTTCTAATTATTAGAAAGTAGTTGTTTGCTTTTAATACAAACAAAACTAGCTGTTATCTGCAATTAATACTTTGATGGTAGTCCTTTACGAGGTAAGGCAGCCAATTGTGTAGATGAGGAACAGGAAAGGCTCGAATATCGAACCCAGCGGCACGCCCATTTTTTCGTGGATATATTTCAATTTTTATACACCTGCCATTTTGCAATTTTAAGGCGTCTTATTAAATATATTCATATTTTATGTGCATTGCTGCAAGAATTAATTAAAAAAATAAAGCTCAATTATTATGTAATCAAAAAGTATGTAATCAAAAACATTGCAATAACAATAAATGGTAATTTTCGTTACGATAAAATAAAACAAAATAGCACGAAAAATATATTGTCAATTGTACTAATATTTTAAATACGAAACAGATGTCTAGTTACAAGGGAATTACCCCAAGGTCCCCAAAATTGGTTTTTCTTATTATTTCCACGCCAAAGGTCACGATAATTAAATCCGGAAAGTCATAACAAAGTTCTGGCGACCGCAACCCATGAATATGGAACGTTATCTTAATGAAAGAAAAGTAGAGAGGTGTTAATCTTAAAGAAACTTAGCGAGATTAAACTTTTAATTAATACAATCAAAACAAAAAGGGTCGAAAGGTAGGCGTTGAGTGAATTATAACAAACAAATGTATGAAAAATTAATGTTAATAAACTCAACCATTTCTGTAATATGATTAAGTGTGCAAACCCTATTGAAACGAGGGTTGTACCAGGAAATAATAATATCTGGGCCATCATCATCATCAGCCCATGTCTCTCCACTGCAGGATATAGACCTCTCCTAAGACTCGCCATCACACACGGTCCTCCGCCTATCGCACCAACTACCCCCGGTATGGTGCTTCAGGTCATCCGTCCACCTGGCCGGAGGGCGTCCAACACTTCGCTTTCCGGTACGTGGCCTCCATTCGAGAACTCGTCTACCCCATCGGTTATCAGTTCTACGGCAAATGTGACCGGCCCATTGCCACTTCAGCTTGCTGATTGTTTCGGCTATGTCAACAGCTTTAATTCTTTGACGGATTTCAGTGTTTCTGATTTAATCCATCAAAGAAACACCGAGCATAGCCCGCTCCATAGCACGCTGAGCGACTTTAAATTTGTGGATCAGTCCTGCCGTGAGAGTCCATGTTTCGGCACCGTAGGTATATAGGCTTTAGCCGGCTTTTTTTTATATCTGGGCCATTTAGTCCCAAACTATAGGCAAAACAATGTCATGATAGCCTAGAGCACAACGAACCTGTCTTAAATTTATAAGGCCCCATGGAGCCATGGTTCGAATCCGGGCGTGTACCAATCAGTTTTTCTGACTTAAGTACACAATATCACTGACACCGTGCTTCGGAGGGCACGTTAAGCAGTCGGTCCCGGACGCTGTCAATAGATGGCGGTCGTTACAGTTCCCAACCCGCAGTGGAGCAGCGTGGTGGACTTAAGCTCCAAACCCCCCTCCTCACCCTGGGGGAGGCCTAAGCCCCTGCAGTGGGGTAAAAATGGGCTGATGATGGATGATGGATATAGGCAAAACCTATGTTAAGGTACTAGACAACTTATATACATGCATATGTACATATACACAGGGTAATTTATTAGTCAGTGCGTATATTTTTGTCACGTAATAAGTGTCATTAATAGATCATATTCTACCAATAAAAAAATATTTAATTTGTTTTTTAAATTTAGTACTTCATCCCGCACAAAATTTGAAAAAAATAAAAATATACAATTTCAGCAGTGGCAAAACGCGATTGGGTCGCCCTTAACAAAGTGGCGATGGTTAGGTACCACTGTTTCTGTGAATAGCTTCAGATGTAGTTATTTCAATATTTTTGTCCTGAAAACAAAAAATACGTGTAATTTTCATTTTAATGACTTTTCTATATGCGGAATATCCGCACTGACTAAATAATAATTCTGTACATACATATGACAAATGGATTAAAAAGATTGCAGTTAAAGTTTTGATTTCAGATAAAACTACCGATATAATTTACCAATATTATAATTTGGACCCAAATAAATTCTGAGAAACGTCATCAAAAAGGAATAAGGAAGTAAAAACTTAGTAACTCCAATATTTTAACTAGAATCCTTCTATGAATACCAAATACGGGCAGACTGTTGAAATATTGCCGCGGGAACAGTTGAAATTTCCATGAAACATTTTAATATCGTGCCGAACTCACCTGCTTCTTTTTTTCTCACGCCATAAAAGTTCGTTCAGACCCCGACTTTAATGTCCCTGAACCCGTTACACGGTCTCTTCGAGCCTTAATAAACCCACTGAACTACACGAAGAACGCAATAAAAAAGTTACTCCGCTGTAAAGGCATTTCATACTCGTGCAAACCCATAACGATGCACGGAATTCTTCCAAAAGAAATAAGACGCGTTGATCGAGTTTAGAATAGGGACCCAGAGTTTTTTGACGAATACGATTCCAAAATTGGCTCCTTTTGCAGTTTTATAATTTAGTAATTTGCCTGATTGTTTTTTCGACATTTTACATCTAAATCTGGAAGTCGAGTCCGTGACAATTAGGTACACGTCGAGAAGAAGCAGTTTACGACTTTATCAGACCGCAGCAGTGGGAACCGCGTTGCGAACCCATATTACAAATCGCGTCAAACTTTATGGCGGACCTCAATACAACACTAAGCATGCTTGGCAGGTACAGTCATATACCCCTCGCTCCACTGCGTCCCGCTACACCTAAAACTGTTTACTGCGACGCGACTTGTGCCTACTTTCGGATCCGCCATAAAATTTGAATGTAACTGTACGAATGGTTTAGTATGCTTGTGACAACTTAGCGCCCGAACAACTGATCGGACCCGAGAAATCTTAATGTCAGATGGTGCGTAAAAATTCTTAGTCATTAAATACCGTGTAGAACTTACTAAACTAAATAAAAAATAGTGAGCAGATAGCGGAAACTAACGGTCATTGTGAAAAACATGTTTGAAGTTTCTTTTCTTATCACTTTTCTTCTTTTTTTTAACTTTTTTTAGTTTAGTGAGCTCTGAACGCTCTATAAGTTGGTGTAGAAGAACTTAAAGTGAGACTTTAAAAGTAAGCAGTAAAATGAAGGCGAAAATAAGTTACCAACACCCAATATGGAACATATCTGCCAAGTAGCATTTTGATACTACTATTAAAAAAGATTTATATAAGTAATATTTATATTTATTATTTATGTTTATTTATTTATGTCTTGGTTATGTACAAGATGTTTGGATCAACGTAGTCAAAACTTATAGAGCGTGTAGAGTACCTATACCAAACTAAACAAAAAGCATCAAAAAAAGATGATTCTTTGAACAAGTTTTTTTCGGTAATCGTTAGTTTAGGCAATCTGCTCACTTGAAACTTTTTGTTCATTTCGATAAACTACATGCTCTTAAGTTTGGACTACGATCAGCCGACACCCGGTGTAGGAATATATCGTTAAATAGGTCATTTTGTACCATACTTGCTAATGTTCCAAGTTTCACATTATCACAGGTGAGCCTTCGTAAAGTCTTGACATCATTCATAACTTTGACTAATTATTGTTTTGCTTATTAGATTTCCATTCATACGGTGTATCAATCAATGTACTGGGTTACAAAACTTATGAACTGTTGTATAAAATAGAATAAAATTTAGACAATAATGTAATAGACAATAAGTAGACAATAACACAATGCAACGGTGTGAAGCCATTATTCATGCGATGTACGCGGAGTGTCTACAGTTTTCTTTGTCTCATCGAAAACGAGTGCAGTTCGTGGAGCTCTTCACAAAGGTGTCACGAGGCAGTCCAGTGTTGCCATGCCTCGCTCTTCACGAAATTTATGCACATAGCTTACGAGCGAGAGGCCCTCCGTCACACGCTGGAAACACTACACGGCGCATCACTCGGAAAAATATAACAATACCCTTTCACACAAAATCAGGCAAAAATGTCACCTAATTTACTGTTCATAAGATCTAATATCCTTAAATTATACAATTGAATCGAAAAAAAATGTGACATCCATACGCCATTCAATCGAAACGTGTAGAAATTCGGTTGGAAACGACAATGGCGCAACTTTTTGCTCGGGCATTCGTTAAGTTAGCGAGCCTGCGTTTTATGTCGGATCCCGAATTAATCCCGGTTTTATGTTGGCACCATTGAATTAATATAGTGACAGTTCGCTTTAGTTGATCGTAAAGTTGGTCTTAGTTTATGTTTCCTTGTGGTTTGAATGGTCGACATGTTTTTTGGTGTCAGACTGTGGTATGAGCTTCAATGCTCGCTGCTATTAAATATGGTAGGTTTTGTTTTTACTTACAAAACTTAAATTTGAAGTGTAACTTCTTTTGGTTAGGCAGAATCGGGTAATTTTGCGATACGAAAAAAGACAAGGCGTAGGATATGTATACGCTACTTCTTGTTCTTCTTAATTATGGCCAGGTATACACTTAATCATCTTTATTGAACCTTACTCGTCTCTTAAGATAGACTATGAAAAGTAAGACATATTTTTGTGTCACTGATAAATATTTCTTGTATTTCGAGCAACAAATTCCAGTCAAATGTATTATAAAGTTGTGTAATGAAATTATAAAGAGATGGAATGTGATGATAATATATTTTATCGTTCAACGTCTTTCAAAGTCATTTACTAATACATTTTTATCGTGAAGGGCCCATGGTCCCACCGATTTGACCTCCTGTTTGGACCACGGTATACCACTATGTACCCTTTGTCCAAATTGACCTAAATTTGAGCATAACGTTCGATGACGACGACGCATAACGATTTTAAACGTGTTCGACTTCAAACCGAGTTTTATTTTATACGATGAAACAATGTTAGTTTTAATTATTCACTTAATAAAAATACAGATATATATTGTTAATATTTTCTTTCAGTCTTCCTAGTCCAGTAAGACCACGGGCCCTTCACTATTTTATATACATATAACACTTTTGCTTTAAGAAGTTTTACTTCTAACCTCTTTAGTAACCCTAAACTAGAGATATGTTTATACATGAAACATCGACAATTTTGCTAATTTACAAAATACTAAAAAGTATCGAAAAATATTTAAAAAAATTTTTTTTTTATTCACATTTTTCAATTTTTTGTCCTTAAAAAATCACTCTTACTTTGCTTGTTAAAAATCTGGTTTACGTAGAAAACACTAAAAGTTGTAAAACTTCGTACCAAAGTGTTGGCAATAAAATAACGAATTTTGGAACATGGGAGCCACCTACAAGGAAAGTGACGTTAAATCCTTCGATAATGACATTTACACGTTCGAACATCGCCAAGGGGCGAGATGCACGTAATGCATGTCAATGCATCGCGAATTAAACGTCTATAAAGTTTATATCAAATCCATGCTTCTAATATTGGTTGTTAGACGCGACTTTATTTATACATAACAGGCACCTAAAACAGTACCACAATGCAACAGAATTTATTATAAAATTCAAAACATGCCTCAAAGACAAATCCGTAGGTGCAAATGAAAGTTCAAATAACAAAAAAAAAAAGAAAAAATCGCGTGTCTGCGTAAGTACAGCTACAGCAAAATAATCACTTATTTTGTTCCAGAAACTACGAGCAATAACAGAGGAAGAACAAATAATAATGGGTGATCTCTAAAAAAGCGAGTTCGATCGTCCAAACGAGAACGTTTGAACCTTCGAGTAGGTATATAATTTTAGGAAAGTTCTAAATTTTCCAGTTTAATGTTTCTGATATTGAGAACTAGTGGTATATTTAGCATTTGACGATATTATATTTCTTTTATATACAATTAGCATTCCGCCCACGGCTTCACCCATGTCAACTACTCAGTTGTATCGGGACCGTTAAAAGGACGCGACGCCAACCCTCCAAAAAATTGTAAGACTTTTTAGAATATTTTGAAACTTAACTACCTAAAAAATCTTTATACCAAATTTCATCAAATCGTTCAACCATTTTAGCATGAAGAATAATTATCCTACAGGAACTATGCTTTTATGCTGGATATAAAGTAGCCTATATCAGTCTCCAGCTCATAAACTATGTCTATACAAAAAATCATGTCGATCCGTTCCACCGTTGCTGCGTGATTGACTGACAAATATCCAAACACACAAACTTTATGATAATATATAGTAGAATAGTGACTGTTATGGAACATAAAAATATTATCATATAAGAAATATACCTACATCCTGCCGGTGACAATTTTAACATAAGTTTTCAGGACACAAATCCGCATTACCGCAACTTTTTCAGGCGCTAAGTATTTTCCGAGGGTGTAAAAGCTCCGCAAACTTCCCCCGCCGCCCGATTCGTAACAGACGAGCGACTCTAGCGAGTATTTATAACGCAAGACCAAACTTAATTTCAGAACCGACGTCTCCGTAAAGAGAACTTACCTCAAAATTAATATTTCTTTCATTAAAATCTTGTAATATTTTCGCTGCTGCATGCATAAGTAATTTTCATGAATAAATAACGTGCAAAAATTTTCTAACCGAACTCTACGGTGATTGGGGCTAGATATAACAGTTCGAGGCCGAGATGGATTGTTTGCGAGCAGAGACGATCCTTAATTACAATTGTTTAATCCAATATTTGATATCCAGTGATCGGATTATCTTTGGCGAGGATAGAATCAAAATTGTACAGATGTTAAGTCCGACATCCGTCGGTAGTGTGCATTTTCATTTATTAGAATCGAATTAATTAAACCTAAAAGGTTGTACGAAGTTTTTCCAAAAGAAAAACTCATAACTGAAAATTTATTTTCATTACCTAGGTGACATATTTCAGTTATGTCACATAGTAATAAAACTAATCAAATCAATTTTTTTATTTAATTACAGAAAAATTATAACAAACATCATAAACCAGCACAACCTTCAAAAACCATAAAAGTAAATACAGACTTTTTAAAATGGTTATATACGGCATTGAAACAGAATAAAGAAAAACATCTGTGGCCATTTTGCACACAAATTTGTTTCAGATTCATAACACACATTGCAAACTACACTCTTATTGTGTACACAAACATGCAAATGTACCGTTGTTTGAAGTTCCTTACTGAAATAAGTCAAAGGAACCCTATTACTAAACCTGAGCCATCTGTCAATCGGTCTATCCTAACTTGGGGACTGCAATAAGCGAATATGCTAATAATAAAAAAAGTGAAACAACTAAAGGGGCTCCTATACGAGTAACGCTGTTTTTAGAGTTCATTGTTTTTGCTCTATTAAATTTGATGTCATTATAGTACAAACTCTAACGTAAAACTACAATTAAAAAAAAAAAGCGGTCAAGTGTTGGTCGCGTTTACGTTTAAACTCCCGAACTGAATTAAAGAGAAGACAATTTAAAATAAAAATACATAACACAAATATGTTATGTACCTACCTAGTACATCAAGTGCATTATTCTTGTGACCATAAGAGTGGACTCATATGCGTGGTTGGGCTGAAAGTGAGATGGTGTACTGGGTTGAGACTGACCTTGAGGTCCTGAGTTCCTGATAGCTCCGGGAATGGCGAGAGCCGTCCCGGCTTGCACCAGTTTCGTGCATGAGCCGACGAGCTCATTGCCAGATTAAGCTGCCACTCCACACTGACAGTTAGTTGTCTGATTAGCACTTTCAGTTCACAAACTTTGCGTGACGCACCGACGCACCTTACACATACCGTTCGGTACTGTGGTTATGGAATGAGTTTTCCCTTTAATGTAATAACTGTCGCCGATCCGTTGCGTTCGGCGGCCATATAGTGAGTGTTTACCGGCGCGAGCGCGCGTTCGGTCAAAGAGCGGAATGAATGAATATGAGACGTCAAGTCATGAATGAATGGCTTGAACAATTCTAATGCATACTTCTAATACTGTGTTACAAATAAAAGGTAGATCGACGATACGTTTAACCCCAAAATTTTTATATATTTTGTATGTATTGACGCGTCGCGATGGGTTGCGCTAAGTTAGCTAAGCCTATTTATTACCGCAAAGATTGGTTAACTGTTCGGCATAAAAGTTTGTAACATCGGTCTAACGTATTACTCGTCTGTGGTTCGCTCATATTTCACCGAAAACATCGCACTTCCAACGTCTTTCTTTGTTCCGTGGTGATAATGGATACTGGAACCGGTAAAAGAATACTTCTTTTACCGGTTTTTTTTTACCATTTTTTTATGTTCTTTGATGTTGTTCTATTGATTTTTTTGCTTTCAAAGACGGTGAACAATAAACAATAAAGCTACCAAAAAAATTCTTCTTTGAAGTCCTCGACATTTTATTATCTATAATATGAAATAAAAATACATTTTATTATCCAACAATCCTTCTTAGTTGAAGCCAGTGGCCACTCGATCAGCTTGCACCTGTGGCCGCTCCCTCCATCTCGATTTAACCCAACCCTTTACGCATAATTTTCGGGGGCATAATTTTCTTTGCTCACAGTTTTTCTTGGCTGATTTATTAGCTTCCGCCAATAATAATATTAATAATAACAATTTTCTCCTGATTTGTAGTCCAAATTAATAATAATTTTAATGTATATACCTAAGTTATTATTATTATTATATACTTACGACGCTTAGCCTAGTGGGTAGCGACCCTGCCTACGAAGCTGGAGGTCCCGGGTTCGAATCCCAGGTCGGGTCAGTATTTATATGATGAATATTGATACTGGTACCGGGTCTTGGTCGTTATATGTATGTGGTGTCTTCGCTAGGTACCCAAAATACAAGCTAATGCTTAATTTGGGGTCTAGACGTTGTTGTCATGTATTCGTTATTATTATTATTATTATTATTATTATTACTTACCAGTAAATTGATATTCCAAGATTCTATGAAACGTTTAATAAAACGCACGGAGAGGTTTTTACAATTTTTTTTTTAAATACAATCGACATAATTTGCTCAAAATGTTTGTCTAATACTTAATCGTCTTTGTAGGCGGGTGGACACTGACCCGGTGGTGATAGGCACAATAATCCATCTCAACAACCGACTTAATTTAATATAGTTTATTGTGTCACGTATATGCACGTATAAATAAACGTAAAAAGTCGTTATCGCGAAAAAAAAACATATCGAATTTTGATTTATTAATAAATATTTTAAAAATTTATTTTATTTGTTATTCACTATTGTAACATCGCTTAATACGGTTCATCATTAAAAATACAGCGTCTATATTCGAAGATCCTAACTTTCTAGTGTCTTTCTGACAACTCGCAAGTTAAATTAAATTGATTTTACATCTTCATTTACATGGAAAAGTTTCAAAACTCAGTTTTAAACATTTGTGTATCAATAAAACAAAGGCTACCAATATTAAAGCATTCGCGATTCACAAGTAAATTTGTAATAAATAAATAAATAAAATAAAAATAAAATATTTATAATAATAACTTAATCCTCACAACAACGTCTAGGCCCCAAACTAAGCATTAGCTTGTGTTTTGGGTACCAAGCGAAGACACCACATACATATAACAACCAAGACCCGGTACCAGTATAAATATTGATCATATAAATACAATAAATAAAATTAAAATAAAATTTTTATTTAAATAAGTACAAAAATGAAATAATATATGTTTCACTTAATATTGTGTATACACGAAAAATCCTTAAAAAAGTCACACTCGGAAAAAAAATAACATCCGCATTATTCAAATGTCACTGTTAGACGCTCCCGAACTCTTAACTTTTTATATACATTTTGGCGGCTAAATGAAGTGGGACGATGTCTCGTCGGTACTTGTATATTTTTTTAGCCGTTTTGGCTAAATTTCCGCGCCGTATGTAAATTACGCCACGGGGGTCCGCAATTTGGTAGAATTCAGATAACTTAAGACGGCTGTGTGTACCTTACGTGTTTTTACTTTGTGTCGGAGAATATTGAATGAGATAAAAGTGTATTTAAAATTTAAAAGTATCCCTGAATTATATATGTGTTTTACGATCTTTGTGGCGTAATGAACAAGAAATCGGCCTGTAAGGGTATTCGAAAGGTTTCGGGTTTAATTCCAGGTCTGGGCGTTTGGAGTAGGTATATACACGTTTACAAGCGTAACAAAAAAGTCAGTGCTCTATAAATGCCAAATAGAGTGACAAGGTGTTAAGATTACTTGCGCATTCTCTACGTTGTTTATTATCCAGACAGTATGATGAAAAACAAGCGACTAATAATTAAGTAAGACCTAGACATCCAAAGACATCTAGAAATTTATTTTGTTACTGTGTTACTATGTTATTTACAAGTTTATTTTTATTAATCAATATATATAAAAGTAAATAAAAAAGGTGTGAAAGTATACAATAGTATCTAACGACTTAAGAATTAAAAAACACGATAAATAAAAAAAATCCTCGACATAAAAAATCAAGATAATGAATCCAAAGAAAAATTTAATGCTTATATAGAAACTACAAAAAAAAAATAGAAAAAATATTAGTACATTGAGGAAATCGTTTTCTAAATAAGATATTAGATATATATTTATAAGAAAAATTATGACTGTGACTGTGACTTTGGTCATTTTAGTTTCGCCGGCGTCAATGACTAGTTATCTCGCTTTGACACATGCTTTGGTCGTTTCAAATATGTGAGGGATAGTAAGGGCCAAATTGCATATTTTCCTGAGTTATTCTGGGTCTTTCATTTTTTTAAACGCTACAACGTCTGAACCTTTAAATATATAATATGCTGCACTTTATATATAAAAGTTCCAGTAATATTAAGAATAAAGTCAGTCGATAGTTTAAAGCAAAAATAAAAGATATCTTTATTTAGAGCTGGCAACCATAGGTTGTACAGTAAAAAGTAAAGTACTAAAGTACTCTAAAGCTTTTGAAAGCAAAACCAACGTAACTAGAACTAGTCCAGCGTTTTACTGACTTTCGCACAGAACTCGAAGTGATAATAACAATTTATTGTTTGAACGAATCAATTAATTGTTAAGTCATACAATGATTTATCTTATTTAAATTTTTGAAATAAATGGCTTAGTCAACTCTTGCCAATTAGATAAATGAATCTAATCTAAGTTTTGTGAGCTAATACATTTTTTAATATTCATAATCAGAGACTAAAAAAAACGTATAAATACATAATAAAGAAGCGCCAAAACCAATTTCATTCGCTCGGACACAAAAAATAACTTGCTAAATGTTGCGAAAACAATTGTTCCCTTGAAAAGGTCCGTTTTCATTATTTTTCAATTGTCCAACGTCACACATTTAAAGTGTGTGGCTCGAATTCGTGTTTCACAGGCCCAAGCCTGAGTTCAGGATAAATATTTTTGCTAATATTTTTTGCTTAGTCGATATTAAAATAAAACAAACTACTTTATTATTAAAACGATATCCCACAAATGTAGTTACAGCAACAATTTAATTTTCAAGCACAGAATGATGTGGTACGCCGTTTTTCATCTAAACATTATCTCATAAAGTGTTTTCCTTAAAGATGCCAAAACAAAACAGTATATTACAGTTGCTGCATTCATTTGAATAATATCTTCCGCATTCCCCCTCGAATCCATCATTTGAGAGAGGCAGTTTATCAGGCGATCGCGTCTACGGCACGGCTCATTAGGCGGCCGTTGATTTTTCTGAAAAATTAAGCAATTTTTCAATAAACGTGAGAAAAACTATACAAAATTTTATCGAACCGCAAGGGCAAGGATAAGACGGAGGGGGCCTAATTAATAAAAATAAAAGGGAATAAAATGAAAAGCAGACGAATAATATTTAAATCGTTACAAAAGAAACACGATTTGGATGCAATAAATATGCACTTATATGATTTGCGTGAAAACCAATGAAATAAAAACATGTAGTCATTTGTAAAAATCGCGGACGATTAATGTCTGAATTAAAATTTGAATTACACCAAAATGTAAACCACTCTAGCGTAGCCGTGGGAGCAAAAGGTGGTATATTTAACGTAAGTTAAATAAGTTATTAAAAAATAAAGGGTTTGAAGAGTATAGGTAATTAAAGAATTAGACAATTTTTTTTTAAATTATTTTATTTTATTATGGGATTCCTCAGTTTTTTCGTATAGCTAGCATATGAAAGCTTCATCCCTAGTAGAATATAAGCGGAGACATCTCGCTTAATTTCTCGCCCCTCGCATACATTACGTTGTTTGTTTTTGGGACATTAACATTTTTATGACTAAACTCAGACGGTGAGGAAATACTTAGATAATGCGATGGAAACACTTTGTGTCTTGTGTTCACAATTTTTGTTTTTCTCATATTAGGGTTCGGTAGATAAATAGCAAAAGAACGGCATCTTTATAATATATAACATCCTTTTAATATTTTCATTGACTCTCATTGTACTACCGTTTTTTATGTGCTATAATTTTTAAATGTTACTTTTCATTTATGTAAGGTTATGATACGTTTCACTATTTTTTATAGAATAAAAAAAGAAATTTGAGCTTAATTTAATTTAGAAAAGCCGATATAATCTCTGAAACAATAGGTACAGGTTCATTAATTTTCAAATCATTTTTAATCTTTAAAGGAGTCGGGTACTTATAAGTAAATACATTTCAAATCCTACTTTATAATAAATTTAACAAACAAAATATTGCAGTAAACATTATTCTAACTAAACTTTCTAACCAAAAAATCGCATCGAAATCGGTTCAGTTGTTTATAAGCTATCATACCAAAGCCAGACAGACTTTAAGTTAGACAGATAAAGACAGCTTTAAAGTTAAGACACCTCTCTTTTAATTTACTTTGTTTATTATTATATTTCTATTTTTACCGTGTTATATTTTAAAACATTATTGCAAGTGATATTGTAAGTGTGCCATATAAATATTTTATTTTCTTTCTTTCTTTCTTTCTTTCTTTCTTTCTTTCTTTCTTTCTTTCTTTCTTTCTTTCTTTCTTTCTTTCTTTCTTTCTTTCTTTTTTTCTGTCTTTCTTTCTTTCTTTCGTTTTTCAGCGGGGGTTAAAAATAAAACTTTTCTTATTTTATTTACTTAAGTCATATTCAAACGTATGCATAATAATTAACGTAATTCAATTTATTTTTATGATTATATTATTATATCAAATAATAACGTCACAATAATCGAGTCTTTAACATCATATCATAAAAAAATGGTATACGTATAAATACATATTCAGTGAACATTAAATCATAGATGCAATCATATTTACTTGAATGTTAAAATATTTTTTTAATTTTAAATAATATTAAATATGTTAGCACTGTTTGCTAAAGATGATTATTTTATCAACATAAAAACTGGCATTTTACAAAAATATGGAAATATTATTATAAAAATCACTTACAAAATATTATCGTAGAAAACTCTACAGTGATATAGCCATTACGTAGAGGAATATGTTTATTAAAATATATCTTCAAAGCTGTCCACGCTGAAATCGTATTATTCCACAGAGCTTAAACAAAATCATTATTCAAATTCTCGCATAATGCGCTCCTTAATAACCTGAGTCCTGCGTTTTTGAATTTTAATACGCCGTCTAACAAGTTTCAGTCGTCAAAGGAAATCGGCGTAAGTTCGTTTCAGGTATTACACGAGAGTTCAGTGGACAGAATATAGACTAGGTAACTAATACCGAAGTTTTCACGTAGAACCAAGTATTTTCTTGCATTGGTTATGTACTTACTGGGCATGACAAATTAATTTTCGAATTTTGTTGTAGCAATATTCTTCTAGAAAATATATAAATAGATTTGATACTATAACGAAATGGAAAAATATAATCTATTGACTGGGTGGTTAGAGACCCTAACTGCACAACCAGAGGTCGCGGGTTCGGTTCCCGCCCGGCACAAATATTTGTGTGTATAAATATGTTTATTTCTTCCGTGTAAAATATATCATTTGTCTAATACCCTTAATACAAGTACAATTCTTGTTTACTTTGGGACTAGATGGCGCTGTGTGTCCCAGGTAATATATAAATATTGTATTATCATTTTACAGTCAGGTAAATTTGAAATTTTTTATTTATTTTTATTTTTATTTTATTTATTTAATAAAATCTACAGCCAAAAACACAAACAGTTAAGATTTTAAATATATCACAGAGAAAAGGCCATTTACAGATTTTACTTAAAATTAAGAAATGAATTTTTTAGCAAAAAAAAAAAAACAGACTTAATTTCTATACACATAGTGATATAAGTAATTTAGATGTAATAATAAAATACAAATATTCTATCTATATAAATATACACAAATACGTATATATACATACATATAAATCAAAATTGTTAGAAAAATAAAGAATTTATAAGTCGCCAAAAAAATTATCTCTTGCTTGCAAAAAATACTTTTACATATCTTTTAAACGGCCGTATTAAAGCTTGACGTAACAGTCTCGTACCGCTGTCTCCGTCTAACAATAAATTTGAAATAGTCATAATTTGGTTACTAGTATTAAATAAAAGTGCACGTCGGGTGTTTTTGCGTGTGCACAAACTGTGATAGTTTTGATCTGAATATTTTAATTTCTTTGTTCATATAATGTCTGGAACCATCGCAAAACAAAGTCAACAAAAATGACAGGCTAACTTTTACATACTTGTGTTTGTGTCTCAAGAGACCACGTACTATTACCACGCCATACTAACAATCACTGCATGCGTGAATTATAACCGAATAGTTAGGTGATATTTTTATTTGCTATTATTGAATATGTAAATTGCTATTCATAAATTTGTTGCGTGGCTTGAAGATTTATCGTAAAGAAAATATTCATAAACATATTAAAAAAAAAGCGCTGCAAAGTACTATGAAGACCAAGAAAGTTGATTAGGGGTTATGTAGGAGTACAGATTAAAAACAGAGTTCGAAAATAATCCAATATATACATACAGATAAACAAAGAGTTTGTTTTGCTCATATGTTTATTTTCACTTGAAGCACTTGAAGGTTTCAAAAATACGTTTGTTAAATTTAAAAATTTTTATCTGTCAGTTTGTCGTTAATTTACAAACTTCTATTTGTCATAATATCTCCGGTAATTGTTTATTTCACCAACATTTTAATGTGTAGTAATTAAATAATAACGTATGCTCTGGGACAGAAAATATTATCGAAAAAGACGTGTTCATTTCATAAGGCATTCAATATCTATAGAGTTTCATATAATTATTTTATTCTGAATAATTAATATGATTTTTAATCAAGATGGCGATCGCGACTCATACTTCGAAACGTTCGAAAATGTAAATAAAATGTCAGATTCAGTGATTGGGCAGATTATTCGTCATTATCATTGTTATAAACAAACAGTTTGTTAAATTACACATTAAATGTAATTTCAGAATCTTTGTTTTCTTTTTCGGTACGAATTTGACATGTAGATCACACAAAGTTTTAGTTCACTATAAATATTTTTGGAAATATCAAGTTGCGTATATTTGGTCTGCGGCGTATTTTTTTTGCTCACAATTTTGCTGTCGCAACGCGGTTTCTTTATGTACATCCATGTATTTCACACGCTTTTAAGTAGCTTAGTACATAGTACAAGATTCCGATCTTGTGAACCCCTCATTCGTTTCCCAGGCGAAATATTGTAAATATTACTAAGGATGGTTGGCACTTTAAATTAGGTCCAGACCATTTTTAAGTGGAATTGAACAACTCTTATCTCATACACATTTTTAAACTAAAAGTGATTGTATGGTCCAAAATATAAATAAATTATAAAGAAGGTATATATACCTATATAAAGTAAAAAATAAATTTAAAGGTATGTTCCAATACAAGTATTAATTACTATTGTCAGTGTTATAATGGGAAACAAAGAGTTATACTTACTCTCAGAGTAGATACACAACAAGCGGTCCACCTCATTTACACCAAGTATAATACACTGTATTATACTGTCATACCATACTGTATCACTGTATCATACAATGTATTATACTTGATGGAAACGAGGTGTAATACGTAAATACTGGAAAAAATAAAATCTAAAGAAAGTAGATCTTGGTACCTGTTAGATAAAATTTTATTACAGAACTTCTAGGCTTATCCTTTAAGAAAGAATAACTTTTGTTCAGTACTTTTACAAAGAGATATAGACGAAATTTTCTGATTTTAATTTAAAGTAAGTATTTCACGCTGTTCACAGTTCACGTTTTTAATTAAATTAAACGTTTCAATGTCAAAAATTTCAGGATCATGATGTCCGTGACACTATTGTGTGTCGTCTAGTGAGAGGGCGGCCCGATCAAAGCTATGCGGCGGCATGATCAAAGGCGGAGGACGATCGCCAGGAGTGGCCCTCTGCCTAATTACCACCTTCACAGCAAAAGCTACAGGAGCAGTTATATACAGCCATTATTTATTCACTAAAGATTAAATAAAATTATTCTATCTGAACACATTTCGAGAAACTCCGCCTAAATACAATTTTTGTTTACATTTTAGCAGGTAAAATTACATATATAAAGTTGCAGAAATACGGTAAAACATAAAAAAATCTCAATTGAAAATGGTATGAACAATAAAGTAAGATAGCGTGTAATACGTCGGATTCAATCAATAGTGATTTCATCTTAGTTTAGTTGTGTATAGTACCTATTTGGTGTTTATTTTATCTATATGTTAAAAAAGGCTCTAAGACAACAGCTACTTTCATTGATAGGTTATGTTATCTATATAAATATACCTACATGAGCTGAACTCGGCCAAAATTTACTTTGGATTCTAGTATTAGTCCAAAAATCCCAATACATCTGAATTTTTCCTTCAATTAAACGTACCAGTTTGTAGTCAGAGAACAGTGAAGCCAATTCCAATGATGTCAATATCAATAAAAAGTATTTAAATTGAAGAGAAAATTCTGGAAATTTAAATTACACGAGATATGACACGATGTCGTGATAGCCCGAACGCAGCGAACCTATTTCTGGTTTAGAAAGCCATGCGGCCGTGGTTCGAATCTGGGCTTGTAATAAATGAGTTTTTTCTGACTTAATTACATAACTATCACTGACTCCGTGCCTCGAAGATCACGTTAAGTTGTCGTTCCCGAGTGCCATCAACAAATGGCAGTCGTTAAAATACACCAACCTGCACTGAAGCAGCGTGGTGGATTAAACTCCAATCCCCCTCAACCTGGAGGAGGTCTAAGCCCCTGCAGTGGGGCATTAACGGGCTTGTGGAAATGACACGAGAGAAAATTCTCGGCGGTTATAAAATCAATATAAGACCAAAAAAGATTATCTTGAGTTGTTCTGTACATTCGAGTAGTTTCTGTCTGTATCCTTCATATGACTAACTAGCTTTCCGCCCGCGGCCCCGCTCGCGTGAACTACACAGTTGAACCGGGATCTCTTTTTCCGGGATAAAAAGTAGGCTATGTCACTTTTCAACTTATAAACTATAACTATGCAAAAAATTATAGCTGTCCCGGTACAACTGTGTAGACCACGCGAGTGGAGCCGGGGGCAGAAAGCTAATTTGAAAATAAAATATAACTCTTGTTACTTGCTGGTAATGCAGCTTTCTATAAGTGAAAGAGTTTTTGAAATAGGTTAAGTAGTTTTTGAGTTTATCAATTACAAACATAAAATCAATTCTTTTCTATTTAAAATACAACTTTTCAAATTTTAAATACAAGTACAACTTTTCCGGATAATCTGACTTATTCGAATACTTTTTGTCATTCAAGTATCAAAAATGTTATATCCTACTAAACTTAGTGATACCCATGATTTTTTTTTAAATTCACCTCGTTTTTTCAGGATCAACTTACGATGACCAGAGCCTAGACCTCAAACTGTTACTATGAAATGGACACTGTGAGACCGTTACAGTAATAAGTAGGTTCAACAACTGTGTGATGTAGGTAAGTTGCCCGAGGCGTGTTCCAATCACATCACATTGCCTGCAGTATACCGGGCGTTCGGCTGAACTCGGTCCAAACTTAGCATGTAGACGAGCATGTAAAGCTTACCGAACTAAACACAACGTTTCTAATGAGCAGATGGCGCAAACTGACGGTTACCGTTTAAAGTTCAATTTATTTATTTTTTCATTTTTTTTACCTTTTTGTTTAGTTTGGTAAGCTCTAACACTCTATACGTTAGAACTAAGTTCAGCCGACTACCAGTTATAAACACCGTATACTGTGCTGCTACGGTAGCGCAATATGGATTGAAGTCTTTGTAAATCCATTTACAGTTCAGTAAACGCAGAAGCCTATGAGTCTGGCCGAGCGACTTTTTCATTTAGAACCAACAATTTATAGGATACCTGGTGTCTGTCGTCGATCGAAATAGAAAAGTAAGTTATATATTGACAAGAACCAATTGCATGTGGGCACATCCTTGCTTGGATATGTAATTATTTATGTGGCAGGGCAGTTTATTGTAAAGCTTTAAATTCGAAAATTGAATTAATTTTACACTGTACACGATTAATTGTATATTTTTGTTGTTGTTGAAACAATCGTTAAGTACTACTAAAAAAAAATTTATTATATAAAAAATATAATGAGCGCTTGTTACTTGTTATTGTACATTTCATATAATTCTTTCTTTTCCCTTAGTCAGTGCTAGACATTTATAATATTTTTCTATATTAACGGCGCCATGATTTAGATCGCTCCACCTAGGTCCGATCGTCGGTCACTCGGTCATTACTGCCCTCGTTTCTATGAAATATTTATGACGAGTCCGTAATAACGCCGGCGACGATATCATTATACTTTGTGATGCGGGGAGGCAGGCGGGGCGGAATACTCAGACGCTGCATCGCGGAGCGAAATTCAAATGTAAATAAACAGCGCTCGCTACATCCGAAACTCATTTCCGATGCATTTCACCGTTTTTCAGATGAGAGCCGAACGTGAAAATCTCGCGATTTCCGTCCGATGCTTTGAGGTGAAGAGTCATATCGGTCAGTGCGCAGCCGCGGCCCGGATTGCCTGCCATATTAACTTGTTAATTAGGTCCATAATACGACTTGCAGATGAGCAGACTTGTGAAGTAGAATACGTAAAAAGCCCTTTCCGTGGGGCGCGTGCATTGTCCGCACGGCCGTCGGGCGGCGCCTATATTGTATTTCGTACGACCCACCAGCCACCAGAAGTTTGCCTGTTCATAAATAAACGCGAACGGTATTCAACAGCCCTTGGTGCTGTATGCATAACGAATTTGAAGGAGGCAAACTTGGAGGCTCTGCTGACTGGGATGGAGTATAAAATTCAGTAACAACATGGTGGAGGTTTTCATTCGACGGTCCGCTCTCGGTGAAGACATAGCTCCGGGGCTAATTAGCGCCATGATTTTATGGCAAGTTTTTTTGATTGGATGTCGTTATCGAGTCTGTTCGTGCAGGTTTACAGTATCTCGGCAGTAGTTTACCTTCAACGTCTCCTTATGTTGCGTGCAGTGAAATTGTGGTTTCGAGATAGGTTATTTGTGTTAGTGCAGTGAGCCGTGCGCAGGTCGCGCGGGCGCCGTGATGAGCAAGGGCAGCGGGGTGCGAGCGGGGAGGGAGCGGCTGCGTGTCACAGTACATCGGAATCTGTGAGGCGTCTGTTTAGAATAACAACGTGAGATGATTTTTATTTCCATTATTTTCCATAACGGTGTAAGATTACTTTTTTTTTAAATTGGATTTTTCTTTCAAACTTATTTACAGTTTGGTTAGCACGACTATTGAGAAATCACGCTGTAGTTTCAAAAAAATTAATCCAATTTGAAATTTTTTATTTTAAGTATGAAGAAATCACATATGAAATATATATGTGAACTTTTTTATTGCGTTCACGGGGAGAGAAAAAACATTGTATTTAGTAATAATTATTCTTTAACATTTAAAATAATTTATTTCGTATTGCTAACTTTATAGGAAATTGAAAAATTTAAAATTTTGATACCAACGATAATTTTTTTTATTATCCATTTACACATTTAATTATTCACTTGGATCAATTATGACAACTGCAGCACACCAATTCAACGCGTCACTTATGGCGTCCTAATCTCACGTAAACCAATTATAGGTATTTAGGGTATGAAAGCCAAAATATTATATTGAGGACAATATTTTGGGAAACAAACTTTACCATTTTTCATCTCTGAGTGAGGATAATAATAATACTAATACCGGGAAAGCCCACACAAGCCCATCTATTTACAAAGTAGGTAGAGCTTGTATTCTGGGTACTATAGACAACTGATATACAAGTACTTAATTACAAACTAAACAGAGCCTGTATTATGGGTACCACAGAACTGATATAAAAGTACATACTTATTTATTTTTTTACAATACCTACATATAGATATTTTGCACCCAGACACGGAACAAACAGTTTCATTTACTCATTAGTCCCAAGCGGGAATCGAACCGGCTCCTTTTGGTTTTGGAGTTGGATTCTCTAACACTCGACGGATCGGTCAGTCATGCACATGCCTGCGCTAAGTGATTGTAATTTTCGTTGTGCTAATACAGTTCCACACAACACAATAAAGTCAATGAAACCAGTCCAATGTGTGTATGTGCTGGGGCACAATATTTTAACGCAAAAGAGGTGTTTTTTGATCACGAATTATTACATAGATGGCGAGGCAGTGAAACAAGTTTTAGGTATTTACCATTATAAGAGTGCGCTTAATAAGGGGCTCGGTACATAGAGTTGAACGAAATTCTTACTTCATCATTCGTTACATGAACACGTAAGGATTCTCAGTGGATCAGTAAAAATTGTTTCGGCAATTACACATTCTGTTATTACGAAATTTGTCTCATCATACTAAATCACTACATAAAAGATTTTAAAAAAATTGGAATTACGATTGTGTTTGCTTAATTTGACAGAATTCTAGCCTTGTGGATTTAATGTCTATATTAATTGTAAATATTTATATCCATACTTTTACATCACTTTAAAAACCTTCATTAACAACTTTTCTACTTGACTTGTCAAGGAAAGCTTGAAAATAACTAAAAATATTCTTCTAAATTCAATTTTCAAGTTTTCCGCCATTCTAGTGAAAACCTTTGCAATCGGTATTTGTCCACCTTCGCTATTTTTGGGGCTAAAGTTCCTTGTTCTGTCCACTGCTTTGATTGTATTTTTGATTCCGAAGTATAGTAGTGGACTCATGTCTCATCCCTTATCTTCGTATAAAATCAGTTGTATTTTTTATAAAACGAGCCAAATTTTTCTGTGATATTTTCATTCGTAAACGTTTCTGGTCAATACTAAGAAAACGCGGCACCCATCTCGCAGATAATTTTGTCATACCCATTTTTAATTAAAATGTAATATACCCGTTCCTTAGAAATACCTACTGCGTCAGCTATCTCTAAAAATTCAAACGTCGCTCTGCTAAAACCATGTCATGTACTTTAAATACCATTTCGGGAATCGTAACACTTTTTGGACGCCCAGGTCTGTGTTCATCTTGAGGCTGGTACTACGGCCTCGTTTAATATCAGCTACCTATTTTTATACTGTTGCATATGTTAGTGCACTATGACCTAAAACATTTTTCATTTCTTCGAAAATTGCACTGCCTATCAATCTTTTCATTTACAAAAACTTAATGACAGCACGCTCCTCGATTTTATTCATTGCAAAAAAATCCATGACAACGCTTTTCTAAATGATATTTTAAAAAAGAACTACTAGCACGACATTTTACTATTTTCAATTCACCATACTTAGAAGTAGGTTATGCTAAGTACTTATCAAACCATCCAGGTATGTTACTTAAAACGAAAAAAAGTAAGTAATGTTAAATTTTAAGTGGTAAAATTTTCATTCTAAATTTATTTATATGAATTTTTATGTGGTTATTTATTTACTTGATTTAAAAATGAAATGTATAATATTATTATTAAACAAATAATAGGCTTATAATTATTATTATTTTATTTAAAAGAAATTGATCAACATGATTGATCAAATCAGTAAGTACTATAAAAGTAGAAAATATTTTTTTTATCACACACAGCGCCATCTAGTCCCATAGTGAACAAATATAATGCTTGTATTATGGGGTACTAGACAACTGGTAAACATGCTTAAATATTATTTTTGTATTATACACGTTTAAAAATACTTTTTACACACCAGGCACGGAAGAAATACACATGTTCATGCACACAAATATTTGTCTTCGACGGGAATCGAACCCGCTATCCTTGGCTCCGCACTTAGGATCTCTAACCACTCGGCGAATCGGTCAGTCAAATGTCAGTTATATTTCGGATGTTCGACTTCCAGCTCAAGCATGTCAACTATCGAAAATACTCGTGTTTGCATTCAGTTTTACTTGTTTTTGAAAATAAAAAATATTTCCTTTCGGTTAAATTTGCGATCCTTAATAAGTAGGGTATTTTCTCTACAATCGCTTCCTTTTATTATATTTCTATCCATTTAAGAGTCGAACTGAGAACCTTGTCTTTTTTTGTCGGATAAAACCTGACCTGATCGTATCAAAATAAATATGGTATGGCTGACCAATTGGCAGAGTGCTTAGAGACCCTAATTGTGGAACCAAGGGTCGCGGGTTAAATTTCCGCCCGGGACAATTATTTGTGTGCATGAATATCTCTATTTGTTCCGTATGTGGGTGTGAAATATCTATATATGTAAGTATTATAAAAAATATTTAAGTGTGTATATCAGTTGTCTGGTACCCATAGTACAAGCTTTGCTTAGTTTAAGACTATGTGGCGCAATTAAATAGGTATTTCATAATTAGTAGGCTCCTTGATGAAAGTTTTTATTAACCAGTGTTTAAAATTGCAGTACCTATAGTAGTTACTATGAAAATATAGAAATTTACTACGAGTTTCTCTTTAGCTGCTAAATGGGAATAACACGTTGTTATAGAGAATATTTAAAAATTGAATTTTGCCATTCGTCTGGCATAAAGTCAGCATATTTACCATATATTTACAGACTTTGAGAGCGCGTCGAGTTGACATGTCATTTTCCAGATCGGCGCCTGCGGTGCGATATGCATGACACACTAAAGGGTTGTCTGCCACGAACGTTCCAATATGATCATGTAGCTGAGAGAAATGCTTTGACAAGATGTGTTATTACAGGTTATTCAATTCCAAAGTTTGGCTACTAGGAAAACATAAAAAAAGAAAAATTGTTTATTCGTAGCACCGAAAATAAAAAAAGAATAACTCGTGCGAAAAAATTACTCAGGTTTTCCACTAGTTCATATTTGCGTGCAGACGCAATTGTGAAAATAAAAAGCGAATTATTAAAAAGCTTTTATATTGGTTTTGAGCTTACATACAATACAGCGGCTTTTGATTGAAAAAGTGCGATCTCGTTTCTTACCGAATTTAATTATTTTCGGTCAATGGGAATTCCTTACAGGTTTTAATAAATTTATGAGTATCAAAATATTCCGCATAAAAGACCATATTTTTTGATTGCGTTGTCTGCTTAATTTTTTTACAGCTCCAAGGGACGGTATATGAAATAAAATTCAATTTTATAACCTCCACGCGTTCCTGAAAATAAGGGTCTTGACAGACAGACAGACAGACAGACGAACGGAGAATGGAGCATTCCAAAAAGAGTTCTTTTTCCATTTATGGTATTGAAGCTTAAAAATCTACTAACATATCGCATAGCGAGAATAACAAACGAAGAAACAGTAGTAAACTTAATCAAGTTAGTTTACGTGAGACCTTAAAAAAGCTTGATTTATGTTTAACTATAGTAAACGAACGGGGTTTTGCTAGCTCTGAATTTACTTCGCGTGAAGAATAACTGCGTCTGTTTCCATTATTCATAAAATAACGGAAGGGTATTCGATAATACTTCCTATTATAATTTTTTTAAGTCCCAAAATGAAAAATGTCTACGTCATTTTCTTTGTAAATGATCACGGGATAGTATAAACAAGAAATTCATTTAAAATATTAAAGGATTGCAATATATATATTATGTTATTTTCACTTCAGCACTGGCTTAACAATTAAAACTCCCTAAAACACTTACTTTAAGTATACATATTCCACGTTTAATTTTCTTTGTCACCATATGCATATTGTTTACGTCAATATGTTCAATATGTCTGAACAATTAAAATATCTATTGGTTTTTTTCCATAGTCCACTTATTTGAAATATTAATCTAAACTGGAAATCGTAAAATTTTGCCTCAAAGGACAGGCGACGCCTAGTGCTGCCTAGTGTGAGGGTCAGCAATTTAAGTTTTGGTATAATCATAATGGCAAATAAACATAACAAGTAATTCGTTAAATATTCTAACAAATTTACTAGTAGGCAAATTATATTTCAACTCTGGCATTCCAAATAGTGAAGTTGTGTTGCTAACCGGACCTTAATTTTTCGTTCATAATAATCTTTATGATCTTTTTTTTTTAATTTATTCACAATATAAAGCCCCTTAAGTAACTTTATTAATTCTATAATTTAAATATTTTTCTTCCATTAATACCCACAAACAGTTTTTTTTTTCTTTTTTGCCCAAAGACTTTCGGTTCAAGTTTTATATTATGGCAAGGATTCAAAAACACTGCAAATAATTGAAATTTACTAAAACATGTAGACATCACAAAAATTACTAGAGGCGTCTTCAAAAGTTACTGAAACTATATTTTACCATATTACCTATTTAAAGCAAGACAAAGCACAGCTGAACTAATGAAGCTTTTTGTAACCATGATATTGAGTCTATAAAAAAGTAGCCTACTGGAATACATGTGACCACGAAATATAAAACTTTTTGTCTAAAGGTACACTGTCGGAATCCATATCATTACCAAAATTTACGTATCAATAATAAATAACGAGATTAATCCCATTCCACTGTTTTTTTTTTTGCTATCCTATCAAAAAACAAGCCACCAAACATTTTGTAGATGATCCTACTTTAAGTTTTATAGTTTGTAAGGATTTTTATGTATATCTTGTCAATGTCTATGGTAAACATAAATATGAAATTAAATTAATTTAATTTTTTTCTAACTGTTTCATCACAAGTCTACATTTTATATTGTTTTAAATGAAATATATGCAGTTGGTAGGTACTTTCTGTTGAAATAATATTGTTTCATTTTTTTTTGTATTTGTGGAACTGTAGGTATTGCAATTTACTGCATTACAAAATTCACGCATATTTATTTCAACTCGATAGGATATTATTATAAAAAATGGAAATAACCCAATACATATATTTGCCTCTGTAGTTACAATAATTTCATTGATAGTAAGAAAACCGTTTTATTTATACTCGTACTTACACTAAAGTTTTCCGTATAAAAAAACGCAGATACAAGAATTCTATCTAGCGTAATGCACTCAACCACAAATTACTCAACGCAAGAAGACGCACTTCATGATCCCAAAAAGTTTCTTTGAAATGGCAACAACCGACCTTTCTGTCACCCTTCGCTAGGTCATAGCGTGAAATAATTTTTGGTTGAGAATTATTTTTTCCACTTGTTATGAGAGTATACACAGCGTTAATTTAATATAACAACAATACATTGTTGGCTCTGGTGAATCTCTCAATTTCAAGGGCACCATCGAAATCCTGTGCAAAATTTTAGCCAAATTGGCGTAAGAATCAGGATATTCAGTTTTTTTCCTCCAAAACCGTATCGTGTCTGATGAAAAAATGAATCCGCATCCGAGAAAAATAAACGTTCCCTCTTCCTAACAAGCATGGAGTTATTCGGTTTTTAATTAGGTGTTGCCGTGTCGTACAGTCGTTGTTCTGTAAGTTGGCACTAAATCATAACGCCCTTTAGCGACTGCAATGCGCAACGATTTGTATACCACTATAAAGCAAAAACTAACTACTGAGCAATAATTTAAACATTAACGTAAATATGTCATTTAGATTCGCTATTCGATTAGAGGAACATATTTTCTACATTGTAATAATATTTTCTTCAACGGTCTACATGACCGATTGACTCGATTGATTGAAGGACCGGTGATTGACCGATTGACAGACTGGTTAAAGACACAGAACCAAAGGTCGCGGGTTTGATTCGCAACATGTCTATTTCTTCCGTGTTTGGGTGTGAAATATCTATATATGCATATGTTATAAAAAATATTTAAGTATTTATATCAGTTGTCTGGTACCCGTAATACAAGCATTGCTTAGTTTGGTACTAGATAGCGCTACGTGGGATGTCCCAGCTTTTATTATTAATATTAAAAAAAGAACACCGCCCTGTGACAGTATTTCTCCTATTACACATATTTTTTTCTGTAAATATTGAAAAACCTACCCCCTTAACCACTATCCTATGTTTGATAGGTCAATTATAATGAAATTAACTGTCCCCAATACTTCGTAGCTTACGAAGTCTTTATTTTGATCATCCAAAGGTAAGCCTAAACTACGCGCCTGAAGGCATATAAGGAACTGGCGTTTCTCGTTTTATTATTGAAAATTATTCCAGCATTTATCATTTATGTATTTTGCACATTGCTGTCCTTGAAAGCAGCTTACCTAAAAGACCGAATTGTAAAAAGACCTTGCTCGTGTTTTCTGATTTCAGGGATTTTTTTCAGGAAGATATGCAAGACAATCAGTTTTACGTTTTTTTTTTTTAATTTGTTTACATTTATGTACATTTGTATACAATGGCCGAAACCATCCCCGTGAGCATGTTGAATGCTTGTAGTAGAGGTTCTGCTATTCCCACAGGTATTAAATTTATTTTGTAAACAGAGGGTATAATTATAATAGATGAAAATAAAATATTTATAACATTTTATACTAATAAATATTTGGCTTATGAAAACAAAATGAATTCGCGAGTGTGTGCATGTGCGCGTGTCTGTGTGTGAGTTATTTGTGCATTAATACAAAATTAAAACTATATTCTTATAATTTATATCATAGTAAAAGCCTACAATGAATATTTTAATAATAGGTCCTCTGTCTCACAGTATCCAATTGTCCTAAGTTCTTTGATAAAATGCTAATGATAGCTAGTTTAAAAGTTCGTCTGTTCAGCATATACTGGTTTCATTCGGAATTAGTGTTAAATCATTAAATCACTTTGGCGTTTCACGCGGGATCAAAATTACTTATTTATTTTCTTGCTTTGCAGTTTCCTTTTTCATCAATGTAATTTTTTTTTTATGTGTTTAAAGTTAACAAACTTAATTGTTTCTAAAAGAATCGATGTGGTCCGCAACTGAAACATTTCTTCTTTATGTTAGTTTGAAAATAATGAAGATATACGTAACCTTTCACCTGTACTTTGCCAAGAAATTGGCTGTAATTTGTTTATCACCCTGTAATGTTGGGTTTCTGTTAGCTCGAAGCGTCTGCACTCGATTTTCTCACGGTTAAAGCTTGGTACAGTATGATTTTACTATTTCATAAAATGTTTTACCAAGTAGAGTATAGCAAGTTTATAATATAGGCTATGTGTATTCTGATTTATACTTGTAAATATTTTCAACTTTCAATAAGTAGTAGCACTGGCAGTTAGATGTGAAAAAAATTAAAAAACGAGAATAGTATTACCATCGTTGCGTGTAGCAGTTGAAGTTGTCTGTTGTAAATGATAATAACTAATTAGATAGCGCCATCTATGGTAAAATATACCAACGAATATGATTTAAGCCTATTTCGCTGCGTACATTGGATGATCTACTCCATCGGGATTCCCCTACTTTTATTCTAGGTTTATCAAACACCACAGCATAAAATAATTACAAAATTGAAATTAAAAGTATGTTCGCGTAACTATATATTTGGTTTTGATTTCCTTAATGACTTTTTATTTTTAAACAAATAATCAACAGCATGGTTCAATATTGAAATTCCTTTGCCAGAATCAACGGAAAGATAGCGGTAATATGTCTGTTACATACAGAAAAAGAATAGGCACGATTATGAGGGTTACGTTTTTGGTCATTTGGCTACGGAACCCTAAAAAACAACAAAAAAGGCAATTGATGCTAGGTGTGTATTTATAATCAGCATCATGACCTTCATGATCATTATGACATGATCATCAGCAACATCAGCAAATGGCAATGCTAAAATTACAGAATATTGTAAAGAGATCATCCTGTAGTTTCGGAAAAAAAATTAATCAGTGTTCGTGGGCCACTGTTTACACAGCGCACGTATAATCGAGTAACCAGCGGCTCACGACAGAGTGCGAAAGTTGCAAATGTAGTTTTGATGTGAACCGGAAATTCGACCAAAAAATACATCGAGTGCGTGTACAGCCTCATATGATTAAGGTTCCGCATTTTCACGGTTTTAAAAAATTGGCTAAATGCCATGTTTTAACAAAAAAAAAATTTGCTTTGCGTAGTTAAAACTTTAGATAACAACATTTAATGAAAATTAAATCCAAATTGTCAACTGACAGTTTTTTTTATTATAAAGAAGAATGTGAGCCCATTTTTGTCTTTTGCGACAACCCCTAAAAATATCTATAATGTAATATATAATAATGTATGAAAATATGTACCTATAACGTAATATTAATATCATTACTACGTACTTGATTACTACATTGCATGATTAAAATCTTTGACTAAAAAACTAAACATACAAAACGAGAATAACACAAAGTGCCTATTGTTCTATATGACATATGAGTTCAATTAATTTTTATTTATGCATTGTTTAACAGTTGAATGTAATTACTTATATTCTAAAGTTTTCATATTATTTTCCGAAAATATAGACCAACCTACACCTACCTCTTTTAATAAAAAAAAAAAAGTCTGTTATTTTCTTAGTAATTTTTTCCAAAAATACATCAATGAAACATCCTTGTGACGTTAATTAGACAAATGTTTACTATATGCATTACTTTAAACAAAATAAAGTCACAATATTCTTAATGATTTATGAGGATTACAGTTGCATTTGACACAGTGAGTGACCTTAACTCAATATTTTTTATTTACTTTTAGCTTTTGTTTGTTGCTGTGGAAAACAGCGCAATAAACTCAACAGTCTAGATGACGTCACAGGGAGAATTCCAACGTCAGATGGATTCTCATAAATATAATATCTGGCAAATTTGTAGGTAGGTAAATAAAAAAAAATTTCTAGGGGTTATTCGAGAATTTGCTATCAATAGATGGCGGTCATTACAATTCACCAACCCGCACTGGAGCAGCGTAGTGGATTTAAGTTCCAAGCTCCCTCATCTATAGGGGAGGCCTAAGCCACTGCAGTGGCGTATAATGGGCTGATGGAATGGAAAAAAATCCAGAATTTTATTCCTTTTAATTTTAGTGACTATCAACCCAATTTTAAAATTTTGGTCTAAGTCTGTTTAAAATTTAATCAATCACGTGTTGAATTAACACTAGAAGAAAATTACCAAATTCCTAAAATTATTTTTTTTGTAATTTTTATCTTCTGTTATTAATTAGTTTTCATCCAGTCTGACATTTAAACAAAAGAAGCTGCGACTGTAAATCTCATGCGTATATTTTTCACTCCGCTGTTCCCCATAAACAGTATTTTAACATTTTATAAAATGGGATGTTTACTTTTTAACAAGCGCAAGGGAAGTTAGGGTACTTTTTTATTCAAATGGCCACTTAGTAAATAAAATATGTCTCTTTTGAAAACAACTAACAGGACGTGGGTGGAGATCGTCCTTTTTTCCGTTCCCGTTTCCCGTTTCCTCCCTTTTAAAGAAATTCGTCCTTTTGGAAATTCGTGAGACAGATGCGGGGACAAATAACGCGGTCGCTTTTGTTCGGTTTAGCACCGAAACAAAAAATGCTTAGTTTAGACTTATTAGCATTTCACTGGCCCCTCTTTTTTGTAAAAAAAAATAAATAGATATATTTTGGACGGACCGAAATGGCGAATTAGTCGTGAGTAATTGGTTAAAGTATTTAAAAAAGTTTTTAACAAAGAGAAAGTAAGAATTTAGATTTAATTGTAAGAAATGGCTGTTTGTTGATACAATATGATATGTACCTACCTAATATTGAAAATATTATATTAACCATGAAAATATAAAAATAGACTTTATGCGATGACAAAATTTAAAAACAAAATTATATTCTGTTGAAAAATATGGAACTTATAAACCATTAAAATTTTATTTCTGTCTCTTTCTTGCAAAACGAAATTTAACATTGTTTTAAATGGCTTGACGTCACAGTTAAGTACGTACGCCGTACGGTATTTCCCTCTCTGTCTAACAGCACATTTTAAACATTCATAACTTTGTTATGATATACTTAGAAAACTCTGTCCTATAAAATAATAGAAATAATAGTCATCTACCCTATTGTCCTATTACCCTTTTCTAATTAAATTAATTTCGTTTAAATTTAAACAAAATGGTGTTCACAGATTGACGAACAAAAAAAAATGTGTTGAAGACTATGCCAATTTAGTCATTATTATTGTCCCTATTAGACATATCTAACAGTCACGTTTTATTGTTATAGGAAAATTCTTGTGTAGGTATAGTTCCAATCAAACTTTATGGCGGATGTGAACATAGGGACAAGTCGCGTCGCAGTAACCAGTTTTAGGTGTAGCGGGACTCAGTGGAGCGAGGGGTATATGACTGTACCTGCACAAGCACGCTTATAGCATTGTATTTCGATCCGCCAAAAAGTTTGAAGCGAACTATACTTACCGTGATTCTCACGTAAGTAATCATTTACTATTTATATTCTGAAAAAAAGGCGATTCGGTATTCTGTTGATTTATTAATGACCTTTGCTTAACAAAAGTTTATTTAATGGTACGTATGTACGTACGTTCATCATTATTTTTTCATTTTTAGGTTCCATAGTTTGAAAAGCAATCATTATAATTTCTACATGATCTACCGTCCGTCTGTCTGTCCGTTTTTCTGTATTTCACAGCTATTTTATTCAAAAATTATTCACAAAATAATTTGGTCACTAAATTAAAATTTATCGCATAATATTATATAGATATTTAGAACCGCTACATAGTTATTTGTTAAAATCTTGTGAAATAAAATTTACTTATCTACTTGTAGTGCCTCTCCTAAGACATACAAAGTGAAGGTGACAAACACAGAAAAAAGTTTTTAGTTATAAGTAACAAAAATTTGTAATACTAGTTACCTAAAAATTGGGACAACATAACTACTGCTAAAAGTAATGAAAGTCAGTTGGAACAGCTTATCAACCAGTAGCTTGCATTTTAACTAACTTTGTTTAAAAATTATCAAAGTTTTGCTATTTTCATGGTAACACAATCAGATTTGTTATTAAGTTTTTTCAGTGAAAACGTTTCAACATGTCTCTTAGAGTAAGGTATCTTTGAATGGGTACTTTAAAATTATTATGAAGATTCTTGACGGTTTTACTAAATTGTCTTTTACGAAATGTTCCGTTCTGAATTGGCTTATTATGTCCGTTCTTCTGAATTCTGACATAAGTTACTGAGCCACTGTTTTGAAAATCTGAAAACATAGTAAGAACTTACGAAAATTATAACGGACAACTAGGGTCAACTAGTTCACGAGTTATAACGGACAAAGTTAATCTGTTGTTCAACTTTGAACAAACTTACAATTTTAGTTTATGATTATTGTTGCTGGTATGGCTATGAAAGCCTACATTATGTGTAAAAAAAAATGATCTTGCCCGGTTTTCAGGCCCCTATAGCCAAATGGCAAAAACGGAACCCGTATAATTTCGTTTCATATTGTCTGTCTGTCACAGCCTTCGTGCTCGAAGTTAACGTATTAGCACTGTATAAATATTATTTATATAAACCGCCATACAGTGGTGTTGCGAAATGATGAAAAATTGTTTTTTGTGGTAGTAACTCATAATCATGATACTTGGGACATCCCATGCAGCGCTATCTAATCCCAAAGTAAGCAGGTTTGTATTATGGATACTAGACTACTATTGTAATATAAAATAAAGTAAAATGTCTATATATTTCAACACCCAGACACGGAACGAATAGACATGTTCATGCACACAAATATTTATTCCGAGCGGGAATCGTACCGGCGATTTTTCGTCCTGCAAGGGGGACTCAAACCACAGCCAATCGGTCAGTCGAACCAGATAGAAAATGTAACTGAGGGACGAAAAAAATATTTTCATGTATGTCAATAACTGTTCAGATATTACTCCTAAAGTCCTAAAAAATATCTCTCCACCTTTGTTGTAAACTGCTTTAATTTTTCACTAGGTATAGAGTGAAATAATCAGAAACAATTTAAGTTACGTAAAACTTATAAAACAATTTTAAGAAAAATTGGCTTGTATAATAGAGTAAATAAATTTGACAGCAGCGTTTGGTTCCAATAGAGTCTGAAATGTCATTTTGCAGTATCGAAACTGTCAAACGCAATTTGCAATGCAATAAATTCAACACAATTAATACCCGACACCTTAAATCGTAGAGTTAATAAAGACAGCAGCGTTAAGTTTTAATAGAGTTGTAAATATCATTTTACAGTATCGAAGTAGCGTAACGCAATTTTGCGGGGTTGAAGACCCGCGCGCGGACTTTGCCCATCTTGCACCAGCTAGCTAGAGTATGACAACAATGTATACATGACAACAGCGTCTAGGCCCTAAACTAAGCATTAGCTTGTGTATAAGTGGTTAGACGGTAAACTCAGAAGAGGGATTCTACTCAGTTCGTACTTTTATGCCTTAAATATAGTAATACACAAACCCGTGGCCCCAGTGGTGCTATTCCTACTTCTAAGCTATAAGAAATTTTTACCGTAAAGTGTCCGCCGCCGCTCCGCCGGGTAAATTCTTTTATGAGAAAAATTATCTCATAGATTTGTTGATTATACTCCAAAAATTCAGTCATAGTATTTGAGAGTTTTTGGTACCCCATCGTGTGTTTTCATCTATTTATCAGTTAAATATTTTTTAATACACTTTTCCTTATAGAAAAGAAATGCTCTTATTGTATGTGGCATCCATGGATGTTCATAGAGATACCGATACTGTGTTGTGACCAAAGAATATACACCGTAAATTAAATATACATAAGATTAAATATATAAAGCACCAGTTGACAGTTGACGTCTTGAAAAATTCGCTATGTAGTAGAATTTTATGTGACCCACATATAAAATTCGCACTGGAAAAGAAAATGAAAATCGAAGCTGTCGGTCCCGGGTGCCATCAACAGATGGCAGTCGTAAAAATCCAATGACCCGCACTGGCGCAGACCCGCAGTAGCGTAGTGGATTAAGTTCCGAGTCCCATCACACTGAGGGGAGACCTAAGCCCCTACAGCGGGGTGTAATGGGCTGGTAGAATGAAATGGAATGGAATTTAACAATTTTTTTTGTCAAAAAGAATGATAATGGCGTATGGTCCGTCTAATTATTGAATCTGACATTTTGTTCACGCTTTCCAATCGTTTAAAAGTATGAGATAGGTAAGTACTCCATCCTGAATATTATGCTATCTAAGAGGGCATCGTTTAATAATCGTTTAATATTGTTAAAGTCCTCAGAGGATGCGGTATCTTTAAACAAATCAAATCAAAATATCTTTATTTCGTAGTTATGTAACATAATCTTGAAGTACGTCATAAGAGTGAATTTTATTACTTTGTGGAAGAACGTCACCACAAAGGCGCATTCAAAAATGTTGGTTTCTCTCAGAACAATACGCAAGAAACTGAGGGACGCTCTTTTTAACATCATCATCATCATCATCATCAGCCCATTTTTACCCCACTGCAGGGGCTTTGGCCTCCCCCAGGGTAAGGAGGGGGGCTTGGAGCTTAAGTCCACCACGCTGCTCCACTGTGGATTGGGAACTGTAACGACCGCCATTTATTGACAGCGTCCGGGACCGACTGCTTAACGTGCCCTCCGAAGCACGGTGTCAGTGATATTGTGTACTTAAGTCAGAAAAACTCATTGGTACACGCCCGGATTCGAACCATGGCCCTATGGGGCCTTATGAATTTGAAACAGGTTCGTTGCGCTCTGGGCTATCACGACATAAACAAAACTCTTTTTAACAAAATTATATAAAAAAAATTTGGAAGACATATGTCACTTCGATGACAATACACTAAAATGGTAAACACAACCTGATGCTGCAACCAGAGTTGTCTCCTCATGAGGACACTCTTCAACGGTTAATAACACGAACACGAAATTTTGTATATACGTTGCATTTTGATAGTGAACCATGATTTTGTTTACGAATTGATGCTGAAACCAAAATCGGCTCCTCATGAGGACACTCTTCAACAGTTAATAGCACGAACACGAAACTTTACGTATACGTTAGATTTTGATAGTTAGCCATGATTTTTTAATGTTACCATGATCACAAAACTAAATAATATTCATAATCACTGTAAAAGGCTAACACAGACGATGTTCCGAGATGTTTAAAACAATAAAAGAGAAGTTAAAATAGACAAGAGCATAAATAGTTATGTAATATATGCACACGTGGACACATCCGTAGGATAAATCTAGTTATTTAATATATATACTAATACGTTATTCTAACAAAATATATAATAATGACAATACCTTGGATGTCCCACACATATATACTTGCTCATTTAGATATTTCTACTCAAACAATCAATTAAATATCTTTATTTCGTAGTTATCTAACATAATATATAATACGAATTTCATTACTTTGTGGAAGAACATCACCACAAAGTAGCATTCTAGAAGTACTGGTGCTTCTCAGAAGAATCCGCAAGAAACTGAGGGACGCTCTTTTTAACAAAATTATAAACAATTTTTCAATAATAAGTGCTTAAATTATTGAAACAAACTGATAGGCGAGCGACTTAACCCATGGATTTTTATTATCTAAGTAGTCTGATACTTTGTAATAAGCTTTTGCATACAGCTTTCGTTTTATTGTAGTTTTAAACTTGTTAAGGGGCATATCTTGAATGTCAACTGGGATTTTATTGTAAAAGCGTACACATTGCCCTTTAAAAGCTCGTCGGAACAAAACAATTTTAGGCATATGATATACACTTTGAACCCAATCTCCTTTAACCATTTGGTCCATGATATAATAGATGTTATTGGTTTATTATGCCATTCGAAAATGCGACATTAAAACTCTATAAATATTTCAACGGAGGAAATTTAATTACGAACGTACACAAGACAAACTAAGCGCTACATTTTCGTTTTACCTTATGTAATCAGAAAATGTTCCACCTAAAGCAAATCAAGAACGCAGTTCTATGTACTACATAGACCGTATACAGAGCGGTCCGGTAAATAATTTATCTTTCTAAATGAGTTTTGGAACTACACAAACAAAAAGTTCTTTGTAAGTCCGCCTACTTACTCGAGGGAGGGGTTTGGTTTCGCCACGCCCACTACTCGCGCCACGCCTTTTGCGAAATTGTCCTTTCCCGCAGAAAATACATTTTTCCGGGAAGGGCATTTGTCTAAACTGAAGCCTCTGCCAACCGGGATCGTTGGCTTTATTAAATTTAGCGAGAGAGAATAAATGTTCTTTTTAAGATGGCTGTCTAATAAATTGTAGTTGCTATTTTAGATATTACAGGAGACTTATAATTTGTTAGAAAGAAAATCGTTATAATATTTGAAAACTAATTACTAATTTTATAAAAATATAAAGATAAATTAGCTAAAAATATATTAATGTTACGAATCAAAAAAAATTAAAATAAACTGGCCAAGTGTGAATAGGACTCGCACACGAAGGGTTCCGTACCACCATACAATACAAAAAACGAGCACGACGTTAATCGAACTTAACCATTAATTGTTATTATTATGTATTTAAGAATTATTGTGTAAATATATATCATTTTTATTTCGTTAGTTATTTAGAAGGCGCTCGATCTTCTCAGGCTAATCCAAAAATAATAACATGAGTGCACTGATAGCACAATGTAGTTTTCATCATAAGATGTTTATTTTTTAAATTATCATTTACAATTACATCACAAAGATAAAATGCATCTGGTTTTCGCTTATTAGCTAAACGCTATCTGTCATTTTCTATGGAATTTTTACAAAATTTTTACTTATAAAAGTACATTTTATAAGTTAATCTATTACTCGTTAAATAATACAGTCTAATTAGCTGTGATAGTTTTCCTTTTAACTACTTTATATATACTCCTGATATAATTTTTCAAAAACAACAGTTTAACTGGTAGAGGGGGAGGACACATGGCTAACAAAAATTAGGACGTCAGGAGTGCATATCTCAACAACTTTTGACTTAAATTAAAAAAAAAATGTTTGAAACCTTGATATCATTTTTTAAGACCTATCGTTTGGTACTTCTCGCATTAATATACGATGATTTTTTTTCGTTCTTCAGTTACATGTATGGCGACCTAACCCAAAAAATATTTTTCTTAATTTCACTACGTCGTTGTGTAGCGGTTCATAGATTACACCTACATTCCAAATTTCATCTATATATTGCCAATATTTTCCGAGAAAAACCATAGACAGACAGACGGACGGACGGACATGGCGAAACTATAAGGGTTATAGAAAGCAAAAACATCTAAAAACTAATGTACATTTTCTATTTTTTGACTATAATTTTTTTTAAATAATTCGACTTTCCTATTGCAAGTTGTGTCTACCCACAACTTAAAAGTAGATTTAAAAATATATTTGTAAAATACTGTACATTTCACAAGGTATTTTAGAAGAAAACTCATTCTCACAAAATATGTAGAAAGACGGTAATTTTTCAACTTTTTGTTTGATTGTGTACTAAAAAAAAAATACTCATGTTCACATATTGACAAATCATTTTAAATAAACATTTTTTCCATCTCGATGACACGTTTAGAATGCATACTATGTTAATTTATAGAAATAAACGTACGTATGAATTATAATAATTTTCTTAAAAAATATTACCTAATGATATTAAAAAAATTTTATGAGAGTTATTTTAAGTGCAGCACAGGTTAGCCGAAGGTAGATTTAAAAATACGTAAATCACCTCGATCAATGTATCAGTTGATACAAAAAATACTGTAACTTTAAAATTAAATCTGAAATAAATTTTTGAACCATTAAAACTCTCCTAATTAATTCTATGAAACTGAATCGTTATTTTCAAAAATATTTTTGTAATGCTATAAAAATAGGTACAAACGATTGTAAATTATCTAGTCTACTTGGTATTCATATTTTTTTTTTCTGTTGAATGAGATTTTTTACTCAATTGCTATTTTTCTCCTTGCGACACGACATGAATTTAGGTTATTTAATTTATTTTGCTATAAATCCACTCGCTTAGAACTTTAAATTTTTGAAATATATTTTATCGGAAAACGTGTGAGATATGTTATGTTAAATGGAATTAAATCGAAAAAATATATGAGACACTTAAATAAACATTACGACAAAATGAAAAAAAAGGCCAAATGCGATTTTTTACGCAGAAGCATTACTAACCTCAGAAATATATAGCTTTATGTTATTTAATCAAATATTACTTAAAGATTTAATTAAAAATTGTTTGCATTTGTGTCAAAAATATAAAAATAAAAAAAAAATTTAATTTAATATCTTATCATTTATCAATGAAAAATACTTTTCGAAGCTTTCCTAGTTTAAGAATCTATGGCCATTTTCTAATAATGTCAATTATAAGAAATTAAAACATTGTTTTATTTTGAAGTTTTATTTCAAAGAGTTTTCCATAACTTATTTTCATTAATTATATTTAATTAAACTGGGCTTTATACTTGACATTGAGGTAAACCATAAATGTTTTCATTAGTAAATGATCTCAACGTGACTCCCTAATGAGTGAAGAAAACAGAAAATCTAAACTGTGAAGCAATCATTATCTTTCTTTCTGTCATAACTTTGCAGATTTTTTAAATTACGATTTAATTGCGTAGTTTTTTGCCTTCAATTTAATTTCGCAAGATTCTGTAGGTGTACCATCATGTTTAATATTTACTATATTTTTTGCTAGTATACCACAATTAATCGGCTTCAGTTATAGAAAAGCATTGATTTATAATGAATTAAAGTAGTTTATATTCTCGACGGCAATTTTCACAATACACTTATGTTTAGAAAATCGAAACGCCATGGAATCACTTCGGTTTCCACCCGCCCTTCAAGTGCGATTTCCTCCGAAACTATACAACGTACTAATTTAAAACTAGACTCAAATAAAACAAATGAAGACCAATATTAAAGAAAAAAAAAAGTTATATATATAAAAGTATGTATATATGCGCATCGATTAGAAGGCTTTTCTCCGTTTTTTGGCAAAAAGTAGTTTTAAAAATTGGATTTGATACAGAGTGTCTGATGAATTATTATGATAAAAAATTACATTGTTTGGGCGCTTAAAAGCATGCTCATTTAAATACAAATGCATAAATGGAAAATAAATTACACGGTGTTTGTCTTTCTTTTATATTTTTTTCAATTACACGTAAAAATCCCCATTTTACCTTCAAAAGTCTTGCTCAGAATTTTCTTTTAAATCGTTAAACTTAGGTGTAAGGTGTAGACTGAACGAAAATTATCAACATGGCCTTAAGTTAAATAATTTGTTTGTTTAAAAAAAAATCATTAATTCATGTATTTTTAATTATATAAACTGAAATTGATGAAAAATATTTCATAACAGGAACTCCACAACGAAACAATTGCGTGGGTATGATTTACAATGAAGGGGACATTTACTTCTATTTTATTATATAACGACTAAGGCGGATTGATGACTGCAAAATTGAAATGCGTTTTAAAAAATTATTATACTATTATATACAAATTGAGAGGGGCAGTGGAGAGATACGGGTAGATGATGATGATGATGGTACGAAGGGAAGCTGATAGGTAATCTACCCAAAAAAAAAGAAAAGACGAGCATGTACACTTTTATTTTTTTTATTTTGCGTGTTCTCCCCTGAGAGGGAAATGCTCATACAACATTTTTCATAAAAAGAGGTCAGGTAAGCTCTTAAAAAAGTATTCGGTTTGTAGTCTAATTGTTCATTCATTGCTGCCATCAATTTATCATCTCTGAAAATAGTCGTCCCCTTAAATCGTTCTTCAAAAGTCACAGTAAATAATTGAAGGGAGCCAAGTATGAGCTGTAGAGTGGCTGGTAAATTTTTACAAAGCCGTAAAAATTTTGCTCATAACTCGCTTTGTTACTTGAACAGTATGCAGAGATGCATTATCGTGCAAAATATATGCTTCTACTCAGTTTGCCTTTCTTATTTTTAATTATCTGAATCTCGTAGTTGCTGCCACAAATTAGTTTGTATTAAATAACAAAATAGTATATTCTCAAAAATATATAAACTTTGTGTTTATATAATATGTCTATGTGTGTATGTTCATAATTTTGTCTATAATATTGATATTGTTACAAATATTGTATTTATTTAATTTTGGTACAAGTTCTTATAATAATAAGACTTACTTGGTAAGATTAACAAATTAACTACTATTTTCATCGTCCTTTAACGTCCAGTAAAATTATAAATTTTAAAAAAGTTACAATATTTTGGTAATAAGTACTAACTGCTATAAATCACTTGCGCCTTGCGCGCGCGCTTCAGTCGGGTGTCTCAGGTGAAACGTGAGTGACTGTTTACTAATTAATTGTATAATTGTAATAATATTAATACCAACATAATAATACATAAAAACGTTTAGATTTTTAATTTAATCTGTATAGTAATAAGAAGCTTCTTTTATAAATAATTAGTGATAAAATGCTCTCATGGTTAATTTAATTTAGGTATATTATTTTGTTTCAGTTAGCCAGAGTTTCACCGAACACGTGCTGCGAACCATGGTGAGTAGATGTAATATTTATTGTTTTATTTGTATTTAAAATAACACCAATTAACTTCCCTTAAATTCATAATGTATAATAAATAAAAGGTGTAGGTAAAACTCATTTTGTTGGACTTGTTCCTGTTTTTTTTTTTGTTCCATTCACTGCCTACCTACTTGTACTTTAAAAATGTTTATGATTAATATATGTTATGTTAATGTGTTTTGGTTTCGTTTTTTTATTTAGGTTGGATTTACAGATTTTAAATTTTAACGTCATTTTGAAAGTTTGCGTTCTCCCCTTTTTTTAAATTGTGAATTCTCGCCCCGTTATAGCCCTTCGCTTCCAATCTAATTTCTAGTTCAATTAAATCGTTACACATATGTTACCAACCTAATACTCGTACCACTAGTGATCTCAATAATGACCACTATCCGTTTAGCTCGCTGTATCGTGAATAAATAAAAAAAACCGCTCAAGTGCGAGTCGGATTTCCGCACTGAAAGTTCCGTATGCAATGAATTAAGTTTTTTAATCGCAAAAACGTTTTTTTGCGAATATACTATCATAATGTACTTAAGTAAAAATTTACGTTATTCGAGTTTTGTCCTTTACTCGTGCTGTCAGACCTTGCTTCTTGTAAATTTCATTAATCTAGGTCAATGAGAAGTACGCTATAGGTTTTGTGGACTGTATTTTGCGAGTGTTAAAATATGTGATATTAAGTGACATAATGGCCGTATCTTTTACTTGCGTTACCTTGAAGCTAGAAGCTTGCATTTTTTAAACTTGCAAGGAACCATAGGCCTTAGTATTTGATAATAGTTTCAAATTCATACCTCTACCCGTTTTTATGAAGTCTTGGTCTTGGCGGGCAGACAAATGGACGACGACAGACAGAAAATTTAAAGTCATTCCGTTTGTTTTTTGAACATTTGAAATAATTTACACATTTACATTTAATACTCAATTACAAGCGTTATACTGTCACTTAACTGGAAACAGACCAAATTCTAAATCGACGAAACGCGAAATACCTAGATAGCACTAATACCAAAACCTTGTCAAAGTTAGAGCGCGATATTCCGCTTCGATCACTCTCGGCGAGTCTATGTGAATCTTGTGCCAATTGGACACAAGAATATTAAACAAAATGCAACTATGTGATAACATATTTATACGCCAGTTAATATTTACTGAAGCTCTTGCATTCATATTTCTAGAACCGATCATTCGAACTGGATGTTCATTAAATCAGTCAGTTAAAAATTAATTTTTATTTCAATTGAATACAGATGTAATTAGCCGAGCTCGCGCCACCCACTCGGCCGGTGCCGGCGCTGTCAATGCGGGCTTCATCCCGCACGGCACAGCGCTCGCCGGCCCTGGCCAGCTGCCGTTACTCCAAGAGAGCTACACGCAACGAAATCCCTTATCTACCCGTAAGTAAAAGTTGTGCCCTAACAATACGGTGCCAAGATCTTGATTAGGCACAATGAATATGTGTGCGTCTTTGACATATATTATTAGTAAAGGTTGTTATACATCGGCCGTCAATAGTTTGCGTTCCTGACAGGTCGTAATCGGCATGGTTATCGGATGGTTTATGTGAATTTTCAAATATTATTATCGTTTACATGCACTAATGACACGAAATTAAATTAAAAATTATATTAATATGTCAACTAATAAACATAATGTTATTAGCTATAAATCTCATGTGTCAAGAACGCAAACTCTCGACTGCCGATGTATAAAACTATGGAAATTTGGAATAGGTACTTATTTGCGATGTGTCCACTTCCACTTAGAAAAGGATACAAAGTGGATTTAAAAAAAAATTGGATTTTCCATCTCATAATACAAAAGTTAAAGGAGGGGATACTTTTTTAGGACTTGGGACACATATTTCAACAACTATTGACTTAAATAAAAAAGTCAATTTTAGACCTCTATATAATTTTTAAACATCTATCTATAAATTCCCCACGCGTCGATGGGCGCTAAAAATGTTTTTTCCTATTTCAGTTACATGTTTGGTTACATACCAAAATAAAAAAAGATTTTTTTTTCGTAATTTCTCTATCAAATTGTATTGCGGTTTATATATTAGGTCTACCTAACTTTCAAATTTATTCTATGTAATGTCTCAGTCTCAGAGTATAATGACTGTTACAGACAGATGAAACTATGAAGTAAGATTTCAGATGTTCCGTCAAACCACATCACTCTAGTATCCTGGTGTATAATTGCTGATTTTTAGGCAAAACAGCTGACTACGACTGTAAGCGGACTTCCGCGCGTCTATCCTCAGACCCTCTATTTATAGACGTGTTTGTATCTAACATGAACCTAGGAATACCCGGACGTAGTATAACGAACTAACTAGTGGTGCACCCCTTGAAAGTTAGCTTGCTATGTACGGACGCGATTGACCACTACGTTGCGTAGTTCCACTCACACACACTTCCGCGGCCGCCATTAAGGTGCTTCATTAGTTGTTCAGTGTCCGGAAGTCTAGAGTTTGTATTACGTCTCTGATAACTAATAATAAATTTTCGTTTCAGATTCCAGACAACCTTCCAAAATGACGACTCGAGCGGGACTTAGATGAATACCTCCAGATCGCCACACGATTTTCTTATGCAATCAACATGTAACAGACGTTAACATTATAATTTTAAGATTTTAGTATTAAACTTGCTATAGTTAGCAAATGCATGATAGACGTATAAGATTCACTGTACGCTTTTTTCTAAGGGTCATAGAAACATTTTTGCGGTGACATCCGCACTTTTCCATTTGCTGTCGTTATCACATTTTTTTTACTACAATATACTTTTGTTTGATCTGAATTTTGTTTTATTTATCTATACTGTTAGAGGTCTATCATGTGATGTGGTACAACGATATCAAGACGTTACATCCCGTGCTTATAATAAACCGATGATTATAATAGCCAGCTTACTGAGTACGAGCATCATACGACGTTTTTCAATACATTTGCGAATAAAAAGGTACACACTTCAAATGTAATAATGGCGGGAGCTAAGGGCGAGAGTGAGCTGCTTTTCGCGGTTTACGCATACTTTACAAACAGAATGCTCGTTTGTGATTGGTGTAAAGTAAAAAGGCCTAGTACTGTAAAATTCAATGTTACGTTTCAAGTTTCGATATCATAAAGACCGTATTAATAGCAAATGTATTGAAAATATTGTTAATAACGTGAAAAACATACCGTTGTAACAATACTAAGGGATATGCTTGCAATAATTTTTTTTTCCGATTGCAATGGAATTTAGAAATACCTTCAAAATATTTTGTAAGTATCAGAAAATAATATCTCATTTGTAGGTGTAATTTAACTAGAATGACGTTTGTTTTATATAAAAACAACTATATTTTTCATTAATTATATCGGTCAGATTCGATCTGTTTTGCTTGTAGGTATATGTTATAACGTTCATTATTATTCATAAACGACTTAAAATGGGAGATCTACCTTCAGACAGGTAGTAAAAATTACATTTTTTTGTTACAGATATACTCAATAACTACTTAACTGATTTTAAAAATTCTTTCACCTATAAGAAGCTATCTATATTATCAGCTAGTAACATGGGCTATATTTTAATTTCAAAATTGCTTCCCGTCCGCGGCTCCGCGCGCATGGACTACACAGTTGTATCGTATCGTATTGTCATAGTTTATAAGCTGAAAAGTTCCATAGAATTTTTATCCCAGAAAAGAGGATCCCGGTTAAACTGCGTAGTCCACGCGCGCGGAGCCGCGGCGGAAAGCTGGTTTCTGATAAATCATAATAAACATTACTTATTGAATTTTCCGTGTGATTATAAATATAATAAATTTCGATTGTTACAACTCACACTATCAATGTAGTAAAATCGTAAAGTATCACTATGAGATACATCTAATAATGAATACAAAAAACTAGCCAAGTGCATAACAAAAACTTATCACAAACCAAAATCATAAGTAGTTAAACTTATTCGTTACTAAACTTATATAGGTGTAGTAAGTCACTGGCTATAGTATAAATTATTGGCTGACTGATTGGCCAAATTAGTGGTTAGAGACCCTAACTGCAGAACTGAAGACAGCGGGTTCGATCCTACCTGGGATAAATATTTATGTTCGTGAACATGTTTACTTGTTCTGTATCTGGGTGTAAAATATTGTTACGGGCTATCGGTCCAGATATAAGGGATGCACTGACACACTGATTTTATTGAACTTTATTTTATTTTAAAACAAAATTACAAACTGGTTTACTTAACAATTCACACATATCACAAATTATAGCGTTGTCACATTTTATGCTTCGCAGTTAGTCGCACTTGACTTATTAGTAAACTGACTGTCCGACGTTGCGTCGTGGTTCTATTTATACCTTCAGAAATCTCCTCACCAACAGACCTTGCGAACATTCCATTCCTCGAATATTCTATTTAAAAATTACAATCTCAATTTACCGTGGAAGAGTTACTTCACCCGCGCCGGCACCAGTCTTTGTGTAGTAACTAAAATGCACTTAAATTTTCGAAATATCGAACGCGCTTTTCCCTTTGATCAAAGCCACCTCCAAAATTATTTTAATTTGTGGAATTTGTGTATTTCCAAGTTTTTGTCTTTATGAATAGCAGTGCGAACTTTTCGAGTACATTCTATATCACATCGACGTGCTTCTGTACATATAGATGTCACAATGTCTATATCCAACATCAGCCCATTATTACAACTTCAGTGGCTTAGGCCTCCCTCCAGGGTGATGGGCCTTGGAGCTTATTCAACCACTCTGCTCCAATGCGGATCGGTGGATTTTATCGACTGCCACTTGTTGATGGCAATGTATTAATGTAAGTATTATAAAAAACTATTTAAGTATGTGTATAATTTTGTCTAGTAATAAGTTTTGCTTACTTTGGGACCAGATGGGGCTGTGCAAGATTTCCCAGGAACTAATTATTATTTTGTAATAATTTTCTTATTACAGCCACGAAAACATGAAACTTTAATACAAGTATAAATAGCGACGGATTTATTTTATTTGTTTGTCTCGTAAACCTTTGTTTATTATACAATATTTTAAAAGTATTTAAATAGAAATAATACAACATTGAGTTATTTGCATTGTCGTAAGCACATAAGCTACAAAATACTTCAAAGCCCGTTCCGCCTATCGGCACCTTCACTTTTGCCGTCCTTTGATCCGCCGCCATATTGACTGCCTAGCGAACACCGTCGACGTCGCCCCGCATCTCATTTTGTATTTACACACGGCAACATTTTCGAAAAAAACCGAATTTAAATTTTTAAAATTTTCACTGTGTCGTTTGGAGAAGAATACGTGATTAGCACATTTACGCCTAGATGCTGGAAAAATATTTGAAATGTCATATTCATCATTTCAGCCTTTGGACATGGATCTTTACCCTAGATCTCCACAATCACGGTCTTGGTCATCAATCGCCCAACATTAGATTGGATTTTTTTGTTATTTCTACTGTAATATCCCGTGTACCTACAGATAGTATTAATCCGCATAAAAATAATAACTCCATCAAATGCGTAACAAAATTATCTAGCAACCAATAGTTTTATTTTCAGATTGATCAATGTTTATTACGGAAACCTTAATGAAATAAATCACCATCATCATAAATCCATAAAATACTTCAGAATATAACTGATCTCTTTTCTTTGAGTACCTACCGCCGCCGCCCTGTAATTTTAGCGAGAACCGGGTCTTAAGGGGATAGCTTTTCTCTCCGCAGCTTCGAATTAACATCGCTATCTCCGTTTCAATCCCTCTACTTCGACCTGTTTCTGAGTAACAGAGATGGCAAGAACAAATCCCCAAAAATACCTAAAAAATATTCGTCGAAATAGCTTGCGGTCGTGACTGTTTTCACCCCTGAAATGTATATGAGTTGGAACCAAAATTTGTAGGGTCATTAAGAAAGAATGTCTCTAGGGCAGTACGTTTGGTTTTTTTTCTTTGAAATTCGAATTAATATCGTATTTACGGCTTATTATTTTCTAAAACGAAGAACCGACGGAAATCATGTTTTTCAGGAATTTATTCTTAACAACTAAACAAGATATCAAAAAAAAAACATTCCCCTCTGTGGCAGTATTCTCCTATCACATACATATATTTTTTTCTGTAAACATTGATACAGAAATACAGCGAGGATTAGATACGGGCCGAACCCTCTTTTTTGTATGAAAAGCCTACCCCCTTAATAAAAGAGTAAACATCTGACTGTCATAACAATAATATTTTTTTATGGGTTCACCTTTTGTACGCGCCTAAGTAAATAACCAGGACTGTAAATATATACGTATCGTATCATTTTATGAAGGGAAAACGGAACGTAATAATACTTTTATAAAAAAAAAATACCCAGAAAATTTATTAACTAACTTTATTTTAAATTTGAAATGAAGTTTAAATTTATAAAATAGCCTCTTGTGTAACGAAGGTCGTTCTTTCACCACCTAAACACCCTTTCGTGTCCCTGCAAAATATTTAAATGAGGATCATCTGGTACTTTGCGAGATTTTTGCGAAGGCCATCTAGAAACCGCTCCGGCCTCGGTAACGTTCAAAATTGCATGGAAACTCTGTAAATTTACGCCATTATCTAAATAAATTTTCCAGGGAAACTCACTTATTAAGTTTCTTGATATATAGCCTTCGGCTTTTAATGAAAAGTTTGTTTGCTTTGTTGACATAGATTTCTTTTTGATGCGTATTTCATAGAATAAAAAATGAAAGGATTTTACGTGATGATTAAAGCAATACTAGCATTTTTGAAGAAATTTCTAAAATAGTTTGTATATGGTCTTTCTAAAGTTAGGATAAATTTTGGAAGTTCAAGTACATAAAATTACATACATTACTATAGATTACATTACATTACACAGTACAGTACAGTGCATTATTATTTTTATATTATTACAATATATTCATACAAATCTATTGAATACAATAATGATTACTCTGTAATATATTATGTATTACTATTAAAAAAATATAGATTTCAAAAAATTACTGCGCAATCAACAGCAAAAAGTTCTGTATATTTTTTATTTACAATTTTTTTTTACAAATAGATGATTGCACTTAGTAAATTAATAATAAACATATGCACATTTCTTGGAATATCATGGTAAATCACGTTAATTAATTTCAAGGTACGTCAATTAGTTGTAATTTAACATAGAAAAGTAAATAATTATAAATTCTTAAAAACAGTGGAGAGTGACGTCACACTAAATTTAAATTCTTTGAGCAAAATAACTGTGGCACATCGACCGGACGAAATTACAAAGATTAGGTTTTTTGCCATTAAACTACGGAACCCTAGAAATGAGGTTTGGGTGAAAAGCTTAGAAATACAACATTGACAGCTGCGTATTAGGTAGGGCATGTCAACGTGAACCATAACAGCGGGTGTGAAGGTGGTAGCGCGGGGGTCCACGGTTCGCGTCAGCTGTTTTACCTACAAACAGAAAATTTGTGTTTGAGTTCCGTGGTTTCGATCTAAAGTCGAATTACTTGCTGTACTTCAATACAGATGGCGCTATTCCAACTTATTGTTATTTATAAGAGACCTAGAACTGTCTTGAATAAATCTTAATTATATAATTTTTAACAAAAATTATAAAATTTCAAACATTTAATATTTCGAAACAATACGTATTGTTTGAAATACAAACATTCTAATGCATAACATATAAAGGTGGTGCCACATACATTTGTTATGTGATATAAAATATATTTTACTTATAATTTTTAAAAGCGACGAGCCGTTTAATGACATATGTGTTAAATTAACACAACTTATAATCAAGTGATAAAAACTTGGGTCAATTGCCTTTCAATTGCATATTTATTCCACAATAGGCATTTTCCTTTAAATTCAAAAGATAAAATCTTAATACCTACAATTTAAGAATAGTGCAATAGGTGTATAAATATAATAACATGAAAATAATATTCATGTATGCTTATCGAAATCAAAGTAAAAGTGTATTTCTAACATTCCAAATTAATGTGACATTTATATTGTTAGAGCATAAAGTAAAGCAAATAAATTCGTACCCAAGACAAATACGTTTCCAATTAGCATATAAAGCGATATATCGTTAGAACATATCTCGCTTTTCTACACAAAGATACCTACCATTCGACGGCAGCGTAAATTGAAATGAGCGCTAGAATTAAAAAATAAATCAAAAGAGGATTTTTCCGGGCGCGTCGTCGAGAAAATTGAAAAAAAACTCGTAGCCCCGCACCGTTTTTTGCGCGTTTCCATTTTAGCGTACGACACGATTCAGATTTAAGCAAATCTATGACAAATAAACCAACAAAAGCAGAGTATGAGTCCGAAACTCTTTAAAAATAATTATAGTAAAATCAACATGAAATAACTTGTACAAGACAATTTTAATACATAACTAAATGGTTGTGACACAGAAAAAGAGATGTTGAACAAAATTTTGGGAAGTGTTATTACGAAACCTGAACAAATAAACATGTTACATTATACATACATTATGTTAGCAAAAATGATAATCTAAATAAGAAAATATTCCAATTATTTTCTAGTTAAATTATAAATTATTGACCCAGCTTCGTTTATCAATGAGTACCCGTTGAACTAAACTGTCTCAATAATTTACTTTACTGCCATTTTGCATAAACGTAGGTATACGCATAATATGGTGTGATGTACTTAAGTATTTACTTTTTAATTCTTATACACTAAAATTAGCAAAACTTATATTTTATCACTAAATTACTAACATCAAAAACCGTATGAAATTATTTAACATACTATTTTAATTCGTAACATTATAACTAATTTGTAATATTAATTTCTTATATTATTTACTAGCGACCCGCACCGACTTCGCACGGGTAGCAGAGCATTTAAGCCGTAATGTTTTTTTCTGTCGTAGTGTCATAGCTAGTTGCGTCGAACATGTGGATTGCATTTAATTACATTTAAATGTGACGGAAATTCATCCTACTTGGAGTATTTAAAAAGTATTTTATTTCCAATTCTATAAATATTTAAAAAAGTAAAGAATAAATACATTTAACCTAACTTAACTGTGCGTTTCGCGTCGTCCCGTATAGCCGACCAGCAACGCAGCGCGGTGCCCGTTTGTTTTTATTTCGCGATAGGTCCTAAGATATTAATTTAAATTGTATAGTGTATAGGGCAATCATAATGTGCATGAAATGCTGAAAGTAAATAACCTATTGAATTTGATACGGATTAATACTGTAACCGTATAAATTGCTTTCAAATTACCTCATCATACGACACCATTTGTTTTTAACATAAAAATGAGTAAAGTAAGCTATCCATAAAAGATAGACATATGCCATCGCGGACTTTTTTTTGTACTATAAAAGATACACAATTCCTCGGTACATTATTTTGTTATATCTCAAAAAAATTAGGTAGCGTTTTCGATGAAAGCTCCCAGCCGGCTTGATTTTTTCCGAGTTCTTCAACAATAATCGTCATATTTCATCAAATTTCCACAAAACATTAATTAATTTTACACGTAAACCTTCCTCTTGAATCACTCTGTCCATTGGTGTCAACAATATGCCAATTCGTTCGGTAGTTTTTATGTTTATCGCGTTCAGACAGACAGACAGACGCGGCGGGGACTTTATTTTATAATATGTAGTGATATTTAATTTATTTTTGTAATCTAAGTAGTTCACTGAACTACTATCAAATTATCACCTTTGACTTAATTTCTCGTATCGTGCCTAGTTGAGAAATGTGGACACGAACAGAGTATGGTAATCAAAGTGTATCTGAACATATTAAAACACAGAGGTTGTGCTCTGTGTTCACATCGACGGGCTTATTTCAATAAGCACGGTGGATTTAATTTACGTATAAAATAATGTTTTTTTATTGAAAGAAATGTATGCGTTTCATGTATTTATTTTGGAAGTTTGTACGAATTCGTATGTATTTTGTGTTCCTTTAAGATATCAGCAATGTATACCTAATGCCGACATTCAACGAATTTGCATTATGTATACTTTTGCTTACCTATTCTGTAGAAAGCCTAAACAATATATAAAATGCAAATAGATCATTAGATAAAGCATAAAATGATTAGAAAATGCACCATAATCAATGATTTTACTTAACATTTAATGAAAAATAATAGAAAATAATTAATCCGTATTACGTTAGATTATCAAAATTACAGTAATAATATCTTAATCAAAATCTATGTACGACAATATTTTTTTACTTTATTATTATACTAGAGATTACACGTCGTCGTTCTTACCAAGAAAATCTACTTGAATACAGTTAGCACTGTGAATTAAATAATTACAAATTGTAAAGCCTTTGTTTATTCCTTCGAGGCAATAGTTTTAAATACAAAATAATATATACAATTTAAGTTGAAATTTCCACTGTACTGGAAAACTTCTTTTTTTCTTTTTGTTCAAGAAACACAGAGAAAAGTGCTCTTTAAAGAAATACAATGGTTTCACCATCAGTAGAGCAATCGATGATCGAGATCATCATAAATACGAGGAAACCGAGGAAGAAAAACTACGCATCATCATAATTACGTTACAGGAACCATAATTTCTGCAGACGCATATTTTTTTTTTCTTCGTATTGCTCGTTTTTTATTATGGGGTCATATATTGCTCGACAGATGTTGCTCAGTGAAGAAATACTAATTTTTATAGTAACAATCGGGTCCTGTTTAGATGAGAGGAGATGCCCTTTGACTTGAGATGACTTGTTCATCTAATTTAGGTCGATGCATGCAAATCTAACCATGAAAACTTAAATCAAACTGCACTTGGTTGATTGCGTTTACGTATTGTAATAAAAAAATTACTGTTTAAAGTCTCTCAAGTTTACACTCGTAATCTTAAATTAATTGCTATGTTATTATAAAGTAAGTATGTACTTTAGTCAATTCTATTAAGCTTTTAAGATGGCTCATCGTTATGGTACATATAACTATAGTAAGTAACAAAATGCCCACCTGATCGATATCCTTACGTAATAAGCTACTTGTAGCACTTGGGCGTGTCGACAGTTTCCCGCCCGATTCCCGCCTACTCGTGACTCCGCCCACTGCACTGTCTCACGAACGCCTTATTTTATTGACACTATATATCTTGGCAGAGCACTCCACTTTCTCCATAAAATGATGATGAACTCACTTAGGGGGTGAGTAGAAATTATATTGCATTGCGTGCCATATACGTGTATTATTTTTGTATACGTGTCGGCATATTTTAGAAGACCTCTCAATCATGCCAGAGCCATGCGCTTTAAAATATTTCTTTAAATAGTGTATTCATCTGTTTAAAATAGTTGAAAGCATAGAGTAAATAAATTTGACAGTTGGTTTTAATAGAGTCAGAAAAGTCACTTCACAGTATCGAAACTGTCAAAGGCAATTTCCCCGAGGTGAAGGTTGGCGTGCTGGGACCTCGCGGACTGAAACCCGGCCAAAACTTTCCAAAGATACACCAGCCAACTAGAAGAAAAAAAGTTAGACGGTAAGCGCCGAAGGGTCCTAGTCAATTCGTACTTTTATGATCGAAAGTCTTAAAACAAAACGAAAAGGTCTCACATATTGGCATTAACCTCTATTAACACTAATTTTTTTCTTTTCTTACATAACATTTTTTTTATTCGCGGTTGTCAAATAGTGGGAATTAAGGCTGTTTCGAATTACAATTGTTTTGTTTTTGTGTAGCACCTGTTTCAAAATATTGATTAATTCGTTGATGAATATTTGTTTACTTATAAATTTACCATTAGAAAAGCAAACTTTTAGATGCTTACCGTCGAATTCTATTATATTTAAATTGTATTAAAGTTTAAACATTTAGAACCTTATATTGGAGTATAGAAATTGTTTTATGGTAGGTTTGTGTGAGCGTGCATAACCTAGTAGATGTATTCGTAGTATCTAAACGCTACTGTTTATTTAAAACTCAGACTTACAAATGTTTGTCAAATCGGAGGAGCACAATGAAAGAGATGAGAAGCGACCGCGATGAGAAGTTGTGTCTCTAAATTGATTTATTTCGTAGCAAAACCGTAATTAATCAACTTAATAATACTTATTAAACAAATAACAATAGTTACGTGGAAAACCTATGGTTTCAGGACACTGGAAAAATCTATTGCGAATTGAACTCTCTACCACAACACAATATATTATTTTGTGTTATGTATTACATTCGTGGTATTTCCCTACCAAAAATTTGTGTTTTCATTCATTCATTTCGAGATGTTTATCGAGAGCTCGACTCACAATAGGCCGATTTTTATTATTAGTTGTTTTACATTAGAGTTTGCGCTATGGTTACACTATGTAATTGACCATTCCCAAAATTTTGAACTAAAGTCCGTTATATTTTATTTCCAAAAATGGGCAATTTAAAGAAACTAATTAGAATTTGTTGTTTTTTGGATCGGTATTTACAAAAACATATTGTATTTAAAATTTTTACTGCGTGACGTTACCAGGTGAAATTATAAGTTTAGCCATTGCCGTTGTATATTTATAAAAAAAACCAATGTCAGTCTCAGAACTGTCAATAGTAAAAGTGTCATTGTTTTTATAAATTTTCAACGGCAATGGCTAAACTTATAATTCCACCTGGTGACGTCACGCTATAAGAATTTTAAATATAATATCTCTACGTAAATACCTATCCAAAACGAAAGAAATTCAAATTAGTTTCTTAACATTGCCTATTCTTTCTAAATAAAATATAACGGACTTTAGTTCAATTTGGGAATTGTGACCAATCGCTTTTACCATAAATCAACAACCAAAAAACATTGAAAAAATAATACAGTTTTAATTCGTTTATCCAGTTTTTGGTTGTTTAATTTATCTGTTAGGATATAAGTTATAATGATCCATATTCTGTAAAAATTTCGACTAACCACCGTTTGGCCTACATAAAAAGAAAGTCTTTTATGTAGGTCAAACGGAGAGATCGTGCAAGTTAAGTAATAGGATTCCATTGGCACCCCTTGATTCCAATTCCCTTGACAGCCCTTTTTATACCCCACTGCAGGGGCTTAGGCCTCCCCTTAAGATGAGAAGCTTGGAGCTTAAATCCATCACGCTGCTCCAATGCGGTTTGGCGGCTTGTAACGACCGCCATTTATTGACAGCAACCGGGAGCGACTGGTAAACGTGCTCTCTGAGGCACAGAGTCAGTGATAGTTAATGTATTTACTTAAGTCGGAAAAAACTCATTGGTACACGCCCGGGTTCGAACCACGGACACATGGCCTTATGGATTTGAAACAGGTTCGTTGCGTTCGGGCTATCACGACACCACTTAATTAGGGAATCCTAAAAATCTATTCAAAGGAAAAACTTTCCAATGAAAACTTTAGGTGAGTGTAATGTAAATTCAGAGAAGTTTAACATTAGATCGTTCACGTCGTCGCCTAGACTATCTCTAAAGCTTGATTTTACATTTACCTAAACGAAGTATATGAAAGGGCTTGGACCATATTAAAATTGGACTAACGGTTGTTAAATTTGAAATGGATAAGATTCCATGACAACCTTTTAAAATATCAATTTTTTTACGAATTTGCCGGACACTTTAAAAAATTCATCTGATATTGAAATTGTCCATGTGACGTCACCGAGGCGGTTGAGTTTATTTCGCGCATTCCAAAGTAAAAACAAAAAGCAAAAATTAAATATAAAATATTGAGGTTAGTCACTTTATCAAATGAAACTGTAATTATCATGATTAAATCTAATTATTATGATCTTATTTAGTATAAAGTAGATAATACAAACAATAAACATCTGTCCAGATCACGTCACAGGGATATTTGTTAAATCAAATTTGAGAAAACAAATTAAAAAAAAAAAAATGGCAGGCTTACTTTTTTTAATTGGAAGAGAAAGATATTATAGATTAGTATATATTTTCGGAAAAAAATATAAAATATGTTAAAAATTTTGTTCAAGCGTATATGCATGTCTTTATGTACAATTTTCCTAGTATATAGGTAGTAAGGGTACATTCTGCTCAAAAAAAATCAGTGAGAACATGCGATGCTAATAACTTAATGGATGGGAATTTTCTAGAATGTATTAAAATATCCGAAACTTCAAAAATTTAAACTTGACAATGTCATATCGATGTGAGATGCCATTAAGATTTATAGTGAGAGTCGAGTGATAAGAACGAAGGTCAAGTGAAAAACCAAATAACATGTTACAGTAAAAGCAACGAGTGGTTATAATAGAGAATAGTGGATTCATTTTGCTTTGAGCTGTTTATTTAGCGAAATAAACGTATAAAAGACTTGCTGTACGTTTTATATAGCACCTGCAGAACCAAGAGCAATGCAACTTGCATGAAGGATCAAACGAATAAAAGCGTAAACGTTACTGTGTAGTTATAAATTCTGTTTTATTTAAAAGACATTTGCTTAATATGTTTCTATGCTACCTACCTTTATACACAATAAAGACATATAAACTAAAAAAAACTTTTAGTGTTACGTAGAATCCATCGACGTAATAATTTTATTCTATGAAAATAGCAGACGAAACTATCCCAACAGAAATATTTCCACACAACTTAGTTCCAATACAGTTTGAATTTTTTCCAAATTACTACGCTCTACCAGAATCAATACCGCGGTTATTGGGCGCCTAATGCATAAATGTATTAACCGCATATACCTTTTTTTCTCCTCCACTATTTTCCCAGTTTTATTTCCCCTAAATTTATTCTTAATAAAGACCCGGACGCCCTCCGGACTGTTTCTGGGCCTTTTTATCTTTTCACGAATAAAACTCATGCAACATCGTTTGATGTTAAATATATATTTTCATTCGCAAAAATACTGATACAAAAACCGTTGTGAATGTAAAGTGAACGGATCAGTTGCACAAATTAAAATGTCTAGTTCATTTAAAACTTAAAAATGAATAAAAGGTATGTTATTCCCTTACAATACAATACATAGATAAGCTATACGCAGATACACAGCCTCGTATAACAATCCATTGTAGATTTTGCTTTCAGTTGGGTAGCGCCTCGGTATGTTTGAATAATTATCACTGCGTCTATGTTGGGTCACATTTGAACTAAGAACATGCATGCTCCGTATCCCCCCTCCGGAAATGGTTACACTTTTTCTCTGTACACAAAACAAATATTTGTAAACAAAATATAGTTGTTTATATGCCTGTTCTTCCTTATCAAGTGATCATATCTTTTGTCATGATATAGTTAGTTATTAATTCACCACGAAGCATTCTACATATGAAATGAATTACCAAAAACTTTAAATAACTGCTATAAACACTTCTTAAGTAATATTATGTGTTTTTGTTGCTGGTTGTAAACAAGCAACAGATAATTCGAGCAATTTATAAAGTACACTACGCGAGTAAAGCCGCAAGCAGAAAGCTAGTTTGAAAATAAAATATAGCCCATGTTACTTGCTAATTATGCAGCTTTCTATAAATCAAAGAGTTTTTAAAATCAGTTAAGAAGTTCTTGAGTTTATCTGTAACAAACAAACAAAAAATCAAATTTAATTTTTTTTAATATTAGTATAGACAAAAATCTTTGTTTAAGTACAGATGTATTAGAAAAGTAAAGTGACTGGACGTACCTGCAAATTGCAATTTGCAAGACAATTTGAACCAAATGTTTTTAGTAACAAAGTTTTTTTTTACAATATTTTTGTTATAATTTATGACTTTTTCTTATTAAAATTATTTCATTGGATAACTTCAGACTAACCTGCGCGTCTGATATTAACCGATTCCTATTACTTTTCTGATACATCTGTAGTTCTTTCATTAGATAATATTTTTTTAAATAATGTCATGTTTCCAGTTTGTCTTGGTTTAATATTAAATGTTAAGTAATAATAACCTTTTAACTAGTCATCAATCATTTATCAATCAATTGTCTCTGTTAATTAAATGAGTGTGACCTTGAATATGACCAAATAAGGTTAATGAGTAGCGAATAAGTTAAAATACTGTTTACTCTGTAGGTACCATATCCGTGAGCATACCTACTTAAAAAGAAGTACCGCATCTGCAAGCATGTTTCCAGTAGCTAATGTAAATGGTACCGCTACTCGCTCGACCATTCATTGTACAGCATTTAGCATACTTTTCCACATATCGCTTGCACCCAGTTTTCCTTTACTTACCTCAAACTGTTTTATTGGGCGTTTATCCACTTGCCGGCACGGCGACGGCACGGCTGGCTGCCGGGGAAGCAAAAATGTATGAAATATATGACATGTACTACCACTTGCCGGCGCCGGCGACGGCACGACGACGGCACAAAGATTAGTACGGAGATTCATTGCCTTCCCGCTCGATGCCGGCTGCAAAACTGCGTATGTATTGTGTACGTACTGTAGCCGTTTGCGTGTATGTGTACGCGACGCGGGTAGGAGGAAGCGATGATGTGCCAGCATTTGTGCAAGGCACAGTGGAAAATCGAACAACGGTGCCGTGTTGTGCCGTCGCTGCGTCACCGTGCCGTCCAATGGAAAAACACCCAATAGAAATATCAGATTTTTTAGCAGATTTGACTATTTTTCAACATAAACAAGGGACATCTGGTGCAATAGAATGAAGATAATAATAAATTGCTACATAGAAGATCCTTTGGAAAATTTAATTTATTTTCACAGTTCTTGAAATCACCATAATTTTTTGGTAAAATAAACTCAATATATTTGTATTTTAAATCATTGCCTATTTATTTTTCTCGAGGGTTAGTGAATAACAGAGCGTTTACTTCGGATGTAAAATTATTTCCATCCCTGGCAATTAATCCTTTTCTGCGCTCTGGATTCAACATACCACTCTCGCCGGAAATATACAATTTTGCCCCCTCGGTTAAAAATATACTGTTGTCGTTCTATTGAGAACTCATTGATTAATAACATTTAAAATATTAAGATAAATAAATATTAAAAACAATCATTTATTTATAAAAAAGATTTTTTTATATGCTGATTTCTTTTATTCCTATTACATTATTTAGAAATTACATCGTTTCGAAATAAAACAAATCAGAAACTAACTTTTAAGACTTTTTTAAATGCAAATAAGCAGGCCCAGTTTGATCGAAAGATCGGTAAAAACAAAGTTAAATTCGAACTGGTAACAAGTTCGAGAGTAAATCCGATTTCTGGCATGAATTTGAATAAAACTCGGCGCTTCCACTCAGCCTTTGAATAATGAATTTCTTTCGAGTACCCTTACATTCTTAGATTGTTTGTAATCGAAAATGTTACTAAAATGTCTTTGATGTAACTAAAAAGCGCCTTGAGGCATCAAGTACGCAAGTTTATGATTTGCGTAAACGTTTTGTATCAATACTGTATACTTTCGTACTTTCATTTCGACTGACCGATTTCTATTGGCCGAGTGGTTAGAGACCCTAACTGCGGAGCCAAGTCACAGGTTCGATTCCCACCCGAGACAAATATTAGTGTGCATGAATATGTCTATTTGTTCAATGTCTGGGTGTAAAAAGTATTTATAAATGTACGAGTATATATTATAAAAAGAATATTTAAGTATGTTTAACGTTTATATAGTACCCCGTAAAACAAGCATAATACTTGCTTACTTTGGGACTAGATGATGGTGTGTGGCATGTTCCAGGTATTATTACATCGATACTGTTTTTATATTATACATCAATTTAAGACACGTGAAATACGGTGAATGAGCGAATTTTCAAGGGAAAATTAACACGGGTCTTACGTCAGACTTGTCACTTTTTACAACCACCAATTTTCAATTTCTAGATAGTCAATATCACTAAAACTTATACTGTCATATGTCATTGGGAAACAAATACATAGTGCTTCTTGCCCGCGGTCTGCGTTACACGCCTCTGTTAATGTACTTGAAGGGCGCGGCCCGAGTAAGTAGGTAAGTCATCTTCAGTACTAACACCAGTTTACGTATATTTAGCCCGAGACACACGTGCACACATGAAGTCGACATAGCGTAACTGCGGACAATTATTTTTAAGCTTCGCATTTATATAAAATCCATTAGACACACGTAAACTTCAGTGATATTTTAATACCTTTTTTTTTTAATTAACTAATCCTTTTTTGGGCGTTCCCTCGACGCTCGTGATAGTAATCGTCGGTGGCGTCCTCTGCCCCACCGTACCGCTTCTTTCTTCTTGTGTCGCCTATTGATCGCAAAAGTTTTATTTACAGAATCTTAACTTACTTTGCCTCTGTTTTTCACCGAAAGAACTAAAATAAATTTGTGAGTCGATACTTTAGTATAACAATCGGGATGAAGGGTCTCACACTTTGAAACGATAGAAAACGTGAACAAAATATCAGGCTCAGTGATCAAAGAGACCATCTGTCGTTATTATTGTTTTGAACAAATATTTTATTAAATTACCCATCAAATATAATTGCAGATTTTTTTTTTGAGTGCGAGTTTCACGTATGGGTCACTAAAAATTCTATTTTATCAATTGATGTCTACGGCGTATATTTTTAACTCACATTGTAAGCATCACATTTAACGTAAGCTAGTGTTGCGCCATATTGACAACCGATATCGAGGGCTCGCTCATTTTACACAGTTTTAAAACTAAAACGAAGTAATTAATGTCTGTTACGTACGTTTGAGAAATTTACAGTTATCGACCTAGACCCAAATTTCACATCTTAAGTAATTTTTTTTATTTTGTTTGAAACTACGCCGACATCCCCTCCCTTGCTAGATCGGATTCTGTACAATTTTAGTGAAAACGTGGCTCCACGATCAAAATTAACTTGAAGATTACTGTCTGGAGCGCTTGGAGTGCGTAGGTAATTGGTTGGAATCATCTGTCTGTGTGAAAGGTGAGTTTGACACAGAATTCGATATTCCTATAAAAGTATAACTATACCAATTTTTTCGATATTGTAACTAAAAAAGGGCCTATGCATGCTCTTGGCTTTATCGTCTACAACATCATAAATAATAATAATGTATCATCATTATTATTTATCGTTCCACGACCAGCTGAGATATACAATACAGAAAACAATGCTTCTTTGTTCTAGAGATTATTTTTTGTAAGTACTCGCAATTGGATACGTATCCTTTCAATATAAAAAATCTAACAAGGTGAACATATTCTCCCCATTTTTAAATTAAAATTTCCGAAGAAAAAACAGTGGCAAATGACATTATATGTAACCACGACGGAAAAATAGTGAACGTGTTCCAAAAACACAAAAGACCCTACTTTTCCTACAAAGCTGGTTGTGTGATCCCCGCCAAAATATAAACAAAAAATATGAAAGTGGCTGTGACCGATTTAGGCATAAATTATATTTAAAAGCAAACACAATTTTGCCCGTGAAGAAATTGTTTGCTTTTGAAAGTTTAAATCTAGGAATTACAAGAATAAACTTATATCTAACATTAATATTGTGGGCGTCGCCCAACTTAGAGAAAACATTAAGTACATAATATTTTCGCACTTGACATAGATAGGATTATAAGAATGTTACCTTCTTTAAATTGTGCCCTTAGACCATATAGATTTCTGATCGAAATCGAGTTTCAGTATTTCAAATATATTTTTTTTTATTATTTGAAATATGTAATGGGCGCGTCGAATTAGAAATAAAAACGACACGTCTCAGCGATAAGACATTTTATTTTTCAGACTACGCTTGGCTTTGTGTGTGAGAGTGTATATGGCCCTCCATATCACCATGCGCTTGGCGCATTTGCAAGTCCACTCTGCAACGCGTACCTGCTTTGTCTATGCGACGTGCAGTTTTCGTTTCATTCCCAACACTTCAATCCTAGGTATCTAGTATAGTATCTAAGAATTAATACGAAATCTACTTCTAGGGCGAGTTGAAATATTTATTCAAAATTCTGTAATACAGTAGAAATTATACAAAAAAACAAGTATTTGTTCTGTATACAGAAAGGATTAATGCTTTTTAATTACTTTTTACATAGTTCCTACACCATCATCGCAACCTGGCGCTTTCAACTCTAGCAGATTATATCCCCTTACAACTCCAGCTGAACTGAATATGTAATGTGTATAGTTATTTGAAAATGCCTCAATAATATCGTTCAACATAATTTATTTATAATCTTCATTCAATATGCTTGTATAAAAACTTCAATTGAATTCCAAATCGACATCGCTCAGATTCTTTGCCATCCATTCTTCCGCTTCCCTCGTCATCTTCTCGTCGAACTCACTTCGCCAGCCACCCGCTACACCTGAAATTCATTTATTTATGTGTTAATGTGCAATTATTCTTTATTGTTTTTTCTTAACCTGTTTTTAAGAAGTAATCAAAAACGCTATATAATAATGATAATAATATCTGGGACATCCCACACAGCGCTATCTAGTTCCAAAGTAAGCGAGTATTATGCTTGTATTATTGGGTACTAGACAACTGATAGATGTTACAAAACTACCCGTAAAGCCGAAAGGAGATTAAATGGGGCCTTATAACGAGTCCATTCACAATATTTAAGAACCGTGGTGACACTGTATAACATACCCCAAAGAAATAAAAAATATATTATTATTTTCACTGATGCGCAAATCCTATTTCAGTAAAATTAAAGAGTAATCTACGCAGAATGTACATACATTTCTTCCTAAATCGGAACGACAAAAATTTTAAAAGACCTAACCTAACGAAACAACCTAAACGAACCTTACTTTTTCATAATAAACGTCAAATTTACAGAAACGGCTCAAAGTGTGCTCCGCCTTGCTCAATACACAACCTCGCTCGTCGGGATATGACTTGTGTGGCATTTCGCACCATCGTCGGTGTTATTGATGCGAAAACCGATCTAAGAGCCGGTGGAATGTAGTCGTCTTGACATGTTCAGAAAACACTGGTACGAATGCAGCCGTCGCTGTTCATTGGGGGGGTCTACCATCGACAAACCGTTGCCGATACAGTTCGCGAGCACGATTTAAATTGCTATCTTCATGGCCTACGCATAACATCACATCGTAATATTCCGAGTTAGAAATCATCGTTATTTTCCAAAAAATGTTGGAAAAAGAACTCGAAACAGTTGTAGGATATCGATTAGAAGATTTGAAATTGACAGCATATTTTTTTTTCCAACTTGACATTTTTTGAAGCCAGTACTTGAGTGTAATGACATCCTTTTGTTGAGGTAGCAAACATTTATGAATGAAAAATTGAATAAAATATTAAAGTAGACAATTATTAGGTAAAATAGGTACGTAGGCCTTTCTGTTAAATAATCTGGTTCCCTGACATGACAGCTTACTAGGGTTGACAAAATTTTTGGCTTTGATAAATAATTATATTTTTACGGGGTATTTTGTAACACGTTGTTTACTTAAATATTCTTTTTTTATGAGTTATACATGTATAGATACTTTTACACCCAGACACGGAACAAATAGACATGTTCATACACAAAAATTTGTCCCGGGCGGGAATCGAACCCGCGACCCTCGGCTCCACAGTTAGGGTCTCTAACCACACGGCCAACCGGTCAGTCTATGAACATACTTCAAAATCAAAAGAAATTATTTTGCTAAAATAGTGTGTCTATGAATAAAAAAATCTATTGTTTATGAATATACTATAAATTACTCTATATACATAAATAAATAAATATTTGTATATATCTATAAATAAATCCGCATCCGCGTCAAATTCAGATTTATCAAGATGTTTAACACGATCTATACTACTCTACATTTTGTTTGGAATTATTATTAACAAATATTTAACAATGATTTATTTTCAAATATTAAAAAGGGTGATTTGTATATTAATTTTGTCATTGAAAATGACTATCATATCCATTTCACGGGAGACGCATTTTTGGCCATAACTCCGAGGGTATGGGGTCTAGCCAAGATTTTAAGGTTTTAAAAGATTAAAAATTTAGTTTTGCATTCTATGACATCAACATTTTGGAAATCGCTTAAGTAGTTTTTGAAAAAAATTGGAAAATGTAAAAAAATCGGGATTTTTTCGGAATTTTTTTTTACTAAATCCAAAATATTTCAAGAACGGGAACCGATATCAAAAATTAAAAAAATTAGTATCCTGGCCATTAATGTAGCTACGATTTGAGACCAAGTTTTTGAAAATCGGTTGGTAATTGTAAGAGAAATTATTTCCGAAAGATGAGATTTTTTGGTCGATCGCTTGTGTGGATATAAGTTACTATATTTCAGAGGGTATTCGTCGGATCGCTTCAAAGTGTTGTACCAAAGGTTAGAAGGCGTCGGTAGCTACAGTTTGAGATCAAAATTTTGGAAATCGGTTGGAAATCGAACAAGAAATTTGACATCACATGTTAGATTTTATGGACGTTCGGGAACTTGTTAACATTACGGTCATCGCCTTTCGGCCTGTATTCGTTCGAATGCTTAAATTATCGAGTTCAGAACGTTTAAGGATATCAGAGGCTGCAGTTTAAAACCTAAATGTTTCAAATATGTTGAACTAGCGACCCACCCCGGCTTCGCACGGGTAGCAGAGAATTTTTTCATTGATTTATTTCTGAGTTTAAAGAGTTGAAAAGAATAGTGCCATGTTTTCGTGGCAATGCCACGTTTACGTGGCAATAAAATAAAATAATCTGTGAAAATCGGGTTTGGGAAGGTTTATTTTCAATGAAACCAATGGTTGCGGGGACTGCAAGATCTGTGGATTTTTTAATGTCAAATAGGAACACATGACATTTGTGAAGTTTGGGAAATTACAAAAAGTAAAGTATAAAGTCATTAATACTTTTTAATAACGAAATGTTTTTTCTAAATTGCAAGTGTTTGTAAAGGACATCGAACTGCTCATTCGAATAATTTTTACCAAGGAACTTGGCTACCCGTCTCATCGTTCCATTTAGATCCTGAAATGTATAGAAACACAAGCTGTTACAGGTCGTCTAGGTAAAACAAACAGATTTTTCACTAGTGGAAGCTATCTTCGACTGTAAATAAAACAACCCAAATAAAGAAATTTAATAATACAAATTACTTGAAGAAAGGTTAAATCTTTCCCTTCATTTCTAAATCAATAGTGATTTTAGAGATTAAAATTAAAATTAGCGATGGGACGTTTATTTACGAACAAAATGTGAATAAGCCCCGGATGATTGTGTAATGTAGTCTATAATACTTATCTATTGCCTGCTCCTAAAGCCTTCAAATGTTTATATGAACCCTATAAAAGACTTTGTAGTTGTAACGCAGTATTATTTTTGAATGCTTTCAAATTAAGTTTATGAAAGTTTTAATGTATCACAATAGTTTAGTTATTAAATGTTCTAAAAATAAAAAAATGGATAACTCTATTAAAAGTGCTCTCACACGAAAAAAAAAACATTATTATTGTAGCATAGGCAAAAAATAAAATGACTTATATCTAAATAAACACAACAATAAAATTGTAAAAGAATCAATCGATAACCAGTGACGGATTGGTGGTTACACTAGTAGATAATATCATCATTCAATTCACATATTTGCAACACTTAGTGTACTGTCGCCAAGAAGCATGACGTCATTAACTTTGAAAAAGGTGGCTATAGACTCACTCTCCTGCGATGGAAAGAATAAGGCTGTTGTATATCTAGTACAATAAATGACAAGTACCAATTACCTTATACATGTCTTCGTAGAACAGAATCAGCAAGTTGGGGTGGTCTTTCTGTGACCAGTATTCTTTGATGTTCTCAAAGTAAGGACAGTATACACCTGTAAAATATTAAAGGTTATATTTTCGACAATGTCGTGTTATGTCGTGATAGCCGAGTGATATCGAGCCTGCTTCTTGTTTGGAAGGCTGTGATTCGAATCCCAGGGCATGTACATGTACAATCCAGTTTTTTTCTAACTTACGTAGATGGCAGTCGTTAGAATTTACTAACCCGCACTGGAGCAGCGTGGTGGGTTAAGCTTCAAGCCCCCTCATCCCAAGGTAAAGTCTAAGCCCCTGCAGTCGAGCATTGATGGGCTGACGGTATGGTATTGTCTGGTATATTTTCGACTCCAGCTTCATGTTGTACCGTTGATAATGGCGTAAAATGTAAAAATTTGGAAATTGGGAAACTATCGGGAAAAAGATCTATTAATAAAAAGCAACGAAAACTCACTAGTTGTAAAAGGTATTGCCAGTCAGAATCATTTTCCAAATTAATGGAATACTTTTGTACGTTTGAGCGAAGCTAATATATGCAACGGCAGAATTTACATAGGATGTAAAATGACACGTTATTTCTATAGTAACGTGTAATTTCATTTCATTTATTAAAGTTATTTATGCAGCAAGCAATAATTCGAAAAAAAAATATTTACTCTGCACTGAATCATTGAATTTTTTTCTCAAATTTTAAATAGTCATTTATTACAAATTTCATACAGGAGTCTAATATATCTCAAACAAGAGTTGAAAATCTTCATGAATCTTCACAAATATGCTAAATGCTGTTTTGTAAAACGGTACACACTTGACCTTTTTTATTTTACAAAAGTTTGCAAAATGATTTAAAAGTTTTTGCATTTATAGGACTAGGCATTCTTTTAACAACAAAATAAATTATTAATAAAATAAAATAATTAATAAGAAAACGTGAAACATTATTGTGGCTTATCACTACTACATGCAGCGGTCAACGGCCATACAAATAAGTGCAATATGTAGAACATCGTAGCTACGTAGTAGTAATGACATCATCGGCTATCAATTTTTAGAGTTCCGTACCCAAACGGTACCAACAGGAACCCTAATACTAAGGCTCTGCTGTCCGTCCATCCGTTCGTCCGTCTGTCTGTCACATAGGGGTGTATCGTGTGAACCGTAATAGGTACACACTTGAAATTTTCACAGAGTGTGCATTACGATGATTGGTGGTTGTGAGATCATTGCTTACATTTGAAATATTCATGAATTATGCTTACTACTATGGCCGCTATAACAACAAATAATAGAAATAAAATAAGGTTAAAAATTAAAGGAGGTCCCTATACAAGAAACATTGTATGGTGGTACAGAACCCTTCGTGTGTCCGATTCGCAATCGGCCGGTTTTTTAACAATCGATTGTTCCTTGAAATTCCAAGTACATATAAGTAATTTTTTTTAAATACAAAAATACTCCAGGTTGTTTATATTTTCCTAAAAAGGTATTCAAATATAATGTTAAAATATTTGGTCAGTAGGTACCCAATAAAGTATTACACACACCTTCGCAACACTTTTAAAATCTAAAACATCAAAAAAAAAATCTAAACTCACAATTGTCTGTCCGAAATAATTCCCAAAACTCTTTAAGGTCCTTAGTGAAGTGCACATAGTTATGACTTTTGTAGTAGTGATAACATGACACCACAACATCTCTCGGATCTCGAATCACATACACCATTTTCGATTTGTCTAATAAATTTGCCGGTAAGAAAGATAAAGGCATGTGCGTTTTGAATAATCTTGGTGACGGCAAACCACCAAAACACAGTTCGTGTCCATTTCCATTGTAAACCATTTCACTTGTTAAAAATCTGATATTATAGCTGAAAAATAATAAAAATAATAATAAGTAGACATAAACGGGAAACTGTTGAACGGAGTCCGTGTGGGGACGGCAAAGAATACAATTCCCCACCGCCACCGGGAAGTGTGTCGTAAAAGACGACTAACCCAGGTTAGCAGAAGATGGGCAGCAGCATCTCTCTGTGAAACTACATACTGCGATCACCATTCCAGTTCCTGGTCCGTTGCGATCAGTCGTGTTCGGTCCTCCGAACGCCTTTCCGCCCCGCGTGGCCCATGTGTGGCGGCCTGTTGCCGAGATCCCATTGACAACTACGTAGTAGATGCCTGTGTGTGTAGTGTTGTCGTAGATGTTGTCACGCAGCGGCAGTTAGCCTTCGTGGCGTCGTTCCGGCATTCCAGCTCCCTCTTTTCTGCACCCTGGTGTGCTCTATGGCAGCTCACGTCTTTACAAACCGATCACGCTTCCCATTTCGTGAGTTAAACTCACATAACCGCGCAGTCGACAGTTAGCCACGTGTGGGGGCACGTGGAGTCGCTCCGAGTTCCGTGCTCCGAGTTTTTGACGTGCATTCACTCAGTAACTCTATAACTTCTATTCATTTACTGCCACTTAATTATGAATTAAAATTTGTTATTATAATAATTACATTTAGTCACTTCAGGGAATACTTCCCTTCTGAACCGGAATCGGCATTACTCCTTCATTACCTATCCAGGTGTTAGGTCTGTCCCAATTAAAGTCATTCCACGTTATATTAATAACGATAATCTTTACCGGGGGCCCGCATCTCTAGCATTATTTCGCCTCTAGTAACCCTTAGGGGTTACCCGACAACTTCGCGCCGGTGACACCCTAGTGTGCCACCTGGTCGCTCCGATGAAGACGTAAGAGCTTTCGGGCTAACGACATGCGTCCTTATTCTGCTTCAGGCGGTTGTTTAGTGGGCGCAACTCCCACATACCCCGCGCGCTCGGGCGCGCAGAAGCTGTAGAGTTTAATCCGCCTTCCCATCGCAAGGGTAAAACAAAAAAAAAATAAAAAAAATGTTGAACGGAGTTATGTTTGTACATAAAAGATTTTATTGAGAAAAATCTAATCGCCTAATTGATTTAGCCATCCCCGAACTTAAAATATATATATTTTGTTTGTATGTTTGTGTTTTATTTGACCCACTAACCCGCACTGGAACAGCATGGTGGGTTAAGCTCCAAGTTCTCTCATCCCGAGGGGAGGCCTAAGCTCCTGCAGTGGAGCATTAATGGGCTGATGGAATGGAATGGTATGGTGCGATATGTTTATTTGAACGTTTATAACTTAAAATTAACAATTTTGATAATTTAAAATACAATGGTTCAAAAAGGAAAAGTAATTAAAGTTTTATTAAGGAAAGCTTTGTCAAATTGATACGTACTCAAAATAAAATATTCTATCCTCGTGCGGTACTGCAAGAGCTTTTTCAAAATCCATATAGCTGCACAGCAGCCAAATTTGCTCGGCTAGCCAATGAGTACCTATGAATTATATTATTGTTACATTTAAATAATTAACAAAATTAAAACTTATTTACTCTGGGTAACAATATAGATCACATTGCTTTCCGTACATAGGACTTTATATTAAAAGAAATAAATACTAGCACAAAAATCTAAATATAGTCATGATAGCCAAGTGGTGGCATGTCCGCTTCTTGTTTAGAAGGTCGTGGTTCGAATCCCAGAAACCGGCATGTATACCAATGACTTTTTTCTGACTTAAGTACATAACTATCACTGACTCCGTGTCTCGGAGAGCACGTAAGGCACTCGTCCCAAAGGGAGGCTTAACTTTACTTACTTACTGACTTAACTTCTGCAGCGGGACATAATGAGCTGATATGGACTGGACTAAAATCTGCAATTTCGAATGGTGCTAAATATTTACTTTTTTATGTTTCTCAAGGTAAACAGTTCCATATTCAAAACTACTGACGATGCGACACTGGTATTGTACAAAATATATGGTTGTAGGAATGTATTACAAAAGATATTTATTTAATATTTAATGTTTGTATATCAGTTGGTATCCAGATTACAGGCTTTGCCTTGTTTGGGACTAGATGAGATGTCCCAGATATTTTTCCTCCTTGCATCCTTTCAGTCACCTGGGACTTCAAAGAGTAACTAACATATATTCTATCATTGTTTATAAATCGTGGCGAAATTATAGACTTGATAATTTCATGATGAGTTCGTTTTCGGATCCATTCGCCCAAATTAGGTTGATGGTCCACCGTTTTTAAATTGATAGATTAGGTTAGGTTAAGTTTAAAGTAATATTACATATATAATATGTAATATATAATATGTTTACACCGAGAAAATGAACATTATACAAATCAAACACGTCATGAGGTGATTAATTCTAAGCTTTGGCCAGAACATAAACATTTACATGAAAAGATTTACTACGCCAAATATATTTTATAAATCAAATTCCTTTTATTGTAAGTACTAATTACGATTTATAACTAAAAGTATGAAAAGGTATGAAAGGTATAAAAAACATCATCTATATTTGTGATTTTGAAGAACTAATTATCTTAAAAACTCCCTTTAAAAATATTATCATATACCTACTGATTTTTAATAAACGTAGGTATAACAATATAAAATAACATTGCCATTCGCGCCATATGCAATTGACCCAAGTTATTATTAAGTGAATATAAGTTGCGTCAAATTAAAACAAATGTCATTGAAATGTACGTCTTTTTTGGAAATTGATAGTAGAATATGATAATTTTAAGAAAAAGATGTTTTTGACATATATATTAAAACGAGTATATGATGTACACGTGGCGCCTTCTTTATATACAGTTACATTTGAATATTTTATTTAAAGCAATACGTATTTTTCTTAAATAGTACATACTTGTATAAGCTTTCATACGTACTTGCGTTTTTTTTGATAAAAATTTAGTAATAAAGTTTTATTCAAGATAGCTCAACTAGTAAGAAAGCGTCATCTATAATAAAGTATAGTATCTGTTATCTTAATAAAATAAGACTGGTTTAAATGAGATACGTGTTGATTGGTCAAAGGTTGTATTCAGACTGTTCTTACATACTAACATGCATACATGTATACTTATACCTATGCTTATACTAAGGGTGATGTCACGTACTACACCACCGGGGCCATTTTGAAAAAAAAATTTTCATTAAGATGCAAAATTTTTCATAATCTAAAGTAAACTACAATAATACAAAATTTTTATGACAATATTTAAAAAAAAAAATTTTACGACAAAATGGAAAAAAAAAATTAATAACATATGATAAAAATTACGACAATGATAAAATTTTTATAACATAGAAAATGCGATAATATAAAAAAATTACTACAATAAAAATTTTTGTTTTTTTATTTCTAAACAATTCTTATCAATATTACACATTTTGTTATACAATGTAATTCTTTATAAAATTTCTATTTAATTTTCCTATTTGTTTTTATTAAAACATAAATTTTTGTTAACGAATTCGGCTCGCGACATTCGTAACGAAAAATCAAAATTTAAGTAAATTGCATTTTTCATATTTTATTTTTCATTCGCTTCTAATTTTATTTATTACCTTTCTTTCAATCAATACAAATCTATTAATCATTCGTTTTAACTATACAACTTTCGGGTGATCAGGCCGATTGTATAAATCGTTATCACGTAAACTCTTTTCTTTACTTAAGAAGTTTTTATCATACGCGATGCGTCATATTCGTCTGTGCTCGTTCGTTTTCGTGAACTCGAGCCTTATGTAAACATACCCTTGAGTGTTTCTGTGACTTCTTTGTTCGGGTCCGGACGGCGTGACTCATATCCGCCGCTTGACCTCGTTGCTATGTGAACTTTGGTCGTATGACTTTGGACAATAATTTTTCTATAGCAATTTTTATAATTTTCCTAAAGAGAAATTTTTCTCTTTGAGTATTCAACTCAGCTTATAACTAACATGTCTTATGACTAACAATAAACACAATAGAAATACACTTTAACACAATAGAAATACACTTTAACACAATAGAAATACACTTTTTAAATGACACAAAATTTTAAATGACACAAAATTACATTGAGAAAAAAAAAAGTTTACAAGAAATTACGTAACTAAGAAATTACTTAACTTAAAAGTATAATAGACAATTTTGTACACTAATATTAATATGCTGCTATAAACATTACAAAAAAAATTTTAAATTCTAAAATTTTTCTTAAAATAACAATAATTGAGAAAAGAGAGAAAAATTTTTACTACAATTTAAAATGTTGTAAAATAAATTGACAAATTAGGCATTCACCTCGTGAAATGTCTATGACAATTTATAAACCTTTTCGTGATTTAATTTTTCACTTTTCACTATAATGACCTTTTCACTTTCACGGCACTTTTATTTCTCACGATTTAAATGCTGGATTTCATCGCAATCCTTTTCATATGCTTCATGGCATTTTTCATGGCATTTTTTAAGCCATTTAAAATAACAATTATATTCTTCATTCAAATGTGTAGTTGTGCTTAAGTTTGTGAAGTGATTTTCCACTCTTTGTATTTGCGTATCGATATCTGAATCGACATCCACTAAATTTATCATTTTGATACTTTGTATTACACATGTATTCCATAATATTAATTTTTAAAACTATTTATCTATATTTATTTTTAATTCTTCTTAACATAATTGTGTTTTTGGATTTTTAAATTTTTATAATATTTTTATTTTATTTTTAATTTTATTTTATATTATTTATATGAACTTCTTATTTTTACTATGTACATATTTACAATACGCGGTGGCTAGCCCAAAGGGCCAGCCAAAAACTGCACGTGTGTCGAGCTCAGAGATTTTTTTAGACTGTATTGTCCTGACAATTATTATTTTGAATTTTGAATTTTGATTTTGAATTTAACAAATTTGACAAATTTGCTGAATCTATTGGATGTTTGATCTTTTTTAATTTACTCCATCGTAATTTCACTACTTTTTTTTTAGAATTTATCCCGTTGAATAGAAAATCACAAAATCGAAATCAAAGGTATACTTTCGCATTAATTTATTTGTGATATCGACTTTCTTGAGAAGCACTATTTTTATTATTAAATGAATTATTAATAATGTAGGACAATACTGAATTTTGTTTTTTGCTTACCAGATCTAGAAAATCCTCCAATCCATATGTCGTCTTCACGAACTTTAAACGTTTTAATTCCTTCCATCAAGCTATCACGTTCGGACAAACGATACCTTTTCGGTCCATAGCAAGCTATTTCCAAAGGTCGATCTGTTTATTCGAGAAAATATTTATTATTTACTTCATAAAACTATTATAATAAATAGATATGAATATTGTTTACCTGCATTTGCATACGCTTCCGTGAAGCGTTTATTTGTAGCAGGATCGAGCATAACTTTCTCCATCTCTGAATTTATTCACTAAATAATTTAATTAATATTGTATCAATAAGTGTCAACTAAATACAGTTACCTGATATTTAAAATTTTAATAAAGATGTATTTAAATAAATTTAGATATTACCTGTAATTAAACACAAAATGTAGGTGATCACGAAACTACTCGTACTAGCTACGTTTCAGAATGATAAGGAATTGATAATAAAATTGTATCAAATGTAATCAAACACGTGTGTAATATTCTAACGATTTAAGGTTCCACATGTTATTTTCTAACAAAACGTAGAAAGATAAAAGTATTGATCTTCACTTAAAATTTCGTTTTAATTTAGTTATCATTTGATTTATCGATTTTTTCTATAAAACGAGTGCTGGGAAAACGTTGATTTCGATATCGAGGATCTAACCATAATAATATTGTTACGGGCTATCGGTCCGAATATATGGGATGCACTAACACACTGATTCAAACTGAACTTCATTTAATTATAAAACAAATCACAAACTGGTTCAACAACAATTCACACAGATCACAAATTACACCGTAGTCGCACTTGACTTGTTATTAAACTGTCTGTCCAACGTCACGTCATCGCTTTTTTATACTTAATTAAATCGCTCTCACCAACAGACATTGCGAACATAAAACATTCCATTCCTCGAATATTCTTTATAAAAATTACAATGCTATTGTAGCGTGGAAAAAATATTGCGCTTGGCGCCAGTCTTTTGTGTAGTAACCAAAATGGGCCTCATTTTTCGAATAATCGAGTGCACTATTTTTCTTTGTCAAAGCTGCTTTCATAATTATTTATAAATTCGTAGAATCTATTTTTTAATCTCGATGTTTCTGTATTTATGAATAGACGCGTGAACTTTTCGAGTACATTCGATAACACATCGACGTGCTTCTATAGATAGACGTCACAATATCATCAAAAGTCTTTTTTAAGTTAGTCTTTAAGAGCAATTTATTCTCGTTATAAAATATAATATAATAACAAAAAAGATAACAACTATAACTAACTTTAAAATATCGAATTATTGCATAAGAAACAAAATTATGTTCATAAAGTGGCACGTAAAATGTATATCATTTTTAATTACATTATTATATTAAAAAAAAAATCGAAACAATATCGATATACTGACAGATGAACAAGAGTTTTTTGCCATGGGTACGGAACTCTAAAAAATATTTGAACGTTTGACTGGTTATCGAAATTAAGTAGTAAAAACCGGCCAAGTGCGAATCGGACTCGCACACGAAGGATTCCGTACCACCATACAATACAAAAAAGGAGCGCGACATTAATCGAACTTAACCATTAATTGTTATTATTACGTAATTTAACAATTATTGTATTAATATATTTCATTTTTATTTCGTTAGTTATTTAGAAAGCGCTCGATTCTCTCTGGTTAATCCGAAAAGTAATAACATGAGTACACTGATAGCTAGATACAATTTCCTTTTACTTTTAGTATCGATTGTGAATAGAAACTCTACAAAGGAAAGCGTAAATTTATAGTACCTAGTAATAAAATGTAGTTTATATCATAAAATGTTTTTTTTTTTAATTATCTTTTAAACATGACAAAGATAAAATACTTCTAGTTTTTGATTATTGGCTAAACGCTATCTGTCATTTTCTATGGAATTTTTACAAAATTTTTGCTTATAAAAGTACATTTTATAAGTTAAGCTATTACTCGTTAAATAATACAGTCTAGTTAGCTGTGATAGTTTTCCTTTTAACTATATTAGACATACTCTTGTCATATATATTTTCCACATGTCCAAAAACAACGGTTTAGCTGGTAGAGGGGAGGGACATGACTCTAACAAAAATTAGGACTTTAGGAGTGCATATCTCAACAACTGTTAAATTAAATAAAAAAGTTGTTAGAAACCTTGATATCATTTTTCAAGACCTATCGGTTGGTACCTCTTGCTTTAATATACGATGAATTAGTTTTTTCGTACTTCAGTTACATGTATGGCGACCTATCCCAAAAATTTTTTTTTTTTAATTTCTCTACGTCGTTGTGTAGCGGTCCATAAATTACACCTACCTTCCAAATTTCATTTATATATTGCACATAGCTTCCGACAAAAACCACAGACAGAGAGACAAACAGACAGGCGGACGGACGGACATGGCGAAACTAAGGGTCCCTTTTTTACCATTTGGCTACGGAACCTTTAAAATGATAGTAAAAGTAAACATTAAATTAAATATATTAAAATTAGAAAAAAAAAAAATTGTTTCGCAACTCTGTAAATTACACTCTGTTTCATCTTATCGTAAATTCTCGAACGATAGTTATTATCGAACTAAAATAAATATTATTGTAGATAAAGAATACTTCAATCCATGTTGTGACTAAATATGTATGTAGAAAGTGAACGCCTGTCCCAATTGCCAAGTTTCAGTTGTCCATTTGGCTATGAAAATACTGGAATGTATATGCGTAGAAGTACATCGATGTTTTATAGAAAGTACTCGATTGACCACACGGCTTCAAGAACAAGCCGCAAGCGGCCGGTCGTATTCGGGAAAATTTAAAAAGAAAAAGAGAACATCGTTCTCTTTTCTTTTTTTCTTTTCTGATTTTTTGCCTTGAATATGCACGAGACCAAGCCTATTTCCTTATCCTACAGTGGTACGACTACAGTGGTAACACTCGTGCAATATTATTTACACAGCTTTTTTGAATTATTTAACTTGTCTTACATTTAATAACAGATGTTTTTGTTAACGAAGCCCATTTCAGTGCTGTGAGACACGCCTATACTATAACCTGTACTTGAGTCATAATATAATCGTGGACTGTGGCACATAGAGGTAAGTGATACTTTCTATCGAACAGTAAGTTTCAGTAAACACTGATGATACTGAAACTTTATATATGAAAGATTTATCAATTTATTACTAACATAATATACAACCAAACATGTTACTTTAAAATCCCGATATATCTTGTGAACCCCTCTTTCTTTTTCCAGGTGAAATGTTGTTCATATTCTATAGAATATACTAATAATTATTACTAAGGAGGGTTGGCAGTTGGCACCTATATTTCGGTTCAGGCTATTTATTAATTAAAATTATTAAAATAATTTTAATCTATAATAATAAAAGTTAAAAGAAAGTTAGAAGAAATGTTAGAATAATAAAATAAAGTCAGATTCTAAAATTTATAAAAAAAAATTAAGAGCCCTGGTAAGTAAAAATTAAACTTTGTTTTCCATTATAACACTGACAGTAATAATTAATACCTGTATTGGAATATACCTTGAAATTTATACTTCACTATATATATAGACCTTCTTTATAATCTATATTTTGGACCATACAATAACTTTTAGTACAAAAATGTGTATGATATAAAAGTTGTTCAATTCTAATTAAAAATGGTCTGGACCTAATTTAAGGTGCCAACCATCCTTAGTAATATTTATGAATATATTTTACAATATATGAACAATATTTTGCCTGGGAAACGAATGAGGGGTTCACAAAATCGGAATCCTGTACTATTTACTAAGGAATCTTCATTGAAATGCAGTGTTTACATCAAATTGCCTGCTCAACCAGTTTATCAATAAAAGTACAAGCCAGATAAGCCAGTAGTTTTTTTTAAACATTCATTTAGAAAAGCTTTGTAATGGATTATTTTGCAATGAATAAATTCGAGGAGCGTGCTGTTATTAAGTTTATGTATATGAAAAGATTGAAGGGCAATTCAATTTTCGAAGAAATAAAAAATGTTTTAGATCATAGTTCACCATCATATGCAATAGTTAAAAACTGGGTAGCTGAATTTAAACGAGGCCGTACAAGCGTTCAAGATGAACACCGACCTGGGCGTCCAAAAATTCTTACAGTTCCCGAAATAGTAATTAATGTACATAATATGATTTTAGCAGACCGACGCTTGAAATTATCAGAGATAGCTGACGCAGTAGGTATTTCTAAGGAACGGGTAAATTACATTTTAAGTGAAGAATTGGGTATGAAAAAATTACCTGTGAGATGGGTGCCGGGTTACGAATGAAACTATCACAGGAAAACTTGGTTTGTTTTATGAAAATACAACTGATTTTATACAAAGATTAGTTACTACAGACGAGACATGTGTCCATTACAATACACCGGAATGAAAAATACATTCAACGCAGTGGAGAGAACCAGGAACTTCAGGCCCAAAAAAGGGAAGGTGGAGAAATCTGCAGGCAAAGTCATGGCACTAGTGTGGTGGGATGCGAAGGCATTTTATTAATAGATTATCTTACAAAAGGCCAAACCATAAACAGTACATATTACGCTAACCTACTCCATAAATTACAAGACTGGATTCGTCCGAAAATACCGGGATTACCAGGATAAAATTGTAAATTAATATTGCATAAAACAATAACTCACGTTTTTAAAAATATAATTACATACTTGTACCACAAATACTACCATTAACTTCACTCAACAATAAGGTTTTAATAATTATTTTATGCCATTGTTTGAAGAATTAAGAATAGGATGCACTCATTAACGGCTTTTTGTTTCGCTGTTGGTGTCGTAATTTTTTTGTATTAAATAACAATCGAATATGTCTATAATTTATTTTCGCCAATTCGATGTCCGTCGTTAGTTAACACTACTGGAAATCTATAACATTATAATCAAATCATTTTTTGTTTAAATTCAGACATGGAAAAAGTAAAACTTGATTCTTTGACAAATGAACGCTTGACAGAAGACCACGGGAAAGAAGGTAAGCAATACTTAGATTACATATTTTTATTTCGCTTGCGATTTCGCCCAATATTATTATTCAATATTCGCATTGTTTAGTATATATAAATATTAACGCATAGTTTTTACATATTAAGACAACCAGTTTTTCGCAGCACTAATCTATTTTAAAACCTTCTTTCTACACTATTGTTCTGTATCTCGAAAACGATCCACTTTCAAATATAGTGAAAAAGGAGTCAAAAAGATTCCGAACCCCTCCCTTGACCATTTTGAGATCCTGTACGTGTACGTCGTTCAGTTTTTTTACTATATTTCCATCATAAATATGGATGTGCCAGGGGCTCCAGTCTAGTATCTCCCACGACGTCGACATGTATTTTAGGAAATGTGCAGTTTTGCACTGCGATGCTGTCTCTTGATTCTCAGGAGGTTCAAGGGGCTATACCGCGCGAGCAGCTGGATGACTCTCAACTATCGGTAGGAGGCATCATTGTTTCATTGCCCGCTTTGTCCGTGTGTTGTTTCGTAATCTGACAAAGATTAATACAGATTAATACGAGTAATACAGCAAGATTTTTTGTTTTCGGTTCAACTCACCAAAAGTGTGTATTTCTATGACGTATTTCAAGATTATGTTACGTAACTATGAAATAAAGATATTTAATTTGATTTGATTTTTATTGGGGGCCATTGTGTATTTTTTCTTATTGACGTTATATTTGAGCTCCCACCTTTATAAAACTCAACTATCGTATCAGCAGCGGCCCATTCTTTTCGTCTTGTAGAAGAGTCCGGCTTAGTTGCTCTGTTGCGTATGCAGCGGCCATCTGCGTATTACACAATTTGAGACCTCGAATTCTTTCTTTCTCGTCACACATTTCGTTTACATATAGGTTGATTGTTACGGGGTCCGAGAACAAATTTTGAGGTACCCCGTGAGGTAGTTCTGTTTCTCAACCCCGCATATTCCTGAACCCATCTCAGAGTGTGCACCCTCTTAGGTATGATTCTCTTATTTTAATAATGTGGGATATATTTAAATTCTGTAGTTACTTAATGGGTCCAACGTGGATGATAGGATCAAACGCTTAATTCAGATCTGTAGATATCATAGCTACACTCTGTTTGGCCTCAAGGTCGTTAGATGAAAGCATGTTGCAGTACTTTGTGTTATTCTTAAAGGTATCCAAATACTTTTTGTTCTTAATTATAACATTTAAAATCTTGTGTACTTTATTTTAATTATTTCCAATGGCTTTTGTAATTGTGTGTCAAACACAATTACTTTTCTTGTACTATAGGCCAATATAATACAATCAGCAAGAGACTAAAACTAGATATACATATCGCACATATTTCAAAAATATATTTTATCTACAAAATAGTTGTTCTCCTCGCATATCACAGAATCCAACCCCTCCTTTAACGCTTTACATACCCCAACTTCTTTATAATTGGTCCTATAACACTTGTTTAGCACGATATACCCTTCCAAATGCAATAGGTCTGTTTTAGTCTCTGTGGTCCAGGTGATCAGTGTGATCAGTCATACATAATGTGGTTAGATTAAGGCTTCAGAGAGTTCTTCTTTAAGGTGATGTTTACTTTTGAAAATTCGTATATTTTTCATTTATCCAGAAGTCCATCGTTCGCAGAAACACTGCATTACCCTAGTTTCCTTCAGTTTGTGTCTTAATTGTTGGTCCTGTTTTACTAACTTATTCATTTTTTCAGAGTTCATATATGTTTCTGTTTTTAAGTGTGAATTTAATGTGTGTTAAAACACTGAAATCGTTGTACACACAGAGTTGAATTTTCCACGCTTCGGATGTAATGCTCCTGCCTGACAGAAAATCAAACCGTTGCGTCATGCGGCCATGTAGTAATACAGTGCCTGGGCACTCTGTTGTATACGTCTACTCGAATCATTACCGCGGTCGATGTGAAACATATTTATTTATTTTTTTCTAATTCGACCTTTATAGGTTGTGAAATAGGGTTAAGAATTCTAACTGACCTATCTTAATATGACTTATGTAGTCATAATCATGACAAAAAAGCTATACTGTTATATCTATACCACACGGACGAAGTCACAAGTGGACACTATTTATAAAGTAAATAGGTATTAAATACTTTCTCGAACAAACAGGGTTCACTTTAGTTGCTTATGGATCAAAAAAGTATCGTCTACTTGACACAGATCAAGCGATGGAAGGAATGAAAACATTTAAACTTCGTGAAGACGACATATGGATTGGAGGATTTATGAGATCTGGTAAGCAAGTTATATTAATATTATAATAGAGGTTTAAGTTTAAAATAATATTAGTAGTTCTAGTTATTATCTACTTTGAATGAAAATAAAACGAGCACGGTGGAAGTGTTAATTGTAGACAAACTTTGTACGAACACGAGTGAGGAATTCATGGATTATCCTTAAAAAATTCAAAAAAATCAAAATAAAATATCACATTGCTGAAGCTCAATTATTAAATTTTAAAATTAAAAATAGCTCATTTTAATTCACATTTAATTTTCAAAAAAGACGATCCTTTCAATGACATTTGTTTTAATTTGACGCAACTTATGTTCACTTAATAATAACTTGGGTCAATTGCATATGGCGCGATTGGCATTTTTATTTTATATTGATATACGTTCATTAAAAATCAGTATATGATAATATTTTTAAAGGGACTTTTTAAGATAATTAGTTCTTCAAAATCACAAATATAGATGCTGTTTTTATACCTTTCATACTTTTTCATACTTTTAGTTATAAATCGTAATTAGTACTTACAATAAAAGGAATTTGATTCATAAAATATATTTGGCGTAGTCAATCTCTTCATGTAAATGTTTATGTTGTGGCTAAAGCTTAGAATAAATCACATCATGATGTGTTTGATTTGTACAATGTACATTTTCTCGGTGGCTCGTCGCTCCGCTCCGCTTCGTTTTTTGCATTAAAGTAATCGAACCTAACTTAACTTAATCTATCAACTTAAAAACGGTGGACCATCAACCTAATTTGGGCGAATGGATCCGAAAACGAACACATCATGAAATGATCAATTTTATGATTTGGCCACTACTTTATACACAATGAAAGAATATATGTTACTATTCGAAGCCCCAGGCGACTGAAAGGATGCGAGGGGGAAAAATATCTGGGACACCTCATCTAGTACCAAACAAGGCAAAGCCTGTAAATCTGGATACCAACTGATATACACACATTAAATATTAAATAAATATCTTTTGTAATACATACCTACACGCATAAATTTTGTAAAATACCAATGTCGCAACGTCACTAATTTTGAACTGTTTACTTTGAGGGCTTAGGCCCTCCCACTTCAGGGGCTTAGGCCTTCCTTTGGGACGAGGGCGCTTGGAGCTTAATCCATTACGGTCATCTAGTACCTACGGGTTAATCGATTTAAACGACTGTCATCTAATATGGCAACCGGGAATGAATCCCTAACGTGCTCTCCGAGGCACGGAGTCAGTGATAGTTATGTACTTAAGTCAGAAAAAAATCATTGGTATACATGCCGGTTCCTGGGATTCGAACCACGACCTTCTAAATAAGAAGCGGACACGCCAAAACTTGGCTATCATGACTATATTTAGATTTTTGTGCTAGTATTTATTTCTTTTAATATAAAGTCCTATGTACAGAAAGCAATCTGATCTATATTGTTATCCAGAGTAAATTAATTTAAATTTTTTTAATTATTTAAATGTTACAATAATATAATTCATAGGTACTCATTGGCTAGCCGAGCAAATTTGGCTGCTATGCAACAATGTGGATTTTGAAAAAGCTCTTGCAGTACCGCAAGGGGATAGAATATTTTATTTTGAGTAAGTATCAATTTAACAAAGCTTTCCTTGATAAAACTATAATTACTTTTCCTTTTTGAACCATTGTATTTTAAATTATCATAATTGTTAATTTTAAGTTATAAACGTTCAAATAAACATATCATACCACACCATTCTATACTATCAGCCCATTAATGCTCCGCTGCAGGAGCTTAGGTCTCCCCTCGGGATGAGGGGCTTGGAGCTTAATCTACCATGCTGCTCTAGTGCGGGTTGGTGGGTCGAAAAAACACAAACATACGAACAGAATATATATTTTACGTTCAGGGATGGCTAAATCAATTAGGCGATTAGATTTTTCCTAATAAAATCTTTCATGTACCAACATAACTCCGTTCAACAGTTTTACGTTTATGTTTACTGATTTATTTTTTTATTATTTTTCAGCTATAATATCGGATTTATAACAAATGAAACAGTTTACACTGAAAATGGACACGAACTGTGTTTTGGTGGTTTGCCGTCACCAAGATTATTCAAAACGCACATGCCGTTATCTGGCTTACCGGCAGATTTATTAGACAAATCGAAAATGGTGTACGTGATTCGAGATCCGAGAGATGTTGTGGTGTCATGTTATCACTACTACAAAAGTCATAACTATTTGCAATTCAATAAGGACCTTAAAGAGTTTTGGGAATTATTTCGCACAGACAATTGTGAGTTTAGATATTTTTTTTGATGTTTAAGATTTTAAAAGTGTTGCATATTGGGTAACAATTGACCAAATATTTTAACATTATATTTGAATACTTTTTTATGAAAATATAAACAACCTGGAGTATTTTAGTATTTAAAAAAAAACTTATATGTACTTGGAATTTCAAGGAATAATTGATTGTTAAAAGACCGGCCAAGTGCGAATCGGACAGACGAAGGGTTCTGTACCACCATACAATTTAAAAAAAAACATGTTCCTTGTATGGGGACGCCCTTCAATTTTTAACCTTGTTTAAAAATTTCTATTATTTGTTGTTATAGCGGCCATAGTATATAGTATATGTATATATATATATAGTATAAGTATAGCATAATTCATGAATATTTCAAATGTAAGCAATGATCTCACAACCACCAATCATCGTAATGCACACTCTGTGAAAATTTCAAGTGTGTACCTATTACTGTTCACACGATAATTTAACGACAACAAATTTAATAATTTTTTGTGCTGTAACGAATGCCTATTCCTATAAATGCAAAAACTTTTAAATCATTTTGCAAACTTTTGTATAATAAAAAAGGTCAAGTGTGTACCGTTTTACAAAACAGCATTTAGCATATTTGTGAAGATTCATTCATACTCCTATGTATATTTCGTTCGCTTTCTCAAAGTATTCAATGATTCTTCTTTATGCGTCCTTAATGCAAATTAATTAAGTTTACATATCAATTTTATTTTGAACTCTTCTTTGAGATGTATTAGACTCCTCCTATACATGAAGTTTGTAATAAATGAATAAATTTGAGAAAAAAATTCTATGATACAGTGCAGAGTAAATTTTTTTGTTTCGAATTATTGCTTGCTGCATAAATAACTTTAATAAATGAATGGAAATAACACGTTACTATAGAAATAACGTGTCATTTTACATCCTATGTAAATTCCGCCGTTCCATATATTAGCTTCGCTCAAACATACAAAATTATTCCATTAATTTGGAAAATGATTTTGACGGGCAACACCATTTACAACTAGTGAGTTTTCGTTGTGTTTTGTTGATGGATCTCTTTCCCAATTACATTTTACACCTTTATCAACGGTAGGGGAAGGTGGGGCAAGTCGGTAACGTTAAGGCTTTATTGGAATAACAGACTGAAATTAAACACCAGAAATTTTATTTCTAGTATTCTAATTAATCATTTATAACACTTAAATTTTTGACAAAAATCACTTCAACAAGTAATTTGAAAAAAAAGTAAACGCCATTGAAAAAATAAATGGAAATTCTTCATCTTACCCCACTGTAGGGGCATGATGAAACAGAGTACGGGGCAAGATGATGATATGTTTTATTATACACAATTCACGCATAAAAACTGCGCACTTCTCATTTTCAGAGCAGAAATTGTGAGCCCACCTTTGGCACATCTGACATGCTACCCAGCCTACAACAAATTCAGAATATTAACCCCCACAATAAAGACATTGACACTCGCAATCGTTTTCAGAGTTTTTATCTTTTTCGTCATTTATATATTTTATCTCGTCTTGCTTTTTTCTGCCAATGGCTTTTCTTGTACTGCTTTTCTTTTTTTCTTCCTTGTACCTAGTTCTTTATTTCTTTTTTCTGTAACTTTTTTCTGCTACTTTTCGTTTTCTTTGCAATTTTTTTTCTTCATATTTTTTCTTTTTATATACTATATTTTTCTTTTCTCTTTTCTGCCAATCTTTTCATTTCAGTAAGTTTATGCCGTATGCCGTTCCATATATTATTAGCCTCGCTCAAACCTACAAAATTATTCCAGTAACATGGAAAATGATTCATACTGGCAATACCTTTTGAGTGTTCGTTGTGTTTTGTTGATGGATTTTTTTCCCAATTACATTTTGCACCTTTATCAACGGTACAACATGAAGCTGGAGTCCAAAATATACCAGACCATACCATACCATCAGCCCATCAATCCCCCACTGCAGGGGCTTAGACCTCACGTTGGGATGTAGGGGCTTGAATCTTAATCCACCACACTGCTCCAGTGCGGATTAGAGGATTCTAACGACTGCTATGTACATAAATCAAAAAAACTCATGTGTATATGCCCTGGGATTAGAACCACGGCTTTCCAAACAAGAAGCGGGCTCGCTACCACTCGGCTATCACGACATAACACGACATTATCGAAAATATAACCTGTAATATTTTACAGGTTTATACTGTCCTTATTTTGAGAACATCAAAGAATACTGGTCACAGAAAGACCACCGCAACTTGCTGATTCTGTTCTACGAAGACATGCTTAAGGTAATTCGGTACTTATCATCTGGGGGCACGGCCGTGCCCCCACCAAGTCGAGCGAAAAAGTGTCACGGCCGTACCATCCTTTTCTCGAAGCAATTCAGACCATTTTCGACCCCCTGTAACTTCGTTGTGGATAAAACTAGAAGACTGAAATTTTCAGTAACCATGCAGGCATATTATATAAGCATATTTTCAAATTTCATTCAATTGGAACCAGTATTTTTAAGAAATTATAACGGGTCAAATTTCTTAATTTTGTCACTCACTGACTCACCGATCATCAAAATTCTAAGGCACTTCTAGCAGACCTAGAAGCTTCAAATTTGGAATATAAGTAGTGTTTGGTGTATGAATCAAGGAAAAACTAAAAAATCTAGAAAAGACCGCAAAAAAAAAATTAAGCCCATACAGCCAAGTCTTCAGTTAAATTTTTCAATATTGGCTTTATTCGTAACGATGTTTTATTACGGCAGTTATTATTATATTGCGTGCGAAGCCGCGGGTTTAAGCTAGTCCCATATAAATATAGGCGCATGGTAGTGCCCCTGCCAAATCGAGCAAAAAATGGGTATTCCCGTCATGAAAACACGTGTATTAAATTATTTATTAATGCAAAAAACGTACCTACGTGCGTATTCGTACTTATTACGAGTGCGTAAGGTTGTATAATATATCTTAGAAAAACTATATACATATAGATATACACATATACAATAAGTAGAAGGTACCGAAAAGGAAAAAAATAGAACTGTCTACAAAATACAAAAAGAAATGAGATCCCATCAAAAACAATACTTGTCAAAAAAACCAAGTCTCGCAACTCAGTTGTTCTGCGGTAAAAAGTTGTGAGATCCATGTAATACCAAGTCGGTTATTAATTTATTCGGTTATAAATATATTGAGACTTGGCCATCGCACTAAATAATTGAATTTACATGTGTTTTCAGGCGATTGAATTTACACGTGTTTTCAGGCGATGGCCAAGTCTCAATATATTTATAACCGAATAAATTAATAACCGACTTGGTATTACATGGATCTCACAACTTTTTACCGCAGAACAACTGAGTTGCGAGACTTGGTTTTTTTGACAAGTATTGTTTTTGATGGGATTTATTGTACTAGATATACAACAGCCTTATTCTTTCCATTGCACGAGAGTGAGTGTATAGCCACCTTTTTCAAAGTGAATGACGTCATGCTTCTTGGTGACAGTACACTAAGTGTTGCAAATAAGTGACTTGAATGATGATATTATTTACTAGTGTAACCACCAATCCGTCACTGGTTTTCGATTAATTCTTTTACAATTTTATTGTTGTGTTTATTTAGATATACGTCATTTTATTTTTTGCCTCTGCTACAATAATAATGTTTTTTTCTTTCGTGTGAGAGCACTTTTTAATAGAGTTATCCATTTTTTAATTTTTAGAACATTTAGTTACTAAACTATTGTGATACATTAAAACTTTCATAAACTTAATTTGAAAGCATTCAAATGATAATACTGTGTTACAACTACAAAGTCTTTTATAGGGTTCATATAAACATTTGAAGGCTTTAGGAGCAGGCAATAGACAAGTATTATAGACTACATTACACAATCATCCGGGGCTTATTCACATTTTGTTCGTAAATAAACGTCCCATCGCTAATTTTAAATTTCATCTGAATCTTATTTCAATTTCTAAAATCACTATTGATTTAGAAATGAAGGGAAAGATTTAGCCTTACTTCAAGTAATTTACATTATTAAATTTCTTTATTTGGGTTGTTTTATTTACAGTCGAAGATAGCTTCCACTAGTGAAAAATCTGTTACTTTTACCTAGACGACCTGTAACAGCTTGTGTTTTTATACATTTCAGGATTTAAATGGAACTATGAGACGTGTGGCCAAGTTCCTTGGTAAAAATTATACGCATCAGCAGTTCGATGTTCTTTACAAACACTTGCAATTTAGTAATATGAAGATGAATAAATCTGTGAACTATAACGAAAAGCTCGGGGACCAGGCCACTGAAGTGGTTAGGAAAGGTTGTATTTTATAACTTAATAAAATTTGTGTTAATATTAGACGTATGTATAATTTTATATATAATTTACTATGTACTTTTTTTTTACTTTGAAAAACATTTCGTTTTTAAAAAGTATTAATGACGACTTTGTACTTAACTTTTTGTAATTTCTCAAACTTAACAAATGTCATGTGTTCCTATTTGACATTAAAAAATTACTATACAAATCACCCTTTTTAATATTTGAAAATAAATCATTGTTAAATATTTGTTAACAATAATCCCAGCGTGCTTAATGATATAATTCTAAATATGGTTTTCTTTTACTAAACCAAATGTAGAGTGGTATAGATCGTGTTAAACATCTTGATCCTCCATCTAAAGTTGACGTGGATGGGGATTTATTTATAAATATATACAAACATTTATTTATTTATATGGATAGAGTAATTTATAGTATATTCGAAAAAAAACAATTGATTTATTTATTCATAGATATACTATTTTAGCAAAATACTTTCCTTTGATCGTGAAGTATGTTCTTAGCATTTTTGATTACTTCTTAAAAACAGGTTAAGAAACAACAATAAAGAAAAAATGCACATTAACACAAAAAAAAAACTAATTTCAGGAGTCGCGGGTGGCTGGCGAAGTGAGTTTGACGAGAAGATGACGAGGGAAGCGGAAGAATGGATGGCAAAAAATTTGAGCGATGTCGATTTTAAATTCAATTGAAGTTTTTATACGTACATATTGAATGAAGATTATAAATAAAATATGTGGAACAATATTACTGAGGCATTTTCAAATAACTATACACATTACATATTCAGTTCAGCCGGAGTTGTAAGAGGATATAATCTGCTAGAGTTGAAAGCGCCAGGTTGCGATGATGGTGTAGGAACTATGTAGGAAGTATTTAAAAAGCATTAATTCTTTTTGTATACAGAGCAAATACTTATTTTTTGGTATAATTTCTACTATATTACAGAATTTTTAGTAATTATATTTCAACTTGCCCTAGAGTAGATTTCGTATTATTTCCAGCTAAAATTTACTTTTGTAGTACGCTCAAATTATTGTCATTAGTAATAGGTAATTTCTTAGATTTGTTCGTAGGTAGTTAAAACTGAATATATAAAATATATATATAGTATTAAATTAATTTAAATAATTTAATTACTTAAAAATTAAATTGATTAAATTAAAAATTAAAAAACCGCTAACAATAACTAATTCTATTTGCAATTTCTTAAATATTGAAATTGCATCATAACTATTGCTTTTATTTTACACAATGATTAATCCTGATAGACGTATTGTCTAATTTATTTTATTCATTTCCTCATACGACAGGAATAACAGATTTTAATGGACTTTCTGTGACCAGTACTCTTTTGTGTTTTCAAAGTAAGGACAGTATAAACCTGTAAAATATTAAGATTAAAATTTTGTCTACAGTTGTTGTTTTGTAGAAATGATTTGTGTGTTTTCTTGAGAGATATCAAACAGACGAGAAAGTATCATTTAACAAACAATAAAAAACATCGACGTGATTCTTTATTTGTTTAATTAAAAGCCGTTACTAAGAATAGAATGGCTTGTAGACAATATTTACAACAAAAAGTCGTAGTGCCGAAAAAAATTATACCAATGTTCAATTAGAAAGTAAAACACCAAATAGATCCAAACTCACAATCATCTGCGAGAAATAATTCCCAATATGTTTTAAAGTCTTTGTTGAATTTCGCACGCTGATTACTTTTGAAGTAATGGTAACACGATACCACTACGTCCCGTGGATCTCGGACGACGTACACCATTTTAGATTTGTCCAATAAATTTGCCGGTAGTATAGTGTTACATAAAATTCCTGGCCCGGCAAAAATAGGTCGCGGGCGCCATCTGCTGACAAACCACAATCGCAAGGCAGAACGCAGGAGCGCACCGATACGCAGCGACGTGGAGTGTCGATAGATGGCGTCCTCGCGAACGATTAGCCAGCGACCCACTCGGCCATAGGCAAAGCTGAATTTTCATCAAACACTTGAGATCCGGCATTCGAGGCAGAAAGTCGATTTTTATAAAGCAGTCAAAAGTAGAGAGAATCAAGATGGCGGGCGATGTAGACGACCGCTCCACGAACATCTCCCACGGGAAGAAAGACGAGATGGATTCCCGACACGCTTTACACCGCCAGCAAGGCGGCGGTCGATCAACCTTTGGTTAGTCTACAGTAATCTTAGTATATTTCACACCGCGCCCTAAGTACCCGACCACCCATCGGAACAGACGGGAATATCTCGTTCTCGACGTCGCGGTCGTCGGCTGAAGAGGCTTCCTATTCATTAAATATTGTACCTTCGGTAACTATTTTATCCGAATACCCACTGCCCGGGAGGAGAGCCGAAAGAAGATCGCCGCGCGAAGACCAAGAGGACACGGAGCAGCCCAGGAGCGGGACACCACGGCCGGCCTGCGCTAGACCGAGCGCCAGCCCCACGCTGCCCCTGCGACGAGACCGAGCGAAACGAACTTCCGACCCTTCACGTCGAAACATGAAAGGCCTGTTCCCATTTTATTTTTATATGCGCATATAACGTAGATTCCATTACAAAGTCAAGTAATTGAATTAATGTAAATTTGTATAACTTGAACGCCCGCGCAAACAGACCGACGACGAGACCACCGAGGGCGCGGCGTAGCTTTGTAATTAGATTTATTTCCATAACCGATCTAGATGTAGTAAACGTTTTTTATTGTATCGTGGTGTTTCATTTGCGCGGGCGAGATACCTTCCCGACAGCACGGTCCTTGATCTAAAGGTCCGAGCTCCGCTGCTGATACCTATCCGAGCAAACAACGAGGTGAACATCGCCTCACAACAACTAGAGCTCACATTTTATTGTTACGCTGTACTAACATCAAATATTCATTCTCTCTTTTTATAATGTAACGATATGGCTACGACTTCTATTTTCACAACGTAACAATAGATAAAGGCATGTGGGTTTTAAAAAATCTTGGTGATGGTAAACCACTGAAAGCCCTTTGATGCTGAATAGGTAGATCAGGGTAAAAAAAATTAAAAGAACTGAGAAATATTAAACATTAAATAAGTGAACATTAACGTAAATTTCTACTTAAATAAATTTACAAACACAATGTAACACAGTAAGCAGAAAAAAAGCAATGTTTTAGCGATTTTCTATCCTAAAGTGCATGCCCCTCTACCTCATCCATTTACGTGGTACACATGGCGTCTTGATCAATAATACCTCAGTTGTTCGATTTATTTGCCAATCATATGTGCCACGTATTTTAGAATTGCATTTTTTTACTACTTAGATTAACTATACAAATTATACCAACATTGTTAAAAACAAATCGTTAGGAGCATGCCACTTTGAGTTAGAACGTTTCTATTTATTTGATGTTTTTAATGACGAAAAATTTACTTGAATTAACAATTTAAATTACTCGGGTTCCAGAAAGAAAAGAACTAAATGATGAGTATATTAATTAATGAAATAATATGTAGGAAAACTGTGCTAAATGAGGACTAACTTAAAATAAAGTACTCGATTGTTATGCGGTACGGCAAAAGTCTTCTCAAAGTCTATATAATAAAATTAATATTTAAAATATATTTCTGCATCGCCGTATAATACTAGTGAATATTATAATATTAGAGCCCTCAATGTTAAAACGTACCAAGTATTGATTTTACGTTTCGATACATTTTCTAGTCCAATTAGTGATATTATTTAGTAAGTACCTATAGTTCTAAGAAAGAATAGATTGGACGAAAAAGTCGTAAGACATTTAAAAGCATTCAATGGCCGTGGTTTGTGGCGTATAGACTCTTAAAAAAAATAAGCCACTTTAACTTTCCTGTAGTCAAAGACTACTATTCCTGTAGTGTTTTTCTAGGTGTCGTGCACGTAGCTGCATAAAATTTGCTTTATGACATTCAAAAGTGAGAGCAAAGTGTCTTTCTTGAAAGTAAATGAATTTTTATTTCATATAATTATTTTATTATTTTAATAGTTTTAACAATCGCTACTACCTACGACACGTCGTATGCTAGTATATATGGACACATCGACAATTCGACTAATTTTTTAATACGACTTTCGTCTTTGCACTACTGCAGCCTTGAAATATCGAAATCGAGAGTAACGTCCATTATTTAAAGTAGCATTTTAATTGTTCTATGCAAACACCTGTACACCTGTTTTTTAGTAAAAAGTTATTTATACAAAACCAGCTTACTACTTTTGATAGCGCAATATTTACATCGTCAGAAACCACTTGCTACCGTTTAATGTTAGTCAAAATTGAAGTGTTATCTATCATGGCTGTCTTTTAAAAAATGCGGTTAGTCGTGTATGTAAATGAGGAACAGAAAAGGTCTTATTATCTAACCCTGCAATACGCCCGTTGCAACCAATGACCCAGAGGATCGTTATGCATTTACATTCATCTTTTATATTTTGCTGTGGCGGCTAAGTTAGACAAGAGAAAACAAGTTGATGTAGCCTATTTTGATTTTCGGAAGGATTTTGACAGGGTGGACAATGTATTCTTTTGACGAAAATGGCTGATGCTGGTTTTAAACCCAAGCTCCTAAAGCTATTTGCTAAGTGTTTTACGGATCGCATGCGGTACGTGCAGTATAACGCTTCTAAATCAGTCATACTTTACTCGCTCTGGGATAAGTCAGGGTAGCAATTTGGGACGGGTGCAACGTGTTAATGCGTGGAACGGGAAGAAAAACATTTCCGTAGTCCTTTCGGACGAAGCCGGGTACGACCGCTAGTTAAATATATTAATCTTCCCTGACAAATTATCTAACATTAAAATACATACAAATACGTTGCGTGGTTTAGGAGGAGTTAGCAGATATACAGACAGACAGACGCCGAAAGCTACTTTGTTTTATACTATGTAAATGAAATATTTTTAGTTTTTCGTTACGTTAGTTGAATAATTCAAATGTTGCATTTTAACACTTAGATTTACATGCATAAGAGTTTGAAATGTGACGTCACGAAACTAAGGACTTCTTCTACCCGAGGATCGCGTCGCGTGGCGTAATAATGGAAGAGGCTTAAGTTCAACAGTGGACATACAAAGGCTGAAATTATGATAACATGAACAGAGACCCTCCAAAGGTTTTTAGCTTTTTAGAATTAATTAATTTAAACGCTTTAATTATGTTCGTAGCAGTTACATGATCAAATTGAAAGTCTATACTACATAATGGCATATTATTCTCTAACAAAGCAGTGGCGGAGGAGGGTGATGAATTGAGCAATTGGGTCGTGGCAACTAGCATGTTAGAAACAAAAATGTTTCAAACGTGATCCCAGCTTTTAGCATATGGTTACTATTTCTTTGAATAACTGAAAAATTAATATTTTTCAGTTATTTTAATATTTTTTACCCTGATCTACCTATTCAGCATCAAATGGCTTTCGGTGGTTTACCATCACCAAGATTTTTCAAAACCCATATGCCTAGCGCATATAGCTGTAAACTACACAAGCGCGTATCGCGCTCGGTTCTTACATCTAATCGCGAATACGCAGGTCCTAGTACCATGCGACAGTTAATGAAGGTACACGGCGCTTAGACACCGGAAAATTTAAAGTAATGAAAACATAGACTTAATTATACTTGCAGACCAGGTGGGACGGTCCATACAAAGTGGTTACCCGACTGAATAGTGTGACTTATAGGATTCAAAAGCAACCAAGAGGGACATTCAAAGTGGTACACATAGACCGTCTGGCGCGGTACCATGGCAGTAACAACGATGCTCGGGACGAGCATCTCTAAGAGAAGAGTAGTGTTACGAACACACAGAGTGGCGACCGCCATCTGGCGTCAACCAGTAAAACCGCTTTGTAGAACAGAAACAACACGAAACCCCTACTCAATACTAGATGGCGTTGGAGGAAGGAAGTAGTCTCGAAAAGCCAGTACCTGCGTGAGACTTTCTAGAATTGTCCAAGCCAGTCGATTGCGTTCGCGCGAGTGGAGTGACTTCTAGAATCCTCTCGAGGCTCGTTGCGACCCATATAAATAGCCGCAGGAGGGCGAGCGAGCTCAATTCAGTTTTTGGGCTACTTTCGAGGCGACTTCGAAGTGAAAACTAGTGATCAAGTGCCAGTGAAACCTACGACTTGGCTACGACCTAATACATCGCGAATACAGTGTGTATATTTGTGTGGGTGCTGCGCGTGACGTGTGTTCTATAAACACAACGTCATGTGTCCTACTAATTTAATACTAGAGGGGCCAAAGATTCTTTTAAGAGTAAGCTAGAATCGTCACAGTATTTTTATCAGTACCTTAAACGGTAGATTAGTCAAAATTACAGTAAATCTACCGTAATTACGTTGAATCTGGAAGCACTGATACGGAGCATGCTGCCCGGCCGGCCCACTTGCGTGCGATAGAGAGGGTAGATAGACCATATACTCTAAGAATCACTGCCTTCTATAGTTACAAACCATGGTATTAGATTTGATAACGTCGCATTATCTGTCACATGTAGACCGATTTACTCCGTCAGCTGACAAAGTATCATAATTTAATAATTGAATTTAAATAACTAAATATGAAATTATAGACAGTATTTAGTAGGAAATAGAAACAAGAGTACCTGTTATATGATAGTAGCACCTGCCCGCAACTTCGTTCGAATGTTATAAGTGGATTTTAAGAATAGAATATAATGAATGTTTATTACATCTCATTTCGGTTAGCGTTATTATGGTTTAGTGCATTTATAACAGGCTACCAATATTTGCGTTTATTATTATGTAATGTTCTATAGGAATGTACCCTTGCAGTTTCTTCCTCTCCTGGGTTCTACGTAATCAATCTCACCGGACCTGCTGATGGTTAGCATGCGGTCAAAGTGACCATAACAGGTATAAGTATAGTTCCCCAAGATCCTCCAGACTCCATATCCTCGAATCTACTCGAAAAATGATAAATTATCTACTGTAATTTCCACCCAAACGTGTCAATATTATGACGTGAAACGAAAAACGATTATGGTGAATTGATGGTGAAAATATCAACTCACCTTGCTAATTACGAATAAACACGATGCAACAAGTAGTTTTTAACACTGACTTATTATTCTCAGTGAATATCAGCTCTGTTTACAAAACGTTTAAATGGAAGGATGCGCCAACTGATAGCTTGACTGATACCAAGGCTCCGACTACCCGCAACGTTGCCAAATTTCAATAGCACGGCTTGTAACTATAGAAGGCAGTACTCTATAATGCAAACGGAATACAAGACTTCAATACTGTTTGTAAATAAAGACACAAGCTACAATTCTTATATATTTTATAACGAATAAAATGAATGTTATATAGACAAAAATAAAAAGCCAAAGGGTAGGTCTAAGTAAAACCTTTGTTTGAAATTTTTTTTATCGTTGAAGATACATGATATTTACTATAATAGAAGATAATATGTTTTATTAAGGGTTTTTGGTGATTTTTTCTATCGAGTGTATCTCGTTTTCAAAATAGCCAGTGAATAAACAAAGATGCATATTTCCTCATAATATTTTCTTTATCGCTAGTAAATAAAAATTTTACCATATAATTTAGATTGAAATTTAATAAAAACGGCCCGAACAATAAATCGCATTGCCTTAACTTTACTCAACAATAAGGTTTTAATTATAATTTTATGCCATTGTTTGAAGAATTAAGAATAGGACGCACTCATTAACGGCTTTTTGTTTCGCTGTTGGTGTCGTAAATTTTTTGTATTCAATAACAGCTCACTGTTGTTTAAGTTCAGACATGGAAAAAGTAAAACTTGATCCTTTGACGAATAAACGTTTGGCAGAAGCCTACGGGATAGAAGGTAAGCAATACTTAGATTACATACTTTTGTTTTCAATTTCGCCCGCTTCGTTTTCACTATGCGCATTGTTTAGTTTTTAATATACATAAATATTAATGCCTAATTTTTATATGTGAAGACAACCAGTTTTTCGCAGCACTAATCTATTTTGTAAAACTTCTTTCTACACTATTATTCTATATCTCGAAAACCATCAACTTTCGCATGAAGTGAGAAAGGAGTCACAAAGATTCAGAACCACTTTCTTGATTATTTTGATATCCTGTACGTGTAGGTCGTTCAGTTTACTTAGCATATTTCCATCATGGGCACGGATGTGCCAGCTGGATGACTCTCCACTATTGATAGGAGACATGCTTGTTGCATTGCCAGCCTTGTCCGTCTGTTGTTTTGTAGTCTCACAATGAGTATACAGGCTAATATGAGTAGTACACCAAGATTTTTTGGTTCTTTTCGGTACATGAGGCTTTCATTCTTTATCTTCACTAAAGGTGACTATTTCTTTTTATTGGAGACTATTATGCATTTCTTCATATCGGCGTTGTATTTGAGCCCCTACCTTTTATAAAAGTCAACAATCGTTTCAGCGGCCCTTTCTGCCCGTCTTGTAGGAGAGTCCGGTTCAATTGCTTTGTTGCATATGCATAGGTCATCCGAGCATTGGATAATTTGAGACCTCGAATTCTTTCTTTCTCGTCACACATGTCGCTTACGCAAAGGTTGAATATGACGGGGTCCGAGAATGAGCCTTGAGGTACCCCGTGAGATAGTTCTATTTCTTAACCCTACGTAGTTCACGTAACAAATAGATATGTTCATGCACACAAATATTTGTCCCGAGCGGGAATGGAACCGGCGACCCTTAGCTCCACAGTTAGGGTCTCTAACCACTTGGCCAACCAGTCATGAAAAATAAATAATAACAGCGCTAAATAATAATATTAATAACTTTGTGCAGAGTAGTCCTATTTTGATAATCCTTTTTTTGTTAGAAAGATATATACTGAAGTTAGTCACATATAAATTTGAAACAAAAATTCCAAACCTAAGGGTAGGAAAACAGGGAATGATTGATTGTTTACTCACTGATGGTAATGTATTACCACGATGGGAACGTGTATACCCCGAAGTTGGTCTCATATAAATTTGAAAAAAAACCAACCCTAAGGGTAGGAAAACAGGGGATGATTGATTGTTCACTCAATGATTGTAATGTATGACCATGCATAAAGGTTGCTAATTTAAAAGTAATCAAAAATTAAGCATGTAGTTAGTAGATTATAGCCACAAAAAATTATAATATAAAAACTTCTTACCAAAAAATTAAACAGCCGAAGAAACTAAAAAGCATAAAATAATAAACCTTTTTTATTATTTAGCCTTAATAACTAAGTTCTTAAACTATATAAAAATACCTACATATATATTTTTGTAATAATTTTGCGTTTTTAATTAAGCTAAATAACTAAGTTCTTAAACTAATGTACTTACCTAAGTAATTTTGAGTCGGGCCAAACAAGCAATGAACTTACTAAATTACCTTAAATTTAAAGAAAATACCAAATCAAGTTAACATTGCAATTAACATACCATAAAAGCGCTCTCTGCAAGACCACTCGCAACGACTTGTGCTTTCACGTCTTTGCCCGTTCGGGTTGTTGTCTCGCTGACATAATTTCGTCAACGATCGGCATTTTCCAGCGGCGTGCAGCGCTGCGCCGGCGTCGCCGCACATCACGCTTTGCGTAATTAATTACTTTGCTTGTTTGGCGCCGACCGAAAATACTTAAGTATAAGTACATTAGTTTAAGAACTTAGATTTATTAAAGTTAAATAATAACAAAGGTTTATTATTTTTTGCTTTTTAGTTTTTTCGGTGGTTTAAATTTTTTTTTTTTTAATTATGCGTTAAACACAATTACTTCGCTTGTACTATAGGCCAATATAATATAATCAGCAAAAGACTAAAACTAATACATTTCGCACATATTTCAATAATATATTTTGTCGACAGAATAGTTATCTCCACGCATATCACACATTCCAAACCCGCTATACATACCCTACCAACAACCTACAAGACACTACCAATTCGCGACCGTCCGTCTGCCGCTGCGACTAAACCGCGCCTATCCCACGAGGGCCGGCGTCAACTAATAAGATCGTGTCCAGATTGTAATGTGCTAGTACCCTCTCCGATCCTAACTCTGTTTTAATCGTTTCAAACGTATTTTCGTGTTTGATCTGCCACTCCCATTTAACATTATTTTTTAATAACTCGTATAAAGGTATTAGGCATGTTAGGTATAAAACAACCATTCCTAGGAACGACATTAATTCTGAAACATTGGTAGGGGCTCTGGCCTCCCTTACAGCGCGAACCTTTTCTGAGGAAGTTCGTAGTCCATTTTTATCTATACTATACACTAAATACTTTATTTTTTTCTGAAAAAATAATTTAAAAAAAAAATAAAAACCGACTTCAAAAACATAAACTAAAAAGTTAAAAATAAAATTTTCACTTTAAAGAAAGGAGCATTAACAGGCGGCATATAGTTAATGAAGTCGGTGCCTACTCACTCAGACACTTTAAATTCTGTTCTATTTTTGTTATAGTTATAAATATATCATTGTTGTAATTGTTATTACCTGGTAAGTACCCATTTAAAGTGTCTGAGTTGGCACCGACTTCATTAACTATATGCCGCCTGTTAATGCTCCTTTCTTTAAAGTGAAAATTTTATTTTTAACTTTTTAGTTTATGTTTTTGAAGTCGGTTTTTATTTTTTTTTTAAATTATTTTATTTTTCAATTTTTAGTTGAACGTATCTGTAACTTATTTGTATTTCGTATAAATGGGGCTACTAAACGCGCTACTCTAATGAGACAGAACCGCGATTACTCAACGTACATTCAGTGTCAAATTGACGCATCAGCATGCCTAGTAGGCAGTGGTATTTCTATGTAAAACTTCAAACTTAATTATTATTTTTGTGCGAACTGAACATTTTGGCATATTCAACCGTATGAAGGAAGCCCAACAAAAAGTAACTGCTGTAAATCGTTGAGGAATTCCCTCGACTGTTTATGGTCTTCATCATCAGACCTGTAATGGCACTTATAACCCATATGAGTGCAAAGTTCTCTTCAATAGAAATGAATTAAGTCTAAACACCAGGTGATTGCTGTAAATCGTTAAAGAGTTCCCTCGATTGTGTATGGTCTCCATCATCAGATCTGTAATGATACTTATAACCCATATGGGTGCAAAGTTCTCATTAATAGAAATGAATTAAGTCCAAACACCAGGTAATTGCTGTAAATCGTTAAGGAGTTCCTTCGACTGTGTATGGTGTCCATCATCAGACCTGTAATGGTACTTATAACCCATATGGGTGTAAAGTTCTCATTAATAGAAATGAATTAAGTCCAAACACCAGGTAATTGCTGTAAATCGTTGAGGAGTTCCCTCAATTGTGTATGGTCTCCATCATCAGACCTGTAATGGCACTTATAATCCATATGGGTGCAAAGATCTCATCAATAGAAATGAATCAAGTCCAAACACCAGGTAATTGCTATAAATCGTTAAGGAGTTCCTTCGACTGTGTATGGTCTCCATCATCAGACCTGTAATGGTACTTATAACCTTTATGGGTGCAAAGTTCTCATTAATAGAAATGAATTAAGTCCAAACACCAGGTAATTGCTGTAAATCGTTGAGGAGTTCCCTCGATTGTGTTTGGTCTCCATCATCAGACCTGTAATGGCACTTATAATCCATATGGGTGCAAAGATCTCATCAATAGAAATAAATCAAGTCCAAACACCAGGTAATTGCTGTAAGTCGTTGAGGAGTTCCCTCGACTGTCTTTCAGCTCCATCATCAAATCGACTTCCGACCTTCATTAAATAGTACTAGTAGTAGTAATTTATCAAAATACTTAAAATACGATACTTTAAAATACGATTTTCGAAGGTTGCCCTCGATTTCTCTGGGATGCCATCATCAGATCCTGGTTTCCTTGTCATGGTACTATTTCGGAGATATATCCCTTTCACAAAAAAAAATCATCCAATTCGGTTCATAAACAACGAAGTTATCCCTGAACACACATAAAAAAAAAAAAAAAACATATATACGGTCGAATTGAGTATCCTCCTTCTTTTTTGAAGTCGCTTAAAAAAAAAGACATATATACGGTCGAATTGAGTAACCTCCTTCTTTTTTGAAGTCGCTTAAAAATTACACTTTTCGTTCTGTACGGTCAAACCCGCCTCTGCTAACCGCCTTAGTACACATTCTAATCGCTCCAAGTGGACTTTTCTATTAAGACCAGCGATCAACGAATCGTCTAGAAAAATACAAACTCTTTCGATTCCCGCCAAAACGCTCTCCATGGTTTTTTTTTAAATATTGCCGGCGTCGAGGAAAAACCAAAAACGAGTCTGGTGAATTGAAATAGACCCTTGTGCGTGTTAATAGTGGTCAATTTCTGTGCGTTGTCGGTCAGTTCTAATTGAAAGTATGCACTGGATAAGTCCAATTTGGTGAAGTACTCTCCACCACTGAGCCATGAGAACAACTCCTCGATACGTGGAAGAGGATACCTATCTACATGCAAAACTTTATTTAAAGTAAGCGAATAAATAATCTCCGCATATTCTTACTGTGCCGTTTGGTTTCAGCAGGGGTGTTATCGTAGTAGCAAACTCAGAACTATCTACCGGTTTTAATAGTCCCAATAAGACTAATTTTTTTAACGCTTCATCTAGTTTGGGTTTCAACGCAAACGGCACCGTTCGCGGTTTAAAAAAAATCGGACGAGAATCACCTTCAACTGTAGGTCTACTTTAAATTTATTGAACTTGCCTAACTCATCGGAAAATTGTATTTTTTTCTTAACTCGAACAGCTCCTCGGGCTGTAGTTCATTACTTAAAGAATGTATTGTAGAAAAACCTAAATTAAATCTATGCATAAATTGCGGCCTAATATTGGCATAGGCAGAGCCGGCGATAGAGGGGTGCAAGGGTGGTAGTACCACCAGGGTCCGGGCTAAGAAAAAGGGGCCCGGCCAGCGCCAAAGCTTTAATTGTTTTAAACAACGGTTCAATGCAGTTTGCAGTACATTACGACCGCGGCCTTGTCAGTAGGTACGGACCATCAGGATACTAACGTCATAGGTATAATAATCGCTTTGCTAACGTCTTGTCATTGACTGAATGTCTGAGACCAGTGGTTCCAACTGAGCTACGCAAATTATCTTAAAGACTTGTCATTGACAGAAGGATTTGTGTTTTATCAGCTTCAATCAGCATGGCTACGCATATGGCCTCAAACACTTCTCAATCAATTTTCTTGACAGACAAATTCGTGATTTTTCTCAAATGACCTCATAGACATATGAATTAGCATAAAAGTACGAATTGACTGGAAGCCCTCTTTTGCGTTTACCGTCTAACCACTCATACTATAGCTAGCTAGTGCATGATGGGGATTTTTAGTCCAAGTTTCAGTGCGCAAGGTGCCCGCGCGGCGCTTTTCACCCCTAAGGGATCCCCACACACCGTCATACTTGTTTTAACTACTTACAAGTCATGTCACAACATGTGTAATAGCTACTATAGACTTATATAATATTTGCAATTCTGTGTATTCCAGTGGATACGAACCAAGCATAACATGAATAAGACATGTATAATACAGTGTATTATAATTGGTAGAAAACCAAGGTGGTAGAAACGAGGTGATAGTGCCGCGCGCACAGATTTTGTGTTCTACTAGTATATAGTTCAGTGGAGTAATATGAGTATACCTATTTATGTTGATTCTAGGCACATGAAGCCTGTAATTGAAAAATTATATATTATAAAAGTGAATAAAGAAACTTTTATGTACCTGATTTTTGTTTTTTTGTATTATTTATTTGTTTATTAATATCGTATTCCTGTAAATAACTATCCAGTTACCACATTATATGAGGCCATTTTTTTAAACATAAAAATAGGTATAGTAAGCTATCTTTAAAAGATAGACGTATGCCATCACATACTTTTCTTTAGACCTATAAAAAAGGAACGATTCCTTCATGCATTGTTTTGTTATATCTCAAAAGGATTAGGCAGCGTTTTCGATAAAAGCTCCCAGTCGGCTTAATTTAATCCGACATTTTCAATAACAATCATCATAATGCAATCAATTTACACAAAACATTAATGAATTATACACATAAAACTTATTCTTAAGTTTTATAATTCAATAAGAATTTGTTTTATATATGTGGTTTACTTACGCCTGCCGATGATATGGCTATCGGAGAAACCTAAAATGGTTTTTGGTACGTCAAGTGCATGTCAATGAACTTTTTTTTTAATAAATTATTATTTCATTCATTCATTCTTGAATCACTCCGTCCATTGGTATCAACCGTATGAAAATCTGTTCGTAAGTTTTTAAGTTTATCGCGTTCAGACAGTCAGACAGACAGACTTCATTTTATAACACGTAGTGATTTGCTTAGTAATTACTTAATTAATTAATTAATTCCAGCACCTATAATACAATCAGCGCGAGATTTAAACTAGATATACACTTTGCACATATTTCAAAAATATATTTTATCTACAAAATCGTCATCTCCTGGCATATCACAGATACCAACCCCTCCTTTAACGCTATACATACCCCATCTTCTTCATAATTGGTCCTATGACACTTGTTTGGTACGGTATACCCTTCCAAATGCAATAGGTTTGTTTTAGTCTCTGTGATCAGTCAAACATAATGTGGTCGGATTAAGGTCTTCAGAGAGTTCTTCTTTAAATTGATGTTTACTTTTGAAAATTCGTATATTTTTCATTTATCCAGAAGTCAATCGTTCCCCTGCATTCCCCTAGTTTCCTTCAGTTTGTGTCTTAATTGTTGGTTCTGTTTTACTAACTTATTAATATTTTCAGAATTCATATCTGTTTTTGTTTTTAAGTGTGAATTAAATGTGTTTAAAACACTGAAATCTTTATACACAGAGAGTTGAATTTTCGACGCTTCGGATTTAATGCTCCTGCGTGACGGAAAGTCAAACCGTTGCGTCATGCGGACATGTAGTAATACAGTGCCCTGGGCACTCCGTCGTACACGTCTACTCGAATCGTTACCGCGGTCGACGTGAAACGTAATTTTTTTTTAATTCAACCTTTATAGGTTGTGAAATAGGGTTAAGAATTCTTACTGATCTATCTTAACATGACTTATGTAGTCATAATCATGACAAAAAAGCTACACTGTTATATCTATACCACACGGACAAAGTCACAAGTGGACACTATTTATGTAGTAAATACTTTCTCGAACAAACAGGGTACACTTTAGTTGGTTTTGGACCAAAAAAGTATCGTCTATTTGACAGAGATTATGTGATGGAAGGAATGAAAACATTTAAACTTCGTGAAGACGACATATGGATTGGAGGATTTCCTAGATCTGGTAAGCAAGTTATATTATTAATATAATAGAGGTTTAAGTTTAAAATAATATTAGTAGTTCTAGTTATTATCTACTTTGAATGAAAATAAAACGGGCACGGTGAAAGTGTTAATTGTAGACAAACTTTGTACGAACACGAGTGAGGAATTCATGGATTATGTTAAAAAAATTCAAAAAAATCAAAATAAAATGTCAGTTTGCTGAAGCTCAATTAAGTTTTAAAATAAAAAATAGCTCGAATGTGATTAAAATTAGGAAACTGGTCGATCTATACAAAGAAATAGTAACCATATGCTAGAAGTAGGGATCACGTTTGAAACATTTTTTTTTCTAATATACCAGTTGCTACTTGCCACGACCAAGTTGCTCAATTCATCACCTTCTTCTGCCACTGCTTTGTTAGAGAATAATACACCGTTATGTAGTATATTTTCAATTTGAGCATGTCACTGCTACGGACATAATTAAAGTGTTTAAATTAATTAATTCTAAAAAGCTAAAGACCTTTGCAGGGTATCTGTTTATGTTATCAATTCTCTAATTGCAATTATTGCACCTCATCATCATCATCAGCATTTCAGCCTTTGTCTGTCCACTGCTGAACAAAATCTCTTCCATTAGCACGCCACGCGACGCGATCCTCCACTTGGGGACCATCCATAAAGTACGTCGCACGTTAAGTGGGGAGGGGGTCGATGAAGTGTGACATTGTTTGACAAGGGTAGGAGAGGTCCTAAATTTCATGACGTCACATTTCAAAATCTTATGCATGTAAATCTAAGTGTTAAAATGCAAAATTTGAACTATGCAACTAATGTAACGAAAAATTAAAAATATTTCATTTGCATAGTATAAACCAAAGTTGCTTTCGGTGTCTGTCTGTCTGTATATCTGCTATTTCCTCCTAAACCACGCAACGTATTTGTATGTATTTTGATGTTAGATAATTTGTCACGGAAGATTAATATATATAACTGGCGGTCGTACCCGGCTTCGTCCGGGTGAATTACGGAAACGTTCCTCTTCCCGTTCCATGCATTAATATGTTGCACCGGGTGGGTCGCTAGTAATTGATAATTTATTGTTCTGTTAATTTTCTCAAATGTTTAATGTAATGTAGATTGTATAAAAAAAATGAAATGGAAATAATACTAATTTCGATACCTGCTGTTTAAATCTATTAATTTTTAGATGTAAAATTGAGAAATATGTGACGTCACACTAGGGTGGGGTCTCACAAATGTGATCAACTGTGACAAGGACGAAAGAGGGGTTAAAAAATCACCAAATTAGTGTAACGTACTTTATGGATGACCCCCTGCCTCAATCAAACGACAACCTGCCGCCTTCTGCAGGTCATCGGTCCATCGAGTGAAGACACGCCTGACGCTACGTTTTCCTGTGCGTGGTCTCCACTCGAAAACCTTTGTGCCCCATCGAGTCGGCCGACTGCCACGCCACTTCAGTTTTATGATCCTTAGAGCTATGTCGGTAACTTACGTTCTTTCGGATCTTTCGGAGCAGACGAACACCGAGCATAGCTCTTTCCATCGCGTGCTGAGCGACTTTAAATTTGTGTACGAGTTCCAGAGTAAAAGACCACGTCTCTGCTACATACGTCATTACCGGCAGAACAAAGTGGTTGACGACTTTTTTCTTCAAGCATTCAAGCTTCAAGGAAAACTAGGACGAGAAAACGTAGTGCAGCTTCCCGAATGCTGCCCAACTGAGTTGGCTTCGTCGATTTGCCTCTTTTTTGATCTTAGATCTACCCATCTGTTTAGTTTGACCCAGATAGACGTAGTCTTCAACAACCTCGAGAGTCTCACTCCAAACAGAAATCGGCCAGGGTGAAACATGGTCATTGAACATTACTCATTATTGCACCTGATTTAGCAGTAATATTTAATAAATGTGTTGGCTGCGGTATTTTGCCTAATCTAATGAAATCCAGAAAAATAAATCCATTGTTTAAATCTGATAGTACTTCTGACCCCACTACTAACTTCAGACAATCAGTAAAATGTATGAGAAAGGATCTTATTTCAATTGTTCAATCATTTTCATAAAAATGAACTCATTCAAAATAGTCAATTTTTGCTTTACTCGTGGACGCTTGACAACCGATGTTGTGTTGAGTAAATTGAAAGAGTTTTTGATGCCTGGGAGGAATAACGTGATGCCCTGGATATCTTTTGTGATTTGTCCAAGGGATACGATTGTGTTCATTAAGAGAGAATAGTCAGGAAATTATGTCTCCATGGAGTTAAAGAACCCACGTTGAATCTTTTAAAATATTACTTACATTGTAGAATATTTATTTATTTATTCATATTACTATACATAAAATACAAACAGACCGTGAGACCAATAAAGTAAATTATGTGGATCGCTCTAAACACCTCACAGCGCCTGACCTTACGCAACATCGGAGTTGCGAAAAGATCAAGATGGGCGTCAGTTCGGCACACATCGTTGATAAAGCGCCCCCCGCGACCGATAGGCACCTGCCGGTGCAGGTTGTTTCGCGGACAGGTGCCCCAAGTACGTCGTAGCGCCCGGCGCGCTTACCTCTTTTCGGGACGACCAGCGACACACAGCTCAGCAACGATGGCACTGAGAACCTTCCCCTTATTATAGCCAGAATATCGCTACTGCAACGCGTCTTCTTAATTCTAGATTATTGAATCCGAGCATCCCTATCAAATAGATATAGAATTGGATAGAGATACGGATAGTACCCAGAGCATCTCTTAAAAACATACCTAATATATATCTTTTGGACCCTTTCCACCATAATAATATATTTGGTCTCATAGAGATCCCATAAAGCAGTATTATATTCCAGCCTACTTCTCACCTAGGCGCCGTATAGCACAGAGCGCGTTTGAATGCTTTTAAAGTCGCGACCCTGTCTCAGCACCCCACCCAAGCACTGTCGAGCTTTCGCACACACAGACTTTATGTATTCTCTGAATGTGAGAGCTTTGGTAAAGAGTACTTCTAAATCTTTAACCATATCTTGAAGCTTATTCATCATACATCCACCAGTTCCGAGCAGGTAAGGATACTACACTGGCGTACGAGTTCTGAAGAAAGTCATCACAGCAGATTTATTTACATTCAGGTCGAGTTTGTTTTCTCGACACCACTGCAAAACAGAATCAATAGCCCCCTGGAAGCGCATAACGTCGGCCAAATCACTTACAGAGGAAACGAGCCATCAGCTAACAAACGGACTAGACAATCATTGTGGACAATACGAAGATCGTAAATAAAGATAGGAAACTCCAAGGGTCCCAAATTGCTACTCTGACTTATCCCAGAGCGAGTAAAGTATGGCTGTGATTTAGAAGCGTTATACTGCACGTACTGCATGCGATCCGTGAAATACTTAGCAAATAGCTTTAGGAGCTTGGGTGTGAAACCGGCATCAGCCATTTTCGTCAAAAGAATACATTGTCCACCCTGTCAAAATCCTTCCGAAAATCAAAATAGGCTACATCAACTTGATTTATCTTATCTAACTCAGCCGCAGCAAAATATAAAAGATGAATGTAAATGCATAACGACCTCTGGGTCATTGGTTGCAATGGGCGTATTGCGGGGTTCGATAATGGGACCTTTCCTGATCCTCATCTACATAAACGACTAACCGCATTTTTTAAAACACAGCCATGATAGATAACACTTCACTTTTGACTAACATTAAACGGTAACAAGTGGTTTCTGACGATGTAAATAGTGCGCTATCAAAAGTAGTAAACTGGTTCAGTATAAATAAATTATTACTATAAAACAGGTGTACAGGTGTTTGGATAGAACAGTTAAAATGCTACTTTAAATAAAGGACGCTGCTCTCGATTAGACGGAACTCATATTAAAAAATTAGTCGAATTGTGGACGTTTCCACATTCGAGTGTACGCTGCTCCAGTGTAGGTTGATAGATTTTAACGACTATCATCTATTGATGGCAACCCGGACCGACGCGACGTTTTAAGGTGCTCTCTGAGGCACGGAGTCAGTGATAGTTATGTATATAAGTTACAAAAAACTCATTATTACATACCTTGGGATTCGAACCATGACCTTCTAAACAAGAAGCGAGCTCCCTACCACTTGGCTACCACGACATTGTGTAAGGATTATAATCCTAACTAATTATAATTTAACGACTTAGGTGGTTATATCTATAACCTGAGATACTTCCCTTTTCTGTAGGGTCTGGAACAATGTTCTATGGGCATTTTCCTTACACCTAAATTGGACCTAAATAGGTCAAAAGTTTGTTTTTTTTTATGACAATACCTACCAAAAAATAAAAGGTTACTAATGATCAGCATTTTATTTTTGTATGTTTTAGACCCCAAAAAAACCTTAATAAATCATTAAAATCATGTAATCCATTAGAATTTTCCTAGTAAAATTATAATTGCAGTGATCATACGATTTGTACTATAACACATGTATAAACATTCTAAATAACTTTATGCCGATTTTGATGCGGTTTTCACCATTACTTAGAGATTTTTTGGGAAACGATAAGGTATACTAATTTAACATTAACAAGAATAAAAAGATCAAAACATATTCAAAACATGTCAAAATAAACCGCTTTTTGACGCTTTGTAAGTTGACAACAGATAGGGTTTATTTACACTTTTGGAACAACACAATATTTTTTTTTTTGTTTCTGCACACGGTTTCGTCTGCACAGCTTCGCCTACAGAGTTTACACTATTTTTATTATGTTCTGCTTTACCACCCTGTTTACAGGATTATATTCCTTAATATTACATCCCTTTTCGTATTTTAAGTTACTTTTTTGCTAAACGTCTTCATAATTAATTCATTACTTTAGCCGTGAAAAAGTAACAAGTTTTTCTGCCATATTTCATCAAGATCGGTTCAGTGGTTTAATCGTGAAAAGCTGACATACGTACAGATTCATTCCTGCGGTAAAAGTTAGCTCACGTCTGCCTTCAGGATATTACTTATCTCTTTGCCACATTTCATGAAAATTATTTCGGCGGTTTAGTCGTGAAAATCTTTCAAATTTACAGTTTCATTTCTAAAGTAAAAGTTAGCTCACGTCTGCCTTCAGGATGTTAACTATCCTCCTGCCACATTTCACCAACATTGGTTTAGCAGAAACCCGCGAAAATTTAACAAATGTACAGATTCATTTCTATGGTAAAAGTTAGCTCGCGTCTGCCCACAAGAACGGTTCAGCGGTTTAACATGGGTTTAGCCGTCAAAAAATAACAAACGTACATTATTTCCACCAAGTGATTTTCGCGGTAAAAGATAGATTTACAGCTCCGTGTGTTGGTATATTTCGTTGTCGGCCAGTTGCAAGAATATTACCTACCCACAGTCAGAGAAACCATTGACCATACACAGTCAAAAATTTTAACTATAAAGATGCTGCTGCTGTTGATGATGATGAGATGTATGCTGTCAAATGATTGGTCAAATTGTTTTTTTACCTACAAGTAAGACTTTGCATAACTTTCTTACCACTAGTTATAACGTCCACGCTAGTGGAACCGCTGGTATAATAACAATGAATATTTAATTTTAACATACAGCTATTTAGCAAGAGTAATCCAATCTTCGTCGCTAAAAACTAACTCATTCACAGTGAAAATTCTGACAGTTTGAAAAGAACAATTTTCGTAAATTTTTATTATATTCTATTATTAGATTTCAATAGTAATTGTAAATTTTAGATCACCAATTGTTCATAGGTACCCATTGGCTTGCTGAACAGATTTGGCTTCTCTGCAACAATTTAGACTTTGAGAAAGCTCTTGCCGTACCGCACATCAATCGAGTACTTTATTTTGAGTTAGTACTTATTTAGCACAGCTTTCCTACATATTATTTCATTAATTATTATACTCATCATTTAGTCCTTTTCTTTCTGTGAACCCGAGTAATTTAAATTGTTAATTCAAGTAAATTTGTTCGTCATAAAAACATCAAATAAATAAGACCGATAAAGATAGGTTTCCAAGTGAAAAGTTGAAATGTTTTTCATTCTCTCCTAATATGGTTAGGTAACCGTTACTGATGTCTGAAATAATATTTTATTACAAATCCGATTTATGCGTTGGGTATTATTTAGGTATTTCAAACTTTTACTTATAACTATGGATAAAAAAATTAAGAATTGATTTTTTCTCAACTATCATGTTTAATGGATTATTTCTAACATATGTACCATTTTTGTAACAAATTCGGCAATAGGATATTATGATAACTAAAATTCACTAGCAGTTTCTCGAAAAAAATTTAGAATTAAAAAAACCACCTTTTTTGCATTGAATGACTAAAACAAGTCCCTGTAATAAAATTATAATAAATTAGTCAATGGGTTTAGAATTGACATCGACCTGAATACCTTAATATCTGTTTAAAATTAAAAATTTGGAAATTTGTAAAGTTTGTGTATAAGTTATTATAAACAGATAATATAAACAGATATAAATATAACAAATCAGGTTGTTATAAGTTGAAAAATAAATAATTTGTAATTACGACTTTACGTAATCGAACGAACGTTGCCCGACAATCCAGCGCCAGTTTTTATCGTCATTAGATTGTCATTCGTCTCTGTTGAGCGCGGCTAATTTAATCACGTACAGATGTATCAGAAAAGTAATAGGAATCGATTGACATCGGACGCGCAGGTTTGCCGGAATTTATCCAATTTAATAATTTTAATAAGAAAAAGTCATAAACTATAATGAAAATACTGTAAAAAAAACTTTATTACAAAATATATTTGATTCAAATTGTCAAATTGCAAAGTGCAGGTACGTCCAGTCAATGAATTGTGACTTTTCTGATAGACATAAGTGTGTGATTTGTGCTAAATCATTATTAGACCTAGTCAGATTCATTTTAGAGTTCCGTATCCACTCAGAGGGTGCCAACGCGATCTTATTACTAATAGGCTCCGCTTTCTGTCCGTCCGTCTGTCATAGGGCTATTGAACCATAATAGGTAGATAGTTGAAATTTTCAGTGTTCACAAATTTATACTATAGCCACTATAACGATAAATCATCAAAATTAAAAAATACAAAAAAAGTGGTTTTAATATATGAACTCCGAATCGCACATGGCCTGATTTTTTTACTCCCGTAAACCCCTATATTGTAAATAGATATGAGTAAAATTGGCGACGTTTTGAATTTTGGCGACCACTTATAAAAGTTGTACATTTTGAAAGATCAGTTTAAAAGAAACTAATCTTACTATGGGGTACATATAACTAAATAACATCAGAGCCGAGATATTACACTTTGAAATTTCACCGTAAAAAACCTATCATTCTTGGTGAAACGAGTAAAAACGACTACTTATTAATATATTTTAAGTTATTATATTACTAGGCAAATCACTACATATTATAAAATGAAGTCCCACGCCGCGTCTGCCTGTCTGTTTGTCTATCTGACTGTCTGAACGCGATAAACTGAAAAACTGCCGAACAGAGTTTCATACGGTTAATACCAATGGACGGAGTGATACAAGAGAGAGATTTATGTGTATAATTCATTAATGTTTTGTGTAAATTGATAATTGCAATATGATGATTATTGTTAAAAATGTCGGAACAAATTAAGCCGACTGGGAGCTTTCAGCTAAAACGCTGCCTAATCTTTTTGAGATATAACAAAACAATGTATGAAAGAATTTTTCCTTATTTATAGGTCTAAAGAGCAGCCCGATGTAACTCCGATAATCAAGATGAATCTAACGATATCTCATATGTTAGCCGTTTAGACTACAGTGCGTGCCAAAGAAATATCTGGGATTCATACATGCACACATTTATACACGCATGTATACATACATACTCTCAAAAAACATGACCTTCCGCAGTCGGGTAAAAAGAATGAATAAAATCGATTCAGTCAGCGGAGAAATTGCCTAACAAATACAGTCGAATGCGACATGAGAACCTCCTTTTTTGATGTCGGTTAATTAACATTTACCCTTTAAGAGTACTATTCTTGTTAGTCACAACCAAGTAAAGACAGCCAGTAATCGCCGACTGTCTAATAAGCCCCTCAAAATGTGGTATATTCACTTGCCCCATAACATTATTGAAGGGCCAAAGCTAAGTTCCGATAGAAGCTAAACTCCGATATTATTCACGGTAAAACTTATTTTAAGGATACGTTAGTTTTAGGTAGTGCTACAAAATATAAGTGAAAAAAAGCGATGGCCGTTAAATAGAAAACGACGCTACTGCTCCATACAAAGTTACTCATATTCATTTGTCTTATGACATAATTGAAGGGCCCTAGCTACGCTTCGATATTATTTACACCAAAACTTATTTTATAAATAGCTTACTTATAAGAAGTACTATAAAGCAGTAGCAAAAAAGGTGGCCGCTAAAAAAAACGACGCCTCGTACCAGATTACTCATACCCGTCCATCAGCCGTTTTCCAGAACGCCATCACATTATACATATATTGCTCATTGTATAGTATAGGTTCTACACTATACTATTATTATACGATGTAATAAATAGGTATAAAACCTAACTTTCATTGCACGAGCTAGAAGAGTCAAGCCAAAACAAGCAGGGGTTTCATAGAAAGCCAAGACCATGTACGCGCTGCGTCACGTCGTCGACCGCTACCTATTCGTCTTTCGTTACCTGGCTTTGAATCGCTATGCTACCCCGCGCTTCATAATTTATTTCTTAAATATTTAAATTTCCATAAGCCTGATTTGGTATAATTTTATAATATAAATTGTTTATATGTTTATAATGACTTATACACAAACTCTACAAATTTCCAAATTTTTATAGCATTTTTAACAAATATAAAATATTCAAATCGATGTGAATGCTACTAAACCCATTGATTAATTTCTTATAATTTTATTTTGGGCACTTTTTTTAGTAATTCAAAACATAAGAAGTTGATTTTTTGAATTCTAATTTTTTTTTTTGAGAAGCTGTGATTTTTAGTAATGTTAATATACAATTACCGAATTTGTTATAAAAATTGTACATATGTTAGAAATAATTCACTTAACATGATAGTTGAAAAAAAAATCAATTTTAAATTTTTTTACCCATAGTTATGAGTAAAAGTTTAAAATACCTAAATAATATCTAATGCATTAATCCGATTTGTTACAAAATATGATTTGAAACCTCAATAACTGACACATAACCTTATGGAAAAGAATGAATTGACTTCTGGAATTATTTCAGTTTTGCTTCAAAATAATCGTAACAGTCCTGGACTAAATAGAGACGTTCTAACTCAAAGTGGCATGTTCCTGACGACTTGTTTTTAACAATGTTAGTGTATTTTGTATAGTTAGTCAAAGTAGTAAAAAAATGCAATTCTAAAATATATGGCGCATATGATTGGCAAATAAATCGAACAACTGAGCTATTATTGGTCAAAATGCCATGTCTACATACACATGTAAATGGATGAGGTAGAGGAGCATGCATTTTAAAATAGAAATTCGCAAAAAGCATTGCTTTTTTTCTGCTTACTGTGTTAAATCGTGTTTGTAAATTTATTTAAGTAGTAATTTACGTTAATGTTTACTTATTTAATGTTTAATATATTTCAGTTATTTTCATTTTTATCACCCTGGTCTACCTCTTCAGCATCAAATTGGCTTTCGGTGGTTTACCATCACCAAGATTTTTCAAAACCCACATGCCTTTATCTATGCTACCGGCAAATTTATTGGACAAATCTAAAATGGTGTACGTCGTCCGAGATCCACGGGACGTAGTGGTATCATGTTACCATTACTTCAAAAGTAATCAGCGTGCGAAATTCAACAAAGACTTTAAAACATATTGGAAATTATTTCTCGCAGATGATTGTGAGTTTGGATCTATTTGGTGTTTTACTTTCTAATTGAACATTGGTATAATTTTTTTCGGCACTACGACTTTTTGTTGTAAATATTGTCTACAAGCCATTCTTTTCTTAGTAACGGCTTTTAATTAAACAAACAAAGAATCACGTCGATGTTTTTTATTGTTTGTTAAATGATACTTTCTCGTCTGTTTGATATCTCTCAAGAAAACACACAAATCGTTTCTACAAAACAACAACTGTAGACAAAATTTTAATCTTAATATTTTACAGGTTTATACTGTCCTTACTTTGAAAACATCAAAGAGTACTGGGCACAGAATTACCATCAAAATCTATTATTCCTGTCGTACGAGGAAATGTATAAGGTAAATTAGACAATACGTCCATCGGGCTTAATCATTGTGTAAAATAAAAGCAATAGTTATGATGCAATTTCAATATTTGGAACTACCGGAGTGGCGCAAGGACCAAGAGTGAAAGTGCCGCCATACGACGGCACTACTTCTTGGAACGCTTATCTTTAGCAATTCCAGACTGTTGGTACTGCCAACGGATGGACGTAAGAACAATGACTGACTGCTCTCACTGTTGCGCTCAGAGGGCAAGCTTTGTCGGTCCTGGAAGCACTGCCACATACAGGAAATGGGTTCCAAGACCTGATGGAGGCACTTGAATCCAGATACGGGGAGCGACACCCGGAGCACGTATTCCATGCCCAACTGCGTGACAGAGTCCAACGCTCAGGAGAAGGACTACAACAATGGGCGTTGGAAATTGAAAAACTTGTCAGGAAGGCACACCCAGGAGCCGACACCAAGATGGCAGACACGAACATTGTTCAAGCATTTGTCGACGGAATCAAAGACCTGTAGGTCAGAGCTGCAGTAAGGCTTCATCACCATACCTCGCTAAAGGAAGCATTGGCGCATGCTTTGGAAGTCGAGGCTGTTCGCCATGACATATGGCAGACCCATAAGGTCCGCGAGGTCTCTGAAGAAGTCAAGGAGGTAAAGGCTCCTACGAAGACAAGTTCTGGGGCCATGTGCTACAAATGCCGCGAGAGGAGCCATCTCCAGCTCAACTGCCTGCAGAAGGAGACCCAGATGGCAAGGATGAAAAGGATCGAGGAACAAATAGAGGAGCTAAAGGAGCAAGGGGCTTCGTCCACTGCCCGGGATCAGTGAAACGAATAAAAACCAAGACTAAGGGTCAAGTACTGGCTGACGCGGAGGAAGCCCCGATAACTGTTATTTCCCAGGCATGCAGCGGAAATAGTCTTGCGATTCAGGGGACTATTAACGGGACGGATTGCAAAATGAATCTAGACACAGGAGCCTCTAGAACAATAGTGAACCCAAATCTGGTAAAAGCCGCAAGAGGGCACAAGAGAAGAATTAACTGTCAGCTTCTTACTGCCTCCGGTCGGCCAATACCTGTCCTAAGAGAAATGTCAGTTACGATGTATGTAGGGGGGTCCTCATACTCCCATAACGTTATCGTGGCTGAGATTATGGATGATTGCATCTTGGGTTTGGATTTCATGAAGAAACACAACTGCAGAATTAATGTCGCTGGCGGAGTTTTCAAGTGTGGTGAAGAAGAAATCTTCATTCTTGGAGGCGCCTGCGGGAAAGTCGCATGTGTAAAGAAAGTTATTATACCTGGACGAGCGGAAGCTCGAGTGCTGGTGAAACTGCCGCCAGCTGGAAAGAAAAAGTCAAACCGATGCGTGTTGATCGAAGAAACACCCACCAAGACATCGGCGCAAAAACTGATGAGGGCGAGAACCCTTGTTAGTGGAAGCAGTAACGCTGTGGTCAAGGTTTTTAATCTTGGTGATCGCGAGATCTGCTTGAACAAAGGTGACGTCATTGGAAAGTGCAAGGAAGTTGTCTGGATGAAAAAGTGTAGTTCGATGACAAGCGCAGACTCAGCAAACAGCAACAACTACGGATTAGTGACTGAGCTACTCGATGACTGCAAGAGTAATCTGACTTATCCGCATAGCAAAAAAGCTAAGAAGTTTTTACAGCGCTACGCGAATATCTTCTCCAGTCTAGAAGGGGACCTTGGAAGAACGTCGATGGTTCAGCACAGGATAGATACCGGAAGCGAGAGATCAATTCACGATCAAGCACGACGGATACCAATTGCAAAGGAAAAAGAAGTTGAAGCCTTTTGGAGGACATGAGAAGGAATAAGATTATTGAACCGTGTGCAAGTCCGTGGTGCTCTTCTGATACAGTTGTATTAGTGACGAAGAAAGATGGTAGCACGAGATTCTGTGTTTTCGAGAGGTCTACAAGGTTTACGAGATCAGTTACCCGTTACCTCGAATTGACGACACTTTGGATACCTTGAGTGGCATGAAATGGTTCTCGACCCCAGACCTGAAATCTGCATACTGGCAGGTGGAGATTCATCCAAAAGACAAGGAGAAGACAGCTTTGTCGACTGGAAAAGGTTTATGACAATTTAATGTCATGCCTATCGGATTGTGCAACGCACCTGCCACATTTGAGCGACTCATGGAGTGTGTACTGGCAGGCTTAGTTGGAGAGGCTTGCTTAGTCTACTTAGATGACGGCATTATTGTCGGCCGTGACTTCGAGGACCATTTGCGAAACTTGAAGCGAGTTTTCGCCAAAATAGAGGGAGCCAAATTAAAGTTGAACCCGAAAAAGTGTCGTTTATTCAAGAGTGAGGTCAGTTATCTCGGCCATGTTATCTCCAGTGATGGAATCTAAACAGACCCGGAGAAACTGGAAGCAGTTCAAAAATGGCCTACCCGTAAGGACAAAACCGAAGTGCAGGCATTTCTCGGCCTATGCTCATACTACAGGCGTTTTGTTAAGGGATTCTCAGAGATAGCCAAGCCATTACATCGGCTGACAGAAGATAAACGACCATTTAGTTGGGATGGGACTTGTGAAGATCCTTTTCAGAAACTGAAGAAAAATCTGTGTGAAACACCAATCCTGGGGTATCCACAAACTGAAGGTCTGTTTATAGTCGACACGGATGCACGGAACACGGCCATTGGAGGGGTGTTATCTCAAAAACAGGGCAAAAGAGAAGTTGTTATTGCATATTTCAGCAAATCTTTATGTAAGCCAGAGAGAAACTACTGTGTCACAAGAAGAGAACTCTTGGCTTTTGTAAAGACACTACAACATTTCAACAAATATCTCATCGGCAGACAGTTTTTACTGCGAACTGATCACGCAGCCTTGAAGTGGCTACTGCAATTCAAGAACCCAAAAGGTCAAGTAGCTCGATATATTGAACAGCTCCAGGAGTACGACTTCAAGACGAAACACCGCAGCGGAAAGACGCATGGGAATGCCGACGCACTCACGAAGGCCGTGTTCGGAAGACTGCAAACATTGTGTTAAGCAGGAATCTAAGGAAGTAACATTAAATCTAACGAGAACAAGTCCTTTGGGTCTCTGGGAGAATGATGCTATGAAGGAGGCTCAAGAAAGAGATGACGACCTTCGGAACATCATCACATGGAAGAAATGGGGTGACGCAAAATCGATCTGGGGTGAGGTTGCAGCCACTGGCGCTGTCACTAAGGCGTACTGGGCGCGATGGGACAGTCTGATACTCCGAAACGGAATACTCTACCGGAAATGGGAGAAGACTAACGGCAGAGACTTCCATCTTCAGATAATTGTCCGAAGAACAAGAGTACCAGACGTTCTCCGCGAAATACATGATGGCGTATCAGGAGGTCATCTAGGTGTCAAGAGGACGTTAACAAAAGTGCGTGAACGATTCTACTGGTTGCATTGTCGAGATGATGTACAGGATTGGTGCCGCAAAGGTACTTCGTGCGCTGCTGTAAAAGGACCACAGACCAGGAGCCGTGGGAACCTGCGGTTGTATAACGTCGGTGCACCGTGGGAACGAATTGCAGTTGACGTAGCTGGGCCATTTCCTGTATCGTAATCGGGAAACAAGTATTTTATGGTCGTCATTGACTACTTCACCAAATGGCCCGAAGTATTCGCCATACCAAACCAAGAAGCTATAACAGTCGCTTCTAAGTTAGTCGAAGAAGTGATATGCCGCTTTGGTGTGCCTCTAGAAATCTATTCTGATCAGGGCAGGAACTTCTAATCGCAAGTATTCCAAGAAGTGTGCAGAATTTTGGGCATGCATAAGACTAGGACCACCACGTACCATCCACAGTCTGATGGAATGGTTGAGAGATTTAACCTAACCTTTGAGAGGCATTTGGCGAAATTGGTAGACGACAAACAAAAGGATTGGGACAAGTATATACCACTTTTCCTTCTGTCGTACCGAACCGCCGAGCATGAGAACATAAAAGCTACCCCGGCGTATGTCAATTACGGTAGAGAACTATGGATACCAGTAGACCTATTGACAGGAGAGTCACCGGAGGAACCAGAAACCGTACAAGACTATGTCTGCGATTTAAGGGAAAAAATGCGCTACATACACGCCTTGGTTCGGGAAAATGGGTTACAGTCAAGTTAGAACATGAAAATGAGATACGAGCGAAAAACGAACACGAGCGGCTTCAAAGAAGGGTCACTGGTGTGGCTGCACAACCCAACTCGCCGGAAAGGGAAATCTCCAAAGTTGCAGACCAAGTGGAACGGTCCTTACAAAAAGGTTACCCGACTGAATGATGTGACTCATAGGATTTAAAAGCAATCAAGAGCGACATTCAAAGTGGTACACATAGACCGTCTGGCGCCTTACTATGGCAGTAAAAACGATGCTCGGGACGAGTATCTCTAAGAGGGGAGTAGTGTTACGAACACACAAAGCAACTAGCGCCATCTAGCGTCAACCAGTAAAACCATTCAAAGAACAAGGACTACACGAAACCCCCTACTCAATACTAGATGGCATTAGAGGAACTACTAGAGAACTATAGTCTCGAAAACCGAGTACATGCGCGAAACTTTCCAGAATCATCCAACCCGGTGGATCATGTTCGCGCGAGTCGGGTACGTTCTATGATTGATCTAGAAAGAATGATCTAGAGCTCGTCTCGGCCCATATAAAGAGCCGCAGGGACGCGAGCCAGACAATTCAGTTTTGGGCTACCTTCGAGGCGACTTTGAAGAGAAAATCACTAGTTTACACTTCAACTACTGATTTTCAAGAGTGATACAAGTGAAATCTACGACTTGGCTACGACCTAGGACATCGTTAGTGCTTAGTGTTTGGACCTAGTGCTTTGTGTTGGACCTAGTGCTAGTGAATAAAGTCTTCAAAAGAGTCAGCAGGTCTTTCTCTCCAAATCCTTCGAACCCCAACACGTAAACAACATGATCCGAAATTGTGTGTTAGAAATAGGTCTCCATCATTTCAACTAAATAAATATGGAAAACATTTGACTTTAAAGATCAGCCCGAAGGCTACCGGATTTATTGAGATTTTTTACGATTATTGAATCTATATAAACGCCATACAAGTATTTTATGAATCTACATTTTACCATAAATTCAACAAATAGCACAAATGTACAGTATAGATTCTTAAATCCATACAAATTTCATAAAACAAAGATTGGAAATTGTTGTGAACACCTATATTTTTCCTTATAGTACGTTTTGTATATTACAGGATTTAAATGGAACGATGAGACTTGTGGCTAAATTCCTTGGTAAAAATTATACGGATGAGCAGTTCGATGTACTTTACGAACACTTGCAATTTAGTAATATGAAGAAGAATAAATCTGTGAACTATGAAACCACACTGGGGGATAAAGCCGATGAAGTAGTACGAAAAGGTAGATTGTAAAGAAAAATTACGATAGTCTGATTGTTTTAATGTCTAGACAGAGGTACGCTATACATCATCATCATCATCAGCCCGCGGCTCACCACTGCAGGATATAGGCCTCTCCGAAGGCTTGCCACCACACACGGTCCTCCGCCTTTCGCATCCAACTACCCCCGGTATGGTGCTTCAGGTTATCTGTTCACTTGGCCGGGGGGCGTCCAACGATTCGCTTTCCGGTACGTGATCTCCATTCTAGAACTCGTCTACCCCATCGGTTATCAGTTCTAAATGTAACCGGCCCATTGCCACTTCAGCTTGCTGATCGCTTCGGCAATGTTGACGACTTTGGTTCTTTGACGGATTTCAGTGTTTCTGATTTAACACGCTATACAATCACAACAAAATAATGGGCCAACTTTTATATTTTGGTGTGTGTCACTAAACAAACCACTTATTCCCTCTATATCACACTAACTGAAATGACCCTAGAGAGTCCCTATGGTATTTTGATTCTCTCTTTAAATAAAATTAAATCTTTAAATAATATTTGTATAGTGGAGGCCGAACGTGGCTATAGTGCGTACAGTAGTATATTAATGTAGGTATATACATATCGAACAAAGATAAGTAAACTTTCATTTTCTAGGCTAATGTGATCGCCTATAATTTTTCTTTCTCTTTTGATAATAATATATTTTGAACTCGATAGATTATTGCTGGGTTAATCGCCTGTTACACCCATAAATTACTGTGGTCGTGTTATATATTCGGAAAAAAATAACGAAGACTTTCGTTGTAGGTGAGAAGAAGAAAAAACGTAAACAAACCCCTTTTTTTGTAAATTGAGGTATATTTATGGCCTGTGATCTCCTACAAAATTATTAAATTGTTTTAAGAGTAAAATAATAATTCGATGATACTTAGCGAGTATTCGGATACGAATAGTTACGCGCCATTCAAATTGTACTTTCGTTTTCGACAATTTATTTACAACTGTAAGAGCGCAAAAGTAGATCAGTGAACTATCGGAATTTTGTACAACACCGATGTTTTGGAGTAACTTTTGTTTTCGTATTGAGTAAGGTCCCCATTCCTCCCTTTTATTACATTTGATTTAGTGTTTTAAATTCGAGTTTTCTGTATTGATCAGGAATAAATTTATGAAAGTCAGTCGTTGCTTATATCTATTGTATTTCCGATCGAAAATTGATTCGCCTAGCAATCCACTCAAACTTGGCTATTAGGCTAACGGGACCTCGGGGTTTTATTAATAAGTTGATAGCAAAATCCCGACTTTGAGCCGATGTGCGTTTCTTTGAGAGACTGTCCACCGTTCTTCGAAGGGACGAAACTGCGTTTTGTCACCTGAAGACTTCACTTTCAGCGAATGTTTTACTACAAACACTCGTCTCACGCTAACGAGCTTGATTTCACAACGCCCAAAAGGTCTCCCTGCACACTTACTTTGAATGGAATACCAAGCGCAATCCTCGAAGGGAAAACAATTTGACGGTTCCGAAGATTGGTTCAATATGGATTTGCATACATGCGTTTTTGGCTGGCCAGCCTTGACAATTTAGTCATGCGGGGGGTGGCATCCACCTGCCCGAGTATTGTTTTGCGGAATAGGTATACATTTCATACGAGGGGAGGGGCCGATTCCGACTACCTCATGGTATGCGTTTTTATGCAAATAGATCATGCAGGGCGTATTACGCCTACCTGCGTATATATATATATATATATCTCGTGGGGCTCATTGGCTGCCTCGTTTGCTCTTGTGATAGTTAACTTATATTTCGAAGCTGTAGATAATTGTTTGCAAGGAGTCAGTGGCTGCCTCGCTTGATTTTTATATGCAACTTTTGTCCGTCAGTATTTATCTGGCACTATATTAGTGAGAGGATTGACTCTATTTTGTTAATATTTAAATGAGGCAAGAAATCTCTATTATTTCAATTCTGGACAAGATAGCGGCTGGAGTTAATTCAGGTAATTATATCGAACAATATTTAAACTGTGAAATATTACCACTTATGTATTTAGTATATTTTCATCTAATACAACGTATAGTGTACATGTTATTCAAAACTTTGGGTAATAGAACAATGACTACTTATAGCCCTGTGTCAGATCATTCTATTCGAGTTCTCACTGTCGAAGGTTTCACTATCTATAAACTATCTACTTTGTCGTTTAACTCGGTATTAAGGTTTCTGTTGATATTAGACGTTGTACAATCGAGAAGATATAATGTATGTATGTGTAATAATACATGTACTTGTTAAGTAATTATTAATCTTCATATTTAAATAGTATTACCAGTAAAGTAATCTCACTCCAATGTTCTGTTTAGGAGAACCATCGATTGTGAATAGCTTAAGCAAGTGTAATACACAGACTTGACACTTTTAACACATTGAATTTCAAGATCAGATTGTGCACTATTTGTTAGTAAGCCAGGCATAAACTCTCAAAACTGGAAATCAGTGTCTCACCTTAGTGGGTGCTATCATTACTCATGTAGGATAGTTGATATAGAGAGTTGGTAACCTGTTATTTAATTCACACTTATGAGTGATTCTTACGCCGGTTTTTATAGCCTACGCCAATTTGTTGTATTGCAAGTACCAGTCAGATTATATGACTTCGAATCTAATTATATAAATTTGTCAGTAATATCAGTTATCACACACGTGTAGGTGCGCTGGTGATGAGTTAATTGTAGATTAATTTAACACACTTTTGTGTTATTCTGCTAATAATCGCTCCGGCCTTCGCGACTACCTGTAAGGATCTGTCTCCTCTTTTTCCACCCCTCCCTACGCGATATGGTCTAGCAAAATCTAATACCTTGCACCTATAGATGAGAGTTCCGTTTTACACACTATTGAATTTATATGGAAAAGTTTAATTAAAATGAATACAATAGACCAATCACGCACCAGTTCTTTTCTTCCTCTTGCAATTAAAATGGAAGTAATGAATAAGATTTATTAAACGCAAAAACAAACTGAATAATCGCGTCTCAACAAGGCGAGATTAGATAATAATTAATTCTACAACAAATCAGTAACACATTTCTATGTATGTTAAATGTTTTGACATCAATGTAATTTTTTTGAACGCGTTTTAAGCTTAAAATTAAGAGTGGGAACGGGAACGGAGTAAAAGAGTATAAAAATGTGAAAACCAGAACCAAAAATTTAAGCTATATAAAAAAATATATTCAATATTAAGTGTATAATATCTACAACTTGATGAAAGTCGAAATGAAATCCCAGATTTGGTAATACCTACATGAAGCAAAGCCCACATAAACTTTTAGGGCTTATTTTTCTAAAACATCAGGCACTTGAAACTATTACAACGATAGATATGAGTCCGTAACGTACGGACAGACGCGGAGGACAATATCATAAGTGTCCCACTTAAGGCACTTTGCAACAGAACTATAAAATGGACTGTCCATACAATTAGAGTCGAATGGCCTGTATATAATGTTTTCTATTTTTAGGGTTCCGTAGCCAAATGGCAAAAAAGAAACCCTTATAGTTTCGCCATGTATGTCCGTCCATCTGTCTGTCTGTGGTTTTTCTCGGAAACTATTGGCAATATATAGATCAAATTTGGAAGGTAGGTGTAATCTATGAACCGCTACACGACGTAATGAAATTAGGAATTTTTTTTTTTGGGATAGGTCGGCATGCATGTAACTGAAGTACGAAAAAAAACCGGCCAAGTGCGAATCGGACTCGCACACGAAGGGTTCCGTACCACCATACAATATAAAAAAAAACGAGCGCGACGTTAATCGAACTTAACCATTAATCGTTATTATGTAATATAAGAATTATTGTATCAATATATTTCAATTTCATTTCATTAGTTATTTAGAAGGCGGTCGATCCTCTTTGACTAATCCGAAATGAGTGCACTGATAGCTAGAGCCAATTTTTATTACTTATTTTATTACAGGGAACCTTTGACTTTTGGTATCGATTGTGAAGAGAATAAGCTCTGCAAAGAAATGCAAATACGCTATCTGTCATTTTCTATGGAGTTTATACAAAATTTTTAGTTATAAAAGTACATTTTATAAGCTAATCTATTACTCGTTAAATAATACATTCTAGTTAGCTGTGATAGTTTTCCTTTTAACTACGTTATATATACTCCTGTTATATATTTTTTCCACATGTCCAAAAACAACGGTTTAGCTGGTAGAGGGGGGGAGATGACTCTAACAAAAATTAGGACTTTAGGAGTGCATATCTCAACAACTGTTGACTTAGATAAAAAAATTTGTTTGAAACCTTGATATGATTTTTGAAGACCTATCGTTTGGTACCTCTCGCGTTAATATACGATGATATTTTTTTTCGTACTTCAGTTACATGTATTGCGATCTATCCCAAAAAAAATTTTTTTCTTAATTTCACTACGCCATTGTGTAGTGGTTCATAGATTACACCTACCTTCCAAATTTGATCTATATATTGCCAATAGTTTCCGAGAAAAACTCCAGACAGACAGACACATAGACAGACAGACAGACGGACGGACGGACGGACATGGCGAAACTATTAGGGTTCCTTTTTTGCCATTTGGCTACGGAACCCTAAAAATTCATCGTATATTAACGCGAGAGGTACCAAACGATAGGTTTTAAAAAATGATATCAAGGTTTCAAACATTGTTTTATTAAGTCAACAGTTGTTGAGACATGCACTCCTAAAGTCCTAATTTTTGTTAGAGTCATGTCCCCCCCCCCCCCTCTACCAGCTAAACCATTGTTTTTGGACATGTCGAAAAAATATTAACAGGAGTATATATAACGTAGTTAAAAGGAAAACTATCACAGCTAACTAGAATGTATTATTTAACGAGTAATAGATTAACTTATAAAATGTACTTTTGTAAGTAAAAATTTTGTAAAAACTCCATAGAAAATGACAGATAGCGTATTATTTGCATTCCTTTGCAGAGCTTATTCTGTTCACAATCGATACCAAAAGTCAAAGGTTTAGCCAGATAGGATCGAGCGCCTTCTAAATAATTAACGAAATAAAAATGAAATATATTTATACAATAATTCTTATATTACATAATAATAACGATTAATAATTAAGTTCGCATCGCGCTCGTTATTTTATATTGTATGGTGGTACGGAACCATTCGTGTGCGAGTCCGATTCGCTCTTGGCCGGTTTTTATTCTAATTCTATTATTTAAGTAGAGTATAAGGTGGCAAATTTCCATACAAACGGCGTAAAAGGTTGCACCTCGTGAAACTTTAACAGATTGGATGATGATGATGAAATATTACATCATAAGCAAAATAAGGTTTTTTCGATATTTTCTTATTTTTAAAACTTGTTCTGAAAACGCAATTAGTTTCATATCGAACATATTGTTAAAAATGAAACAACTACTTTAACTTGCAGTGTTCTTCTTAGAGTGGTGGCGTGTGAACCTGTGTAAAATTAGCTATATGACGTTCAAAAGTGACAGCAGAAACCTACTTGAAAATAAATGTTTTTTCTTTTAATTATTTGGCGCCCTGCGGTTCGGTAGCGAGCCCGCTTCTTGTTTAGAAGGCTGTGGTTCGAATCCTTGGGCACGTACCAATGAGTTTTTTCTAGCTTATGTACATAACTATCACTGACTCTGTGCCACGTTAAGATGTCGCGTCGGTCACGGTTGCCATTGATAGTTTGCAATCGTTAAAAACCACCAATCCGCACTGGAACAGCGTATTGGATTAAGCTTCAAGCTTCCTCATCCCGAGGGGAGGTCTATGCCCCTGCAATGGGGCATTAATGGGCGGATGGTATGGTATGGTAACCGTTAACGCCGTTCGTATGGAAATTTGCCAGTATATACTCCTCATAAGAGGTATCCAAAAAGTAAAATTACGTGATAACAAAAAAATGAATTTCAGGTGTCGTAGGAGGCTGGCGGAGCGACTTCGACGAGCAAATGACGAAGGAAGCTGAAGAGTGGATGGCAAAGAATCTCAGCGATGTCGATTTAAAATTTAATTAATAGAAGACTTTATGATAAATAAAGTTGTTGGAAGAACAGGCTTTTTTATATTCAACTATACACACACACACAAACTTTTACAAAATAATGTTTTTACAATTTATTTTAGAATAGCGATTCGCTCTGACTTCGATTCGATATAATTGACTTCGGTATAATTCGAATCGAATAATCTAATCTAGTTCGGTATAATTGACTAATATTAAAAATGTTGTAATTCTCAAGAAAATGTTTAAAAAAATAGTCTCGATACGATAACAGTACATAAAATCAAAATCGCATGCAAAACGAACTTATATTTTATCACAGGTGTTTCCTATATATTTGTAAAGTGACGTTTTACATGTAATCTCCGTATCTGGATGTGGGGCGTCTCTAACTATTTATGATTTAGTTATAAATTTTAGTTATTGAAATACACTGCTGTCAAATTTATTTACTCTATGTATTGAAACTTTGGGCTATTTTATTAACTTTAAAGTCGTAAGAAACAGAAAAAATTCTTTTCTTCTAATAAATTTACAACAAAAAATAAATTTACAGGATGGTAATGAAAGTTACGCGACCAAATCGAGGAGATTTTTAACTAAAAAACGCCAGGTCAGGAGTAGGTATAACTTAAACCAACGAGCATGCACGAAGAGTTTAATGCTCATAAAATAAAATCTATTCATACACGAGCACTCTAAGAAGAATGTACAATACACTGTCTTTATATTAATTTCTTTAAATTTTATTTGTAAGTTAATCTCTAGGGCCCATTTTATATATACAACGAATAGCCCTCTTCTGCAAGATAAAAATGTAATTAATATCGGCACCACTATACCACAGCAAAATACCATATAACATAATACTATGGAAGTAACTGAAATATACCAATGTTGTTGTCGATTAGTCTGTCAGCTGACTTATTTTTTTTACTGCAAAAGCTGCGGAACTAGATTTATTTGAAAGACTGACTATATGAAGAATGAAGGAAGTGAATTCAGTTAGTCTGGATGACAAGTGGATGGAAGTGGTCTCTGTCTAACCGCCGGGAAAGAGGCCTATTTTTATGTATGTACGTAGGATTTAAAATTTACAATATAGGTTCCTGTTTTCAGAGTATCAAAAAAACAACAAAAAATACTTCTTTTATAGGCTTTATTCATAAAGGCATATGTTCAATTAATTTCACGCGGGAAATGACGTAGCAATTTACTTGGTATCACACACAATGATTTTCTTATAATAGAGATCCGTGCAACCCATTAGGATATTGGTTTAATATAGAACATTTTAAAGAATAGGTAAATAAACGTACTAAATTCAAATTTCGTTTGCATGCTTTATTATGCTAGGCCTTAAAATATGTTTAGCATTTAACTTTCGATTGTAATGTGACACTTGGATTTAAAGAAAAAGACAAAATATAATTTTAACATTAAAAATGTTTATCAGATCGTTTTCGTGGGAGAGTGTAATTTGGCTATATTTCCAAAATTTATGATGATACACGAAAAGCAGTAGTAGTGTCAAAAATGCAAGGGATTGTAGAGCATCGTATGATATCAATTTTTTTAAATTCAGTAGAGAAGAATTATAGATTTAAAAAACCCCAAAAAAAAAATCTTTCAAAAGTGTGAAATAATACAAGTTTGTTCATTCTCAAATGATTTTTGATCATTAAAGGCGTCTGGGACCGCTAATTATTAGATATTTTAAGTTTACTTAGCGGTCCCAGACGCCTTGAATGATCAAAAATCATTTGAGAATGAACAAACTTGTATTATTTGACACTTTTTAAAGATTAGTGTTTTTTCGGGGTTCTTTTTAATTTGTAATTTAATTTTTAATTCAAAATTGTTAAACTTAGTTATTTAGTAAAACTAATTCATACATGATAAGACAAAAAAATAATTTTCAAGCTTTTAGTTTTCATTTCGTTAATATTCCTCATTCTCCTTCATATTTTACTAGTCAAGCCCTTTCATTTGCTACCCACATTGATGGATTTGTCAAAAAAATGTAATTCCCCTTTTTTTTTGTGGCGGCGGCCATCTTGGATTTGAAATTTGTCATAGTGTATAGTATTCTACTAGTCAAGCCCTTTCATTTGATACCCATATTGATGGAGTAGTGAAAAAATATGATATCCGCCATTTAGTGGCGGCGGCCATCTTGAACTGATTTTCATCAAACATAGCTAAGAACACTCCCAACTGATTCACTTGTCATATAAAAAAATCCGCATCCAAATCCAGACGACCGCTTAGCCTAGTGGGTAGCGACCCTGCCTACGAAGCTGGAGGTCCCGGGTTCGAATCCCAGTTCGGGTCAGTATTTATATGATGAATATTGATACTGGTACCGAGTCTTGGCTGTTATATGTATGTGTTGTCTTCGCTTGGTACCCAAAACACAAGCTAATGCTTAGTTTGGGGTCTAGACGTTGTTGTCATGTATACTTATAAAAAAAAATCGGTTCATCCGCTTGGGAGCTACGATGCCACGGACGGATACACAGATACACACACACATCAAACTTATAACACCCCTCTTTTTGTGTCGGGGGTTAAAAAGACGAAACTTCCAGATTTTTAGGATAAAAAGTTGATTATTTCGAAAACGAAAGCCAATATCGAAAAAATTAAAAAAGTTGAAGCAGATAGAATGTCTTCCTTTTGGAAAAACAAATTTTAGAATCGGTCGAAAATGACAATGCAGTTACAGCAGACGCTGAGATTGTAGATTTTTCACTAGTGGTACAAGAAAGATATAATCATATTGTATATTGTTGCCAAGATAATTTAAAATGTTGAAGAAAAGGTGTAAAAAGCGATATTTTTTACTCTTTTCATTCACCATTTTATATTCTGGATTGAAAAATAAAAAATTGCGTTTTAAGTAATGTTTTTATTGTTTAAATCTTAATTGTAAATAATAAAGCAACTCTTTTAACATTTCTTCTTCACAATTATTTGGGTTAAATTAATTAAAATATATTTTAAATAACTTCTAAACAGATCGAATAATTATGATTGAATTTATGGCATTCAAAATAGTTTCACTGGTTTAAATTCTTCGAAAATTTTATTTAAATCGATCCCGTAAATTTCGACTTATTTAAAAAAAATCTCTTTCTATTTTAATAATAAAAATTAAACCTTTCATTTCCATTTGACGTAAAAGTATGTAGTAACTTTTCGTAAATACTGTGGTTATCAATGGACCAAAAACAGATGTTTAGTACGTATAATACTGAGTTTTGAGTGTTTTTTACCGGTCAAACAAGATTCAACACAATATTTTGGTTAGGCGTTCATTGCGTCACATGTCAAATGAACTCTGGTAAGGAATATATATGATTAATATCTTATCTTCAGAAAAAAAAATTAAATTTGAAATGTTTAAATAGAAGCTACATTCCAAAATAAATCGATGTAAATACGTCATGTAAAATGGCGAAAACAAAAATACTCACGACACGTTGAAACGTCAAGGAAGTGCGCATAAAATGACAACAAAAATTACAACGCGAAACAAATCTGCGAAATTAAAATTAAACATAAATAAGAATTCAAGTAGAATATGTATATTGAGTATTCATAATTATATGATACTTATTTATAGAATAATTCTGACAATTCACAGCTACTCAAAAATTTGAATTAAAATTTTTTCACTCTAGTGAGCCTAACAAGCCTCGCCCTGCCCCGCCTCCTCACCCTGGGGGAGGCCTAAGCCCCTGCGGTGGGGTAAAATGGGCTGATGACGTGAAGTGAAGTGAAGTGAAGTGAAGTGAAGTGAAGTGAAGTGAAGTGAAGTGAAGTGAAGAGCCTAACAAGCATTATTAAATCGTCAAAGCCAAATACTATCTGTTCAGAAAATAGATTCTATTCGACTTAGAACAACCGTCAACTCAGTAATTCATATAGAAACATGCTAAAAACAATTCCTGAAAATATTATTGGTGCATGTTTTTAAAGTGTTTTCTAACTGTGTTACGTTAAGAAAACATAATATTGTCGTAAGAATTTATGACTACAATTAAAAGTGTAAACTTTAATACAAATATACGATTTAATTCGGCATAAAACAAAACAGATTTCTCCGTCTGCGCAGACGCTGACCTCTGCGCAAAAAACTCTAAGAACGTCCACACAAATATCAAATCAAATAAAGCATACTCGACTTTACCTGTAGCATCATCATTCTCCTGCTCATATCCCACTTTAAGTGGGGTCGGCACAACATGTGTTCTTCTTCCAATCATCTCAGTACTCACACTTTTCACACACATATCACACACACACGACTTTACCTGTATCGAAATGAATAAATTAATGTATATTTAAACAGCAATGTAATCAGTGTCAATGTGTTCCGAGATTGATGTTTGTTACGAATACAAATATTGTGCGTTTTCCTAACAATTCGTCGCACAAAGCGTGAAAATTCGAAACGTTTTTTGCCATGTCACCCTTATGGACGATTACGTTTTGACATAGAGTTATTAAAAATCTATCGTATAGATATGACACTTTTTTAATAATAGGTACTACTGCTACAAAACTACATAGTTATGTGTGATGCACAGGAAAACGCACGGTGAGTTCTTCTCACGTTTACTTCGCTTTCCAGCGAACACACTTTACAGAAAAATTAATTCGACGTGCCTAGTTGATCGATTACAACACCTTTCAAGTTCAAATAGTAGTATAAATTTGTTACTCGGTCATATTTCGCACCGACAGCGTAGGTATCGAATTGAAAGGACAATGCTTATTGCGCCATGTTATTACACGTGATTATAAGTTGCGTCATTGAAAAGATCGTCTTTTTGGAAATTATTAGTCAAATATATTTTCAAGAAAGCGGCGATTTCAAGACATAATTTGCTATACCTGCGGTGCCATTCATAGATCATTTAAATGTTACACCGGCGATCTTCAACCTTTCATTTATATGTAAGTGCCAAATGTAAATATTTAATTTTTCAGAAGGTAGAAAGTGTGGAGAACTAATTAAAAAAATTCGTGTGAGTTCTGATATTGTCGGGTTTTCAACAATTCAATTATATTGTGACAAGTGATTTTTAATATATTTTCCAGGTGGAAGTCCGATATCTATTTTTTGCGTATTTTTATTTTTTTAAATGTAGCCTCGCAGTTATATGTTGAACCATAAAGGATCAAAATCAAAAAAAGCATAGTCATTTATAGTTTTAAAATTATCCGGGACCATTTTCCAGAATTTTATATGTAGTTTAGGGCCCGAGGCCCGCGGGTTGAGTACCAATGTGTTACATAGTTGCATTTGTTTTAAGTATACGTATTTTTCCGAAATGTATATGTTACCTGTTTGAAAGCTTATAACTTTTGTGAAAAACAGATAATTTAAGTTTATTCATGACCACTTTCAGCGCATTCAAAAGATTCGCCGTCATCCAGTCGCTTCCCGTACTGTTACGCCTACACTGGCGTCGTTTTTGTTAAATGACGCAAAAGGTTACGTTTAATTAAGTGAAGTATTTAAATATGAGAAAACACAAAATGACGTGAATAAAACGTTTGTTAGGCAACTAATTAATTTTTATATACTTATGTACATCGACAAATAATCGTCCAAACGTAGGGAAAAATTAAGTTAAAATTAACTTGGGACGCTTATAAAAAACTTATCTTTGGAAATACGAAATTTTCGAATTGTAACAAATATCAGTCCGGCCTGAGAAGACGACAGTATCTACTAACGCCACAAACCGCTACGGGAGTTTGTTCATATATAGAGCTTTATATCAGCGAATAGCTTTACTTTAATTAGAGTTGTCCATAAAAAATATCCAATTATGCCACCTTCACATAAATCTTACCTCAACATTTTGTACACACGAAAAAGCTGCCCAATCACGTCGATTAGTAGCTTGTGCTCTACAAAACTTATTGTCGCCGCGACACAATGAGCCCCGAAGCGATCTTTCATATTCTTGGGGTTATACAACCTAATACTGTTTGAACCGCGATTTGTATGTGTCCGTCCGTCCTATTTAAACGAAAAACACCCCCGTGACACACCAGTTACTTGTGGAAATTCGGTGAAAAATCGACAATATTAAAAAAATTGTCGTGTTTGCTCGCGATAGATAGACAGGAAGTGATGGATGTGGGTCGAATACAAAAATAAACTAAAGATAATAAACTTACTAATCACATTTTAAATAATATTTTTAAAAAATGGAAATTCAGATCGAACCTCTCGATTTATCGACGAAAAACCGAAAATCCGACCAAACTTTAGACTTCGATTCTATAGTCGGTCTCAATACTCACTTGTTGAGGTTGTACGAAAAGACTTTGAATCCGCTAAATAATTTCATCTTCAACAATAAAAATTCTTTCTGTCCATCGAGGATTGCCAATAATAAAAATGTTCTACCGTGTCAAGTATGTTTCAAAACTTTCGATAGACCCTCACTATTGAAACGTCATATGCGAACGCATACAGGTAGATAATTTTGTAAATTTTTAAGGCTTTTACAATAAACACTTCAAACACAGGTCTCGAATATAAAATTTACAAGTTTTACAATCGTATAAAAATGTAAACGTATTTTTTATTAATTTCATTTCATTTATTACATTGCTTGTATTAACTATACATAATTTATGATATAAAGAAGTAATATATTATTTATAATAGCAAAATAAATATTATTTTTTTAAATATATTTCTAGATATCTAAAACAATACAGACACTTATATAAAAATTTAGATTTTGAATGAAATAAAATAAAAATTAATAAAACTGTAAGGAGATATGCATAAACAATAATACTATTACCTAATAAAAATGAAATGAGTCTTCAATATTATTTTACTCTCTGAAAATTTAATTTAATTTGAAATTTTCTTTCAGGGGAAAAACCGCATATTTGTAATGTATGCAGCAAGGGCTTCAGCACATCCAGTTCATTGAACACACATCGCCGCATACATACCGGTGAGCTGTAATTAATTCTTCTTTTTTATTATTTGGTATGTATTATATAAATGAAATAATAATAAATAGTATACGAAATAAAGTAATTCCTTATAGGAATACTATATTCTCTATAATGACGTATGTGATAAATAATAAGTACCCCATTATTAGAATAGAAGAATAAAATAATACTTGAGACATCCCACACAGTGCTATCTAGTCCCAAAGTAAGCAAGTATTATGCTTGTATTATGCGTACCAGACAACTGATATACATACCTAAATATCCTTTTTTATAATATATACTTATATAGATATTTTTTACACCCAGACACTGAACAAATAGGTTCATCCATACAAATACTTGTCCCAGGCGGGAGTCGAACCCGCGATTTTAATTGCGCAGTTGGCGCGGCTAATCGGTCAGTCAACCATTATAATGTGTAATTTAAGTTAATAGCGTTCAAAACTTATCTGAGAAAAAAGTCTTAGGTATTAAACTAAGGAAACATACTGTCGCATTAGCTTGAAATATACCTACTTGAAATTACTAATTAGCAAGTTACTTAACAAAATTTGCTAAACAAAAGCTTCTAAAGTTGGAAGTTTTGGATTAGTTTTAGAAACAAAATTTCGAGTGTATTAGTTATTCTTGTAGATTTTTATTATTCTGGTGAGAGTGGGCAAACTGGCCAAAAGAAACTTGACAAATTATACGTTGGATATATAACACCTATAAAAATAGGCTTTAGTTGCTTTCATTTTCAATACACTCGCGGCTGTTCTAGAATAGGTACCTGCCCCAGAACAATTTGATACGGACTGATGGATAAAGTACTTTTAAAAGAAATGAAAAACAGTACCAGGATCATTGTAGAAAGTCAGAGTCAATTCAAACTTTATTCAGAGCTAGTTTTCTTCCTGATAATTCAGAACAAACGCTGTTACATGAGCAGTGTGCCGTACCCTGGGAGAGGCCTACGTCCAGCAGTTGAAGAATGTGGGCTGATGGACTGGAAATTCCTTTTCCTATATTTTTACGCAGGCATAATATCTTTAGCGACATATAATCAAGGAGGTTTCCATTTTTAGTTTCTACTGCAATAGAGGTGTCGTGATAGCCGAGTGGTAGCGAGCTCGCTTCTTGTTTAGAAGGCCGTGGTTCGAACCCCAGGGCATATACTAATGAGTTTTTGTAACTTATGTATATAACTATCACTGACTTTGTGCCTCGGAGATCACGTTAAGCCGTCGGTTCCTGTTGCCATCAACAGATGACAGTCGTTAAAATCCACCAACCCGCACTGGATAGATTAGCTCCTAGCCCCCTCTTCCGAGGGGAGACCGAAGCCCCTGCAGTGGGGCATTAACGAGCTGAAGAAGAAGAGTTAATAGATAGCTAATATTTTCACTTCTGAAGTTGATTCAACCATTACCTACTGCAAGATTAACGTTTGTCACATTTAGTTCTAGCGCCTTTGAGAAACGAAAAACAAGTAGGTAACCAAAAAATTATATTCTTACTTTAAAGAAAAGAACATTAATGGGCGACTAATAGTTTAGGAAGGCAGTCCAAGTAATTCACTTTATATTGTGTTCTATATTGCTGTAGTTATAAATAGATCATTGTTGTAATTGTTATTACCTGATAAGTATCCACTTGCTCGCAGCGTCTGAGGTGGCACAAACTTCATAAACTATATGCCGCCCCTTAAAGCTTTTTCCTTTAAAGTAAAAATATTATTTTTAGCCTTATATTTATATTTTTTAAATCTGTTATTTTTTCGTAAAATTTTCTTGTATTTTTAAATTTTTTGTGTTATGTAGCGATGATTTATTTGTATTTAGTATGAACGAATAGGGCCTCTAAACGCACTGCTCAAATGAGACAGCGCCTTTTGGCGAAAACTGTCGACAAATCGCACAAATCGCTGTATTATCTTCCATCATCAGTTTAGCAGCATGAGATGATGATTTCTAGACCAAAACACCTGATTAACCACAAAAAAATAGAGCTCATACATGCGTGCCTGTAAGATTTGAGATTACCCCATCGACTTCCCTGGAATCCCATCATTAGATCCTGACTTGGTGATAATGGGGCAACCTCAGGAATATACTTTAAAAAATATGTATTTTCTAAACCGGTTCACAACTGACGAAGATATCGGTGAACATACATACAGACGAACATAGAACCTCCTCCACTTTGAAGTCGGTTCAAAAATTGTATTTATTAATATGTATGTTGGTTGCAGGTGAGAAGCCTCACAAATGTCCCGAGTGCGGCAAATGTTTCACAGCCAGTTCAAATCTCTATTACCATCGCATGACACATACAAAGGTATTGTAACATAAGGTTAGGTACTCGATTAAGAGTGATTACTGATGTTATTTTTGGGCGGGAAAAATATAAATAACCCTCAAACGAACCTAAAATATGTAAAAAATAATGTAGCTAGTACACATAGTTTACAGTATTTTAATTCAACATCTAAAAGTGTGAAAAGAGGTGTTTAAATATAGAAAAAAATTGAGAGCCAATACGGGCCGTCTCGCAGATGTGAAACATCGAGTTTGTACAAAGACAAGATTACGACAGGAACGAAATATTATGGCATAATGAAAAATTAAATATTACTTTTGACTATTTATTTAATAACAATTGCTTTCTTTAAATACAAAAATTAAAAATTTATTACCAGTTTCAACAGCTCAATTCTTTTAATCTGTGACTTCAGTAATAGTCATAGATATTCTATTTCACGACGGCTCGTCCCACTATAGCTCCAATTAAGGTGCGCGGGGTAAGAGGGGCGTATGCTAACATTTAGTTACTGGCCGGTAGTCGGTCAGTTGATTCGATATTAATGCGAATTGAAAAAAAAAACGTAATATGTTATATAGTACTTAATAAAAAATATTAATAAAAGGAACTTAGGAATTAATACCTTACTTTAAAGACATAAAGTTCTTTTTCCTCTAAACGCTAAAAAGCAGTTTTATACCCTCGCCAATAGATGTTTCACATCAAAAATATACGTAACATGCCTACCTATCAGCTTGAAACTTTATAAAAATAATCAAAGGTGAAGGGTGAAGGGTGAATCAACCGTTTCTGTCATCGTTGCTTCACTACGATCACTTGCAACCTATCGGACGAAGTCGTAGACGGAAGTTAGTTATTCATGTACCTATTTATTTTGCTCAGAATAAACCACATCCATGCCCACTGTGCCCACGCTCATTTCCAACACCAGGAGAACTAAGAGCGCATCGGCCTATCCACGGTGCGGCTCCACCGCATCCCTGCCCACTGTGCGCCAGGGGGTTTGGCAAATATGGAGCATTGAGGCAGCATATTCGACAGCATCATATGGCGTAAGTTATTGTACGACAGCGCTATAGTCCAGCAACCAGGTCGTTACGGGGAGCAAGGGGATCTATCGGCCAATCGACGTGTTTTTGATATATCGCATATAATTTTAAAAATCACGCAAGTGCGAGTCGGATTCACACACGAAGGGTTCCGTACCACAGTACATAAATATATAAACAATCATGTTTCTTGTATGGAGACCCCTTTAATTTTTATAAACTTTATTTTATTTTTATTACTTCTTGTTATTGCGGCCCTGTAAGTGCATACTTCATAAAAGTTTTTTTTTAAAGTAGTTTAAAAGTTAATTTTAAAAAAACACGTTTCTTGTATGGGGACGGACCCCCTTTAATATTCACCATATATACCATATCAACCCATTATATTATGCCTCACTACAGGGCCTTAGCTGTCCCTTGGGTATGAGTGTACTTAGAGCTTAATCTACCACGCTGCTCTAATGCCGGTTGGTGGATTTTAACGACTGCCATCTGGTGACGGTAACCGGGACCGATACTCTCCGGTCCGGACCGGTACTCTCCTATACACAACACTAATTTCTTTTTTATTGCAAAATAGGTTTATTTATTGTTACTTGATCTTTGAATTATTTTTTTACACTTTCGAAATTGTAATAAAACTAGGTCAGGCACCATTTTTTCAATCAGCCCAACCAAAGGCACGGAGTCAGTGATAATTTATGAAAAAACAAAACATAAATCAGAAAAAAATTCATTGGTACATGCCGGTTTCTGAGATTTAAACCACGATCTTCTAGACAAGAAGCGGGCTTGCCACCACTCGGCTATCACACCTTCAATACTTTTTTTTTTAAATTATATAATATAATAATAATAATAATAATACCGTACACATCACAACAACGTCTAGGCCCCAAACTAAGCATTGGCTTGTGTTTTGGGTACCAAGCGAAGACACCAAATACATATAAGAACCAAGACCCGGTACCAGTATCAATATTCGTCATATAAATACTGACCCGACTTGGGATTCGAACCCGGGACCTCCAGCTTCGTAGGCAGGTTCGCTACCCACTAGGCTAAGCGGTCGTCGTTATATGTTGTTATAGAAATCATAGTAATACACACTGTGAAAATTTCAAGTCCACCTATTACGGTTCAGACGACACAGTCCTGTGACAGACAGACGGACGGACGGATGGACAGCGAAGCCTTAGTAATAGGTTTCCCGTTGGTATCCTTTGGGTACGGACCGCTAAAAACGCGATGATGGACAAGACCCATTACAGTAATAATACAGGAGTTCCTAGTTTAGATACATCGGCATGCAGGAGTGGTTGAAAAATTTAACTAAGTGCGTCATAATATATTTCACGGCAATTTTATGTAGTTTCGAGATCGTTCAATACACAGAGCATACATCCACTAGGACAGTAATACGACAAGCGGACCAGTTGGCCTAGTGGTTTAGAGACCCTAACTGCGGAGCCGAGGTTCGCGGGTTCGATTCCGCCCGGGACAAATATTTGTGTGCATGAACATGTCTATTTGTTCCGAGTCTAGGTGTAAAAGTATCTATATATGTATATATTATTTTAAAAAAATATGTCTAGAACCCATAATACAAGCATAGTACTTGCTTACTTTGGGACTAGATGGCGCTGTGTGGGTTGTCCCAGATATTATTATTACATTATTACCTGTCACTACGAGGGCCGCTATACATACTTACGTCCAGCGCCGCTCGGCCCAAACATTCCTCTGGCACCCTACGCGAAAGACTGGACCAACGTCTTTTTAAAAAAACATCGTGACAATATAAAACAATAATGTAAACAGATTAAGTGAAAAGGGAAAGTGTATACACTTTTTTGTTGTATGAAAGAGATAAAAAACTTTAAAAAACATTAAATAGAGTATAAAGTTAGGTAAGATTTGTTTTTCTCGCCTTAGTTTTGCCAAAAAAGGAAGCGATCTCCTTTAATTGTATCCGCTAATTGGATTCTCATTCACAAGTCTCCCTTAAGTCTTTGTTGAGCGCAGGTACGTTTTGATTAATCGCAGTTGAAAAAAACTGGCAATTTGGCCAGTGGGCCAAATACGAGCGCCCTAGGCCGTCGCCCAGTTCGATATGAAAGCACCGACCCTGCATACGCCTGCGGCTGCCGTACCAGATGCTGGAATTCTGTACCAATAGAATACACATTCGCCGCATCGCATTGATGTATTTTATTATATTCTAAGTACTAGATGCGAGCTACTAGCAGAACCTCAATACACATGCTAGCAGCTCGTCTTTAGAAATTGGTAGGTATTAACAAAAAAATTCGATACTACTCAATACTAGACGGCCAATCGCGTAATATTACGCTTAAAAAAGAAGTTACGTCATCCACCAGTCGTCTTAAATCGTTTTTATGACACTTCACTTTTGTAGAAATAGAGCTTAGTGCATTAGAAACAATTCACAATTTTCGTTGTCTACTGACAACTTATTCTCCTGTCGCACCTAAGATCCAAACCACACTCACTTATATAGGTAGGTACATTCAAAGGTGTTTTATGTACGTAAACCGGTTTATATATGATATATGACTATATGATTTTTTTATTTTTTTTCAGGTCAATGTTGACAAAAGTCATCATAACTTCACGATAGAACTACGGGCAAGTAAAAAATAATGATTTATCTTTCGTTGTCCAACCAGTTGGTCCACGGACAAAAAAATCCCCCGTGGACCAACTCGTTGTACAATGCTGGTTGGACCACGGGCAAGTCATGAGGAAAACTTGTTTTGAGTAACATGTGTCTGAACAATGAAAATTTAATGAACATCTTGTGAATCATGTTTTCCTGTTATATAGTATGTTATTTTATTTTAAACTTTGCACCATACGAGGGTACTCGACTGGAATAGTATCTAAGGATGTCGTCGCAAATTGAGAAGCCTGAAAATCGTCACGTGGAACGCAGCGCGAACTAACCTAAAATAAACCTAAGAAAAAATGCTCTACTTAAGATTTTGTGAAGAGAATAAATGTAAAATATAATTTGGTTTTTATGTAACAAATAAAAAAATAGCATTTCCCTTAATGTTCACACAGTTATTGTCAATATAACTGTTCTTAAAACCAGTTTTACAATAAAATTAATCTTTTAGGGGTCCTAAATTAGCTTCAACATGTGAACAATGGGATCTTATTTCCTGCTACATCTTCACTTGACTCTTGAGTTAATCGGATCTAAAAGAAGGCAATAGTGTTAAACGACTTTTTTTCTCGTAACGTAAAATAATCAAGTATGGATTTTATCAGATCTACTGATCAGAACAATATGAAAGGTTTTTTTGTTATTGACAGATGTAAAGATTGCTAAATTAATTAATAAAATTAGAGAGCGCTGCAACGGATTCGAACTAGAGGTCTTAGTTATTTCGGGTCATCTACTCCCTTCAAAATTGAGCAGTCTCGTTGGGAAGACAGCGCGTCGCCCTACGATGCGCTGGGTGACGGCAGTAGTTCACGTAGGAGCAGGCGTCCGTTCGGCAATCGCTCGCGATACGGATACGGATGAAGATGTTGTCAGCGCGGTCAAACATGCGATTCGCCAAACGGTGCACGAACTCCTCCACCGACGGGATCTGTAGATCGCGAGCTATTACGTCATTTCCATACCAGAGTTTTGTACTTGGCCGACGAGCTTTACGCCACAAAGCTATGTTAGTGGCTCTCATTGCATAACGAACACGTAATTACTTTCAGCGGGCGCTACCTCAGGTCGTCTAGTCTGTGGACGGGCCTTTGCGTAACAAACAATATAATTTATAAAGAGCCATCTATTATTCTTTTATATTAATACGTTTCCATTTCATTGGCGTACCTATAATTGTTAAAAAATGTTATATTTATGTTAATAGCGGTATCAAAACAAAACGTACTGATCAAATCAAGTCTAAATTAGACAACTTAAAATAAAAACCTAGTGGACTGGGAATCGGACTCGCGTGGTTAGCGTTCCGTATTGTACATCATCTCATTACCCATTTATTTTTTAAATCTGACTTAAATTTAGATTAGAATTTTATCCCAACTTCTTTATATCAGTAGGCGACCATAGTAACAACATGAATAGTGATCAATTGTACTTATTATTATAGTAGTGAAATTATGCAACATATTTTATACACATTTTCTCTTTACGAACATTTCCCACTTCCCGAGGGAATTAAAAAAAAAATTACCTGATTTTACCAATACGCTTTTAAGGTAGTCACAAATTATACGATTATATACAGTTTTCTTTTCCTAAACGAGCATTTACGCCTCCACCGCTGGAGTACAAGCTATTCCTCGCCATTGAGTTATGGTGTTTGAACCATACGCCCACCATGACCAGGCTCGTCTATTGCGAGTCGGGTCTCTTATGCTCTACTGTCTATAACGATGTCGGCGGAGCTTATGATATTTTATTTGGCTAAGTTTTTATAATTAAAAACTCATTGGTCAATACGCTTATGACGGGAATCGAATCCACTACTTTTTGTATAAAATATCGGGTGCTTAACTATTCGATCAACACAGCTAATTTTCTCATACCTGCATATAAAAACTATTTCATCTTTTTTAAGGTTTCATCAATTAAAAATATATAATTCATGATTTTTCAAAAACATATTTAATAAGCAAATATGTAGTCTTGCTTAGACTTCTTACTTTCGACTTCATCGTCGCACTCATCTTCCGTCTTCCTCTTTTCTGGATTTTCCGTTTTGGTAGCTTTTAAAGTTTCATTTTTATCTTCCAAATAATAATTGTTTTGTAAAGCTTGATTTTCTCCTGATGTATCAGCTCTGAGTAATTCACGTAATGCCATTGTCGCGTAACAGCTCGCTGGTAGAGACATTGTTAATAACAAAGCCTTAAATTTGCCATCTGTAGAAAATGAAACATAGGTATGATTGAATATACCATACAGATAATTTTTATTTTAATTAATTACTTTCAGAGGAAAAAATACCTGTTTAGAAACAAGTTTCTATTTTTTTAAAAACATTATTTAAAAAACAAAAAATTTAATAATTATAATCATTGTTTAAATCACTAAAATTAGCTATTAAAATATATATTTTAAAAGATTGTTTAGTCCCCATAAAAAAAGAAACAACTGTCCGAGTTTAATGGTTCTACATTATCAAATACTTTAAAAATGTTTTGATTGAAGCGAATCGCTTCCTGGTCTTGTTTCTTGAATAGACGCAACGGATAGTAATTTGGCCGGATATCGTGTCTCCGCATAGACCGGATAGCCGGATATCCGGCGACCGGATAGTTGACGTTAAATACATAAAGCACGATGGGGGGGGGGGGGGGCTCATGCATTATCGAGTACGTTATTAAAACGTGTAAATGAATTCGCGTGCGAGTGCTATGACGAGTGTAAATACGAAATTAAGCGAAAGCGTTTATTAGCCACAAATGCCGCACAAATTGTGATCATCCATCATAATTTGCCTTTTATAATCCCATTATATTTTATAATCAATCAATCAATCATTATAACTTTTTTTTAAAATATTTTTGTTCATAAATAAAGACAAACACTGTGATTGTATTCCAATGACTTTTTATTATTTAACTAGTCGGGCACTATCCGGCTACCAGTACCCGACCGGATACTGATAAAATAGACCGGATAGGCCGATAGACCAGATAGTGGCCGGATATCCGTTACATCTCTAGTGAGAAGAATACATACCTGGAACCAAAGCGGTCAGCTCTATTCCGTTCAGCTCGTCGTAATCAGATAGAAGCAGATCGCCGTAAGGATCATTGTATCGAACAAATTTCCATTCGAAGTCCGCTGGCTTCACTACTATGCGACGGTATGTACCAGACATGCGGTAAGCCCTTATCGATAGAAAAAAGTCAAATATTAAAACATCGAAAAAATGTTTAATGGTCAGGTGGTATCATCTTACATTGTATGCTTTAGTACTACAAACGAGTAGGTAATTTACATAGTATGTTAATATTCATCCTTCAAAAATGCGCGACCTTACGACTATACGCTATCTTATGCGGCCCGCCGAAAGAAGCACGCGTCGGTCGAGAAAGCAATAGTTTAAGACAAAATGAACACGTTCTGGCAGATAGAACAGTTCTTGAAGAAATTATAACGAATTTAAAAAAAAAATCAATTCTTAGCGCCCTTTACGCATACGATGGTTCTTGGGAATCAATATGTCTTGTATACGTATATTTATATTACTCTACAATATGTATAATTTTCGTTTCAGCTTGAAGTCAAAATGAACTGAAATCGACGAAGTTTTGAGGCTATGACTATAATATAATAATACTTGGGACATCCCACACAGCGCCATCTAGTCCCAAACTAAATGAAGCTTGTATTATGGGTACCAGTCAACTTATATATATATATACTTAAATATTCTAGGGGGTATGAAAAGATTTTATTTAACCTCACTTTATATGTATGGGAGGCACCCTGGAAAACTTTTTAAAATATTTTAATACACACCTATATAGCGGGTATATGCATAACTATGCCAAATATCAATTTCACAACACTAAAGATCTGTAAGTAAAATGGCTGTGACATAGAAAAGACAGACGATTATTATAAAGAAACCATAAAGTGTCTCATAGTCTACATGACCCTCAAAAACTTCAATCTGGGTAGATAGAATGCTGAGTGCTTTGTTTACAAGCGAATCATTTATGTTGTTTTTTTTATATTTCATTGTCGTATTCGTGGCACCATTTCATTTTCTTTCTTTTTTAGAGATTTTGGGTGTTTCCCTAGAAAAGCACAATACATCCATACTCACTTAATCCTGTGTTGCATATCTAAAGTGATATTATCTTTCGTAAGAAGCTCTTCATAGTAGTCCTTCATATTAGGAGGATATTTAACATTTTGTCCCGGCAGTGGTAATATAATGTCGAATATCGTATATTTTTCTCCATCTAAATCCTCTTTTGTTAATATTTTCGTTTGCAATTTTGCCGCGACGTCTGAATTTTTCAAATCCGCATCAGAGCGTACTTCCGATACATTTATGTCGGCTTTTTTGATAAATTCACTCTGTTCGGGGTCTTGAGTCTTTGCCTCATCATCTTGTTCTTCGTCTTCTGACACTTGTTCCACATCATTTGTATCTGTAATTATATGAAAGTTAAAATGTAATATAAATGTAATGTAACATAATTATATAATTTTAAATGAAATTGATCCTTTATTTGGTATATAAAAACAAAAGGACTCATGCTCGCCAGAATCTTTCGATGCTTTGGAAAATAAACAATGTTGGAGAGAAGCGTTAAGAAACTCGACAGTTATATCTTTTCAAAATGCAACTAAATTACAGATATTCGTCCAAAGCACTAATATTGACATTCGAGAATTCACAACGCATAAAAATTTACATTTTCAAAATTACAAATAATTTTAAGTGCCGTGTGTTATGAGTACCTACAAAAACTTATTAAATGTATTTTAATAGCATTAATAACTTTTCAATACCGTTTAGTTTATTAAGTGATTAGGTTTACTTTAACATTATTATTCTATACTAGATTTCCGCTCTCGACTTCGCCCGCGTGGACCATACGTTTGTACCCATATGGCTAAAAGGCATCCCGGTTTAGTCCTGAAGGGGTAAGAAAAACACAGACACGTTTCCCGCGATGAAAACTGGCCTTTTTTCCTTCCTCGTGGCTTATGTTATCTCTATATCAAATATAATCAAAATCGGTTTTGTGGTTTAGCTGTGAAAAAGTAACAAATTTACAGACATATTACTGCGGTAGAAAGTAGCCTTGTCCGTCTTTGGGATGCAAGGTATCTATCTATCAAGTTTAATCAGTTCACTAGTTCAGCTGTGAAAAGTAAACAAATATACAGATGCATATCCATGATAAAAAGTATCCTATGTCAGGCATCCGTCCCTCGTGGATATCTACCAGTTTAAGCACTTACAGCGCACCGCAACCGCTGCCAATGTGCGCCTGCGAGCCGTCATGTGTACAGAGGGTCAGTCGTCACTTGTTCGGAAAACGGTAAATAAAATGGCTATTCAGAGTATCTCGCTACTTGCTTGTTCGTTTATCACATTGACGTAAACAAACTTAACCTAACCTATCCTTTTTTATAAATGAAATTTTTTTTAAATATAATATTAATCAAGTCATTGTGGTGTATTTTGACATTTTCCGGTGTGGTGTGAGACCATAAATGACCATAGACAGGAAAAGAAATGAACAATCACAAACAAGCTTAATGGATGTCAATATGCACTAATATACCTTAAGATACTCAGGATTTCAAACATTCAAGGTAACATATTATACCGGTTGTTCGGTTGAACGTAGTTCAAATTTATAAAGCATATGGAGCATGTAGATCTTACCGAACTAAACGATAAATTTAAAATGAACATATGACGCAAACTAACGGTTACCAAGAAAAACCTGTGAAAAGTTTCTTTTTTTTACTTGGTCTTTTTTAACTTCTTGTTTACTTTGGTGCACGCTCTATAAGTAAAGACTACGTTCAGCTGGACCCCAGTATTTTGCCGAAAGGTTCAGAATTTTGTTTTATGTCAATCGAGCGTTTACATTTATCATGTACTACTCAATAACAATCTGAGCGCGAATAATAAAGATATGACAGACATACCTACGGCCTCTTCAAAGCCTTCAGTTGCTTCCATTAAGACTAAATCACCAACAGCAGGCTTAAGACCAAACCTCCTCAACCGTTCTGATACGCAGCGATTCCATATGAACGACTGATACGAGTGGACGTAAAGTAGCCGAGTATTCCGGGATAACTGAAAATCAAAAATATTTTGACTTCTTCATTTTATGAAAAGAGATCAAAAACTAGAATAGAATATAAGCAATTTTGTTTATAATTTTATTCGAATAACATCGACCATTGCGCCATATGCATTTGACTCAAGTTATTATTAGGTTATTATAAGTTGCGTCAAATTGAAACATATGTCAGTGAAATGATCGTATTTTTTGTTGAAAATTGTTACTAAAATACATTTTCAAAAAAGAGGCCTTTTTGAATATCATAAATTAAAACTTATACACGTGGCGCCTTCTTTACATGTTACACAGTTGCATTTGAATGTTTTCATTTCAAGCAACACGTATTTTTCCGAAATAATTATTATTATTATCTTATTGCATCTTACGTGTTTGAAAGCACCGACTTATACGTACCTATAGGTACTAGACTGTAAGTAGCACAGAATGAAACTGCGCATGAAACTTAGTCCCATCGCGGTACGGGGACTAAAGTCAAAATAGTCGCGTGTAGACCATGTGTCAGTTTAGTCGATTGAAATTTATTTCTATCTTGCATGTATCTTGTAAAATTATCTAAAGAAAATGCCGTACTGTGCTTTCAAACAGTGCACAAACAACATCCGGAACTCCAAAAAGGCAGATTGGATTACATATCACATGTAAACTTGTAATATTTTATTAATTTCGTTTTAATAAAATAAAAAGTTTTAAAAATAATAAAGTTTATTTTTAACTATTAATATGACGTGTATGTAGAACATTTATTTTTATATGGTATAATAAATACCATAAAATGCAGTCTGACTTCTGAATCTATATATAAAAACAAAAATTTTCACATACTTTACCAACAGCACCAACTAAATCGTTGGGGTCCCTAGACAAAGCTTTCAATAGCTGTGTTTCTATTGCGGAATGACTTGTATTACAATTTCTTAGTAATCGACAAGCATGGGTCGCGTCACCCGTTTCCTTGTATTTAGTTAGCACGTGTCGGAGAGGGCCATCGCGGACATCCAATATGCAGTTTATAGCCTGAAATCAACATATAGTCAAAGGTTATATAGATAGATTTCACCTTAGTAATTCTTAATAGTGGTGATGTGGAAGTCATTGTGAACATGAGGAAGAAATACAAATACACGTTGAGGACGCGGATGTGGATAAGGATGAAGATGGATGAAACATAAACTTAGAAGTTTGAAAAATTTAAGTCTAAATAAAAGTAAGATTGCTCTATATAATTTTTAGAAAATTATATAACCTCATTATCCAAAATTAAGTTGAGTGACTAGATTTTATTAATATAATTTTAAAGGTAAACACTTGTTCCACGCAACGGAAAGTGTACTAAATATCTTATAAGTATGAATCTCTCTTTGAATTCAAAAATATAACTATCTAATACAGCAAACGAGTGAAGTATAGGAGATGGGATTTCAATTCTCAAGGGTCACAGTTCAGGCGAGCCCGGGGACGGCCGACGAGTGTCACGGAACGTGACGTCACTTCTGCACGAATTCCTCTTTCTATATAATGATGCGGAAGGGGAAGAGGAATTAAATCTTCATTTTATTAAAAGATACACTAATGGATTTGGTATTTCGGTGAAAATTAATAATAAACAGTTGCTTGATATAAACATTTTTCTACAGTTACAAATTGTTTTAATACTTTTCGTCATAGCATTACAGAGTAGAAAGAAGTGCTGTTATAGAGTAGTTCATTACAGGTAATTTGTCAACAGTGATGTCCTACTTGTCTTAACAGTTTTATGAGAAAGTGGAAGAGGATGCAGAATATCAAAAAAAAATTGATACTGATGCATTATGAGGAAGAGGATTCTTCATCATCGCTACTCCTTACATACATTATTTCTTCAGCTTCATTGACATTCATCAATTGTTTCAACACGTGTCGTGATAGCCTGAAAGCAGCGAACCTGTTTCAAATCTATAAGGCCATGTGGTCGTGGTTGGAATCCGGGCGTGTACCAATGAGTTTTTTCTGACTTAAGTAGGTACATTAAATATCACTAACTCCGTGCTTCGGAGAGCATGTTAAGCAGTCGGCTCCGGTTGCTGTCAATAGATGGCAGTCGTTACAATCCGCCAACCCGCATTGGAGCAGCGTGGTGGATTTAGATGGTGGTCGTTACAATCCGCCAACCCGTATTGAAGCAGCGTGGTGGATTCAAGTTCATCTTGAGCGGAGGCCTAAGCCCCTGCAGTGGGTTATAAAAAGGGCTGATAGAATGGAATTGTTTCAAGCCACTGAACTATATACTAGTAGAACAGACGGCACGAACAAAATCTGTGCGCGCGGCACTATCATCTTATTTCTACCATATGTTGATTTTTATACCAAGTATAATACACTGTATTATACCTGTCTCATACATGTTATGTTTGGTTCGTTTCCACTAGAATACACATAATTGCAAGTATTGTACAAGTCTTTAGTAGGTATTATACATTTCGGGCCATGACTTGATAACAAAAATGGCGGCAACAGTAGAAAATAATGGAGGTACAAAAATTAATTTTGGATGGTTTTCGTTTTGTTTTGTTTAATTATCGACGATCAGTTACGCCGCTAAATTTTTTCTTCGCAGTTGATTGATTTTTACACGCTTTTAACACCCACGACAGCATTTTTGAATTGTTATTTAATCACGTTTTTGGCACGCGGGTACGATGAGCTTAGGCGAGTGACTGAATGAGTTGTTGCCGGTCGGCAACAACGCTTTACGCAAACATTTGGTTCGCGGCGTCGGTTCTACTAGTATATAGGTCAGTGTTTCATTTGTGCTTGTCAGTTTCGGCTACATCTAATTTGGCATTTTATTCGGCTTTCATTCATTCTTTCCATATGAATATTGAAATGATTTGAAAACTATACGTATGTCATACTACCAAGAAATTAATTCAAAATCCGCTTAAATTTTTGCCAGATAACGGCGAAGTTTTTTTTCTGTATACATAATCTAAGGGGGTCTTCCATCAAGTACCAGTTATCATCTAGTTAACTAAACTGTAGATATCTTTAACAGAAGAATGACTGTTACTTTTATCCCGATACTTTTCCACCAAAAACTTATTGTCATATTTAACCTACAGTTAGTAAACTAGAGCTCAGTATTGCTAGTACCATAAATTATATCAATCAAATGTTTCAATCGTTGTGATTTTGTGCATTTAAATATTCATTATTATTTAAATGCCAATATATGTTATTAATAGAATTAATGATTAAAGTTAATGTTCTTGAAATTAAAATCTGTAAGTGAATATTACTTTGTTTTTTATAAGTTGCAACCCTGGATTCGGCAATGAGGAGAAACTGCAAATTATTCTTACTAGATGGCGTTTTGTCACAGGTAAATAAAAGGGGGAAAAGACGACAGAAATATATTAAAGATGAATGAACACATTGATTGAAAATAGGTAGGTAAAGTAACCACAAATTATACAAAAGTAAGCAACCAGCTGATTCGATCATAAAATCGATGGATTATACGCCATATTGCTTTTATTTGTCTATCAGTTAACAGTTATCATGCAGTTATACGCCTGTTCGACCGGCTGACGAGATAACTGTGTCTATAACTGGAGGTTAACAGTATCCGTATGTCGTGGAAATTAAATCTGCCAGATAACTGGTAGATTGGATAACTGACGCTTAACTGGAGGTGGTGGAAGACCCCCTAAGTAAACCAATCTAGATATACAACAGGTGGTTTTACACCAGCATGTTTACTCGCACAAAAAGATATTACCTCTTTAAAATTTCCTTGTAGCAACTTTAGACCAATGTCGTATGTAGGCATACTGTATCTTGTGCCAAACCTCTGCAGACCATAATAGTTAATAAAACCTTTTGTTTTCAGGTCTTCGCAGATCTTGTCTACCAAAGCATCTTCAGCAATTACGTTGCGTAGGGCTATCCTGAATCTGAAATATATTGAAAAAAAAAAACAATTCATATTAGCATACAAACTCATCAAATTATATATCAAAAACTGCTGAAAAAACTTAACAGAAACAAAATTTGCTCAGATTAAAATTCATAAGCGACAGATACGTAAATGGTTCTTTGTGTGACAATGTTGTTGTATTCAAAATTTCAAATATGAGTCTTCCTGTTGGTTTGACCCCTAAAATAATTTTATAAATAATAATAAAATAATTCAAAAAATTTTTAGTTCTTCATTGTTAATCTATAATTTAATACGGGAAGAACAAACTTTGGACGCCGTTTTAACCATGCTATGCGCACGGAGGAATATGGGATTTAGCATAGTTAAAGTGGAGGTGCTCCTAAAACACTGATATCAAACCTACTAACTAGCAGCTGCCCCCAACTTCACCTGCATAGACCACACGTTCCTGTTAAAGGTACTACTAACATTTAAGATGGCTTCTGAGTACTTTTTGCTGAAATCTATTTGGGTTACTCCGATACAAACTTTCAACCTCTCATTTCCTCCCTTAAAATGTGAAAATCCTAAAACCCTAACACAAGTCATTATTTATTTACGATGAGTAGCTACAATTCAAATTTTAAAATTCCTTTCTTTATAAAATCCATTATTCCTATACAAACTTTCACTTCCTATCCCCCCTTTTTATAAATGTGAAAATCCAAAAACAGACAGACAAACATACAAAAAGTAGCGTATATCATCCATGGCAACATCTTTTTCATATCTGTAAAGTTTAAGTAAAACTGGATTAGCCGTTTTAACGATAACTCAAACAGACAGATAACCATATATACAGACTTTCAAAAAGTAGCCTATCTCACACTTGACAACCTTCTTTTCACGTCTACGAAGCTTCATTGAAATCGGTTCAGCTGTATTGAAGATTAGCTCTAGCAAACAGCCGGATGTACAAACAAAAAGTAGCGTATCTCACTCCTAACAACATTCTCTTTACGTCTGCAAAGTTTCATTGAAATCAGTTCAGCCGTTTCAGAAAGAAGATAGGATTTTATATACATAACCTATAAGCCTACCTCAAGAATTGGACTATTAAATAAAAAAGAATTTTTCAAACCCGAGTAGTAGTTCCACAGATTAACACGTTTAAACAAACAAACAAACTCTTCAGCTTTATATATTAGTGTAGATTATTAGTAAATATATAGAAGTCAATATTAAGTTTATTACTTGGCACCAACTTCATAAACCTCTTGTACCTACAAATTCCATTTTTTTACTATGTAGTGGTAAATTTTTTTCCAAGATGGTTTTCTTTTTGTTAATAAGTTTTTGACTATCATATCATTAAAATTTTTTTGTAGATTCATATTTAGATTTGTATTTGTATTAATTGTATTGTATTTTGTTTTTATTATTGTAGTGTAATAACCTGTTTTTTAGCTATTTAAATCAGTTTCTAGATGTGAATACCTATTAATAGCTATGTTTATGTCAATTTTGGTATAACTAAATATAAAAATGCTATTGGTATTCCGAATAAAATGAAAATAAAATAAAAGTTTCTAAAACAGTCAAAACTTATTGAAACAGCCGATCGAAAAATAAAATTATTCACTTACTTGTTGCCTCTAAGCATTCCCAACTTTAGGTGGGTATTCGAGAAATTGTAGTTTCCAACGTGTATATCTTTCAATGCGACACAAGCTCGTTGCAAGCGTTTAGGTTCAACTTTACGTAAGCTGAACCATTGGGAGGTTTTCGCTCTGCGATCCTTGGTGCCCGCGTATCCCATGACTTGAGCCTTCATGCTGACGAAATGAAAATTACCAATGTCATTTTAACGTTAAAAAGGTTTTATAAAGGCATCTGTACTAAAGTCCTGCCAGAATTAGCGAAGTAACGCCTTTATTGTCGTCATAAACCAAAGAATCAGTCATAACTCCGCAGCGGAAAGGATTAGACAAAATATTTATGCGTCATCTTGTAGATAATGAGGTGCTCTAAAAAGTAGGTTAAGCAGAAAATTTTTTTTGGGTTATATTTTATAATATTCATTTTACATTATTAACCCTGTTGATTGTTATCAAGTAGACTAATGTTTCTAATAAGTAATAAAGTAATACTTCTGAATCTCATTAACATCTCAGAAGATATAAATATTTTTTATGGGTGTTCATATTTGTCTCAGTCATAGTAATTATTTCACGCTATATGTTATTATTACTGTATTGATTTTTTCATATACTAATAATAATACATGGGACTTCCCATATAGTACCATCTAGTCCCAAAATAAGCAAGTATTATGCTTATATTATGGGGACTAGACAACTGATATACATACTTAAATATTTTTAATAATATATACATAGATCCATATTTTTACACGCGGACATGGAATAAATAGACATGGTCATGCACACAAATATTTGTCCCGGGCGGAAGCTGAACCCGTGACCTTCGGTTCTGCAGTTAGGGTCTTTAACCACTCAGCCAATCGGTTAGTCATCAGTCAGTATTAAGTAAAGTGCCATAAGAAATTATTATTGCTTTGTCGTTTTGTTATAACAATATACTTGTGATTATTGTCAGGTAGATTATTGGTCTATAAACTTATGAATTTAAGATTTTTTTCTTACTGATAATGATTAGAAGTACCTACAATACAGAAGTAAAATCAAATCAATCAATTGCACATTAGTTATGTTTTGAGAATTCAATTTAATAATTTAATTTTAACTAGGCGTGAGTGGTTCAGTACAGATTTTTCCTATCTCTTTCTTTAATTCGGCATTCACTATTTGCCTTGTCGGTTTGCTCGGCGAACATCACTGTTCTCTCTATTATTGTATTGTATTTTATCTATAGTGTTCATGAACTGACATCAACATTTTTGTTAACATATGACATAAACCTATAAAGTGCCAGCAGTAGAAGCAGAACATTGAGAATAAAATAATGTACCTGTTCCACGCGGACAGAGTCGTGGGTGGAAGCTAATAATAAATATGGACCTGTCATATCTAATGTTCCAATCATACTTACACACCCATCCTGAGCCCCTCTGCAATGCGAGTGGCTGCGTCCATCGTGTCACAGTTCTCTTTGTGCACTATGAATTGCAAGTATTCACCTGGCCATGTCCACTTAACTCTAGTGTCTATTCTCACTGTAAAAGATAACAAATTTATTACACGTACTCTATAATAAAGGTAATGTTAGTTTTAATCTTACTCGTACTTTAATGTTTTTTTTTATGTATTGTGTAGGTTTAGAAGTTACTTTTAAGCAGATGGCTCTATACTATACCCAATGCTTTTAAATTTATTTATATATATTTTAAAAAAAATATATCAGATAATTTATCTTTCAGAATTTGTTTTGTTATAAGCATGTTATTATAATATTTTAAAAACTATCTCTCTGCAATTGGCGAAATGTTTACTGTTAACTTAATGGAAGTTAACATTGTAAACATTTTCCAAATGGAAGAATGTTAAAAATCATTGGTAGAAAATTGTATTAACAATATGTAGGGCCGGCTAAATTATTGTTTACATATTTATTATTTCAATAAAGGATTTCATATCTGCATATTCATTGATGGGATATCATTACACCACTATTAAAAACTGTTCATTTCATTGTAACGTTAACAGAAATTTGACAGTTCAATGAAACCTTTTTTAAATGTAATTTTTAAGATTCTAGGAGTGTTATGCTATACAGTAATAGGCCGTCAGGGGTACTGTAATGGATGCACTTCTCTAAACCAGATGGACCAATTCCGATGCAGCCTTTTTTATTACACAGGTTATTAATATTATTATTATTCAGAACATGTTTTATGGTAATACGCCACCAGGGGCCTACGGCAATAGATGTGTTTCTCTAAAACAGCTGCACCTACTCTGATATGATTATATGCATAACATATGTATCATTTCAGACTAGATTCTTAAAAAAGCTGTATGGCAATAGGCCACCATGGGGCGCTGCAGTAAATGTGCTCCTCTAAAATGGCTGAGCCAATTCTAATGGTTTGTCTTGCATTACATAGATACATACGTCACTATACAACTTTTGAAACACATGAAACATGATCAATATATTTTTATTATTTATATCATATTTTATCAAAGTATTCTCTATTATTTTCTGCATTTCATCTGCTTGAACTAGCTCTGAAAACATTTATTCTAGTCTTTCACCAAAAGGTCTGAAATGGCAGAGAGCCAAGTGTGTTACGCATTGTCTTATTGCAGCATGATTCCCCTAAGCCTAGTCTGGTCAATTGAAGAAGACACACATAGGCTACATGTTCCTGAGGAAAAAGTGTATTTATGTTTGATACCTTTTCATGGCTAAATCAAATTGATCATAATGAAATAAATATATTAGGACAAAAGCTTAGCCACCGAACCGATATTGACAAAATTGGCAGAGAGACAATTTACATCCTGAAGACAGACATAGGCTACTTTTTATCATGGAAGAAGCTAAAATAAAGACTGAGAATTTACAAAAATAGTGCCTTGTAAATTTGTAAATTCTCAGTTCCCCTCACTACCTTACACTCATGGTTGTAGTGCTTCGTTTCCCATAGATTCTTAGAAAGTATTGTAGCAGTGGTTTTGTATGGGTAGTAGTGGGTGACAAAAATCTGTGCTATTACAAAATTACCGATTTTTTAAGCTTCATATTTTCTTATAGTAGTTTCAGAATTTAACTGATAGTTTTTCAGAACGTAATTTCCTGGTATGTCTGGTTAGCGGTGCCGATACAAACATGTAATCTATGACGGCCAAGCCGCGAGTGTAGAACTAGTTATAGTTTAAATACTGAAATTGTTTTTCTCACCTCCTTTTCGGAACTTTTCGAAACGTACAAGCTTTTTATCATTAACTGTGACAGTGCTGCCAACAATAGCTTCACCAAATGCTTTCTTTACAGCTTCATGTATTTTAGTTCTATGATCTTTACTCATTCCTGTCACATCAACCTAAAAGTTATCAATATATGTTATTAGCAATGATCAATAACATTCCAAGCAGAGGTGTCACACCATGCAGCAACCACATTAGCACACAGACAGTGGCTTATCATTCAGCCCAGCCTATCACATAACTCCACATAGACATAAAGATATGTGATTGTACCCAACTTATGGCAGAAGGGAAAAATATTTTTAGCCTCACTATGCACATATGGAAGGTACCCCAGAACACCACTTTTTTTTTTTTGAAGATTTTAATACAAACAAATCTATGTACCGGTTACAAATATGCATAACTGTGTACAATTTCAACTTGATAGCTCTAATAGTTTGCGAGTAAACTGGCTGTAACATACAGTAAGATGGACATGGTGAAACTACTAGAACGCTTTGTCAAACTATAGAAACCTACAAATGCATTTTATCGAAACACACAATTTACTAAATCCAATCTGCATCCAATTAGTAGAACAAAAGGTATTGGAAATGTTTGTATATGCAAAGTCTATGCGTATTGTATACATTTACTCACTTCAACTCTTTCATCAGTAGGTTCCGAGCTAACTGCAAGCATATTAATTCTGTCCCAAGTCTCCATCGGAAGTAATTCTAAATTGTATTTAGACAATAGAAGTTCCTCATCCTCCTTTATTTCTTCTCCTTTTATTTTTTCGGGTGGTTCCATATTAGTGAGTTTTGCTATCTCACCATTCAAGTTTATTTCTGATACTTGAAAATCTGCATATCTGTAATATTATTTTATAATTACATATTATTATTTTCTGTCAATAATTTGACATATTTATTATGCATAAAATAACAATAGCTTTGAAATGAAATAAACCACTATCACTTTTTACATTCAATGGACAATTTATATGTGGTGCAATATAATTACTATTCGACAAACAAAATCAAAACTTTTAAATGTATATGGGGTGAGTGCGGATAAGGGGGAAGTTCGGATAATTAAATTTACTGCTAAATCCTACGATATTTCTTTCCACTATTGACACAGCACGCGACCCCATATTGTTTTGCTCTTCACGTCAGTTAGTCACAAGCGCTAAAGTGAAGAGGTCGCTCGTAACATCACTTGAAAAAAGAATTTAATTTCACAATTTTTTTTCCAAATCCGGTCCTACCCCGTACAACGATATTGTGTAAACTAGGTGAGTATTATGATTTTTTCAATTTATTTTGACCATTAAACTGTGTTGTGACAAGTTATAAGCGGGTTAGAATGCTAAAAATAGCCTAGATCGAGCTGTATTATATGATCCGATCCTTCCCCAACAGGTGTGAAGATTGGATTATACAGTCTTCTTCATATCGCATAGTCAAAACTAGTGGTTCTTAAACTTTTGCAAAAAAAAATTTTTTTTTATAGCAACCAGTGAACACAATTTTTGAGCCTCTGTATGTCTGATTGCGGTTTCTTTATAACTAACAAGGAAAGGAACAGGTTTACCTGTTAAAATTTACTTCTATAACAAGAAATAGGTGTTAGTTGTTTTTTTTTTTTTATTTAAAGCTATACTTACGCCTATCACTTTACTTTTTTTGTTGGAACTGTGAAGGGAGTAAAAAGAAGCAAACTCACTTTTATATAAAAATGAAATATTAAGATTTACTAAACAAACTCCATTATCAGCTTGATAAAAAAGGCAGGTTTTAATTACATTATGTCAGCCGCCACGATCCATTGATAAAAGCTAGTAAATAGATTAAAAAAAGATATTATGTAGTCACTTGACATGATTATAAGTAGTTTTTGTCTTTCTATGCATCAGTTTTCAATTAATTTTAACTATTTTCACACAAAATTGCAGGTGCCTATTGATCATGCTCCGAACATATAAGAGGCAATCACTGAGAGCTACAGCCTACTCAAGAAACGATTTGACGGTAGCTGTAGAAAAAGGTAAAAATGGAGTTATCTAATTATGCAGCATCGAAAATTTACAGGATCCCCACATCAACTCTGAATGATCATGTTCTTAGAAAAAGAGGCTTCTCCAGTGACACACTGTGCAGGCCACCTGTGATACCATTCGAACAGGAAAAAAAAACTTTCTCTTACGAATCATTCAGATTAAACCAACATTCAAACAAAGATACGTCACATTGAAATCAGTTCTTCCTCTTGGGAGCGACAATGCTTCTGATAGACAGACTCTTAGATAGACAAAGTGCAGCTGAGAATAATTTGATTAAACGAGCTTACAATTTACAAAAGCCCCCCCCCCCTCCTCACCCTGGGGGAGGCCTAAGCCCCTGCAGTGGGGTAATAATGGGTTGATGATGATGATGATGATGAGCTTACAATTTCCAAAAACTGTATTGAGTTTGATCTATCCGTTTAGGAGTTAAAATACAACAGAAAGAAATATAGAAATATACATAGTTAAGAACCATTATTGTCGAACAGTTAAACCAGCTTTCAATTTAAAAACTGCATTGAAATTGGTTCATCCATTTGCGAGTTCCAATGCCAATGCCAAAGATAATTTTTAAGTGCAAACATTAGTAAATACATGCTTAGATAGTATTTTTATTTCATTTTTATGTTTGTCATTGCTTTACATATGAGTATTACTTGCTTATTTCAATATACTTGTAACCACAGCTTTTCTGAAATAAAACTTCAATTTTCCATTCCAAATTATTTTTATTATGATTCTCCGTTTACTTTCGATTTTTAATTTTGTAAGTAGAGTTTGAGAAACTCATTAATCATCAGTGAATAAAGATCGGACATAGAATTAAAATAAAAAAGATTATTTAGATTTTCCTGCTACCAATTGAATAATTTTGTCTGAAATAATTTTCAAAACAATCCTTCGCCTACCAAGCTCTTATGACAGAATGATCACCTCGAGAAATAAAATGATATAATTTTTTTTTTTTGTATTGAAGTTTATTTTTGAAAATATGTAATGTAATCTTAAGTAAGTTGTCTTTTTAGTTGCAAACTATTTTTTGTTTTAAATCTCCCCTATCTAATAAAAAAACACATATGAATTTTATGGGCTTAAAATTTGCGACCAAAAGATCATTCGAAGGTTATTATGCGTATTAAAAGTATATCTAAAAATAAATAATACCAATAGAAAGCTTAGTAAAAATGCTAACTATAATGTTATTTGATTTTTTCTGTCAAAGGAAGATTTATTGTAAAAAAACTGTAATGATTGTTCGCTCACTGATTCACTCTTGGAATGACACTAAACCCATGAACAATAAACGAATATTTTTTTTCAATTGTAGCGTCTGCGACAAAACCGTTAGCAGTGATTTTTAAATTCTATGATATTTTGTCTTTCTCTAGTTTTTATTTCGTTTTACGTACTTATGTATAAGAAAGAGAAAAAAATATTTTCTTGGTGCGGTATTAAGCGGGCGGTTATCGGTCGAATTCGGTCGCAGAGAAGGCGAATCGTAGGAAGTCATTAGCGACCGATATCGGTCTCTATGAAGACAAAGGGTTAAGAGTTGACCAAAACTGAATTTGAGCCTTGCGCTTACAGTCAATAGAAGCGATTGTCTAAAGTAGTCCGAATTTTCCCCACGAGGTCCGATCTTACCCTTAACTTTAAAAATATATGTGTTGTCATTATGTTCTCGTAAAATGGTAACTATTCTGTTTATAAGTACATCAAAATTATCATTTAATAACACGTCTTTTTATTATCACTTTACACAACTTTGCTGAACAGATTTAAGAACTGAGAAAAAAAATAATTCACAAAAATAGTTAAAAATACCAAAAATCCATCTGAACTTCCCCCTATCTACCTTACATTGTAATCCCACATTTGTGAATGGTAGGAAGTAACCATCAATTATTGAAAAAATATATTCTCAATATTCCATTAAGCATGGTGACCATTTTTAATTAGTGCCTACACATTTATTTAATATACCTTCTATAAAACGTAACAGTAACACCAAATAATGTGGTGGTAATAAACCATTACATGTAATTTGCATAGCACAAAACGAAACTAAAACTAACCTTGACTTGATTATACCATTAAAACCGTTATGATCACTGACATACTCAGTAACTCCAATGTCTTCTTCGTTCAAACGTTTAGTGGGTGTACTATGTTCCTGTTTATTGTTACTCCAATTATTCTGTCTGTTAAAATCGTATCTTCTGTCTCCCCAATCATTTCTTCCCAAATTCCCTCTAGAAGTTCTTGATGACCCTCTTTGAAAAAACCCCCTTCGCCAGGAATTTCTTTGTCCATAGTTTGAACCTCTACCACGAGGTGAATATCCTAGCCCTTGGTTCCATGAATTCCAACCACGATTGTTACTCATTTTTTAAGGTTATTTTTTTTGAATCAAAAACACATTAACTTCTAAATTAAGTTTTAAAGGTTTCATAAATTCCTTTAAATTGTCTACTTATTTTATTTAATGGAATAGTGTATTTTAAAACTTTCTGACATCATTCGCAAATACACTTCTAAAATACACCCATAGATACCACAGACTGTCATTTTAACCTATCACCACCAATCACAGACCTATTGACCACCTATTGACTGCTAATAATCTCATTGACTTAATAATAACTATCTGTCATCGCCAATTTACATCTATAATTTTCCTAATTTCATCAAAGGAATTTCAAAAGGAATCATGTATTTTATACAGCCGATTAAGGGACTACTCTCAAGTATTACTAAAAATAATTCGTAGTAAACGTAAATAATATCATAAGAGGCATCCTCGCCTCAGGAAAATGCATGAAAACTGATAAAAATGGAAACTAATGACAACATGCGTCAAATGTCAGATCAAACATCAGATCCATGCATCAGATTTATAACTATGCATCAGATTGTGTTTGTTTTACACTCATAGACATATATATACTAGCGTAGGAGACCAACTGACATCTAAACATCGCATGACCGAAACGGAAATGAGTATGTGTGCAAAATTCACATGTAGTTGAGCCAGTTTTAGTGATGTGCATGGGTGTTTTTTATATTATCGATAGCACGTAGTACTTTCATGATAATGTGTCGTTGAAATTACCGCGATATCATAAGTCGAAATCGGCAATACTATTTATTATTTTGAATCTGCTATACTACATAATTTTTGTTTTGAGTTACTTTTCCTAACTTTTGGTTTTTTAAAATGACAAATCATCAATCAGTCAATTCAAATGCCATTTCCTTTACTCCAATAAATATTTTTTTTGTTAACAGTTGATAATAAAAAATTTGCAGAAGTAAAGAAAGCGTTAACATCGTTATGGAAATGTTAATATTTAGTTGAATACAAGCCAAGTAATAAATAAAACAATATAAATAAACGATTTTTATTTTTAATTACAATACGTCACGTTGCAACGCATAACAACAAAATTTTAACTCTTTGTAAACAAAAAAATGAGAATGTACAAAACAAAAACATTTACAATAGAGAAGTTCATGATGTTCAAAATATACAATTTAACTCGATAGAATTGAAAGATAAACCAAAACTAATAAAACAGTGAAAGTTTTTCTTAAATTCGTCAATAAATGACTGAGAAATAAATTATTGATATTTATTAATTTGACGACCGCTTAGCCTAGTGGGTAGCGACCCTGCCTACGAAGCTGGAGGTCCCGGGTTCGAATCCCAGGTCGGGTCAGTATTTATATGATGAATATCGATACTGGTACCGGGTCTTGGTTGTTATATGTATGTGATGTCTTCGCTTGGTACGCAAAACACAAGCTAATGCTTAGTTTGGGGCCACGACGTTGTAATGTGCACGTTATTATTATTATTATGTATTTTCGTGCGGTTTGACTGGTGGATTCTTACTGCCCATGACGTCACATTGTCTACTCGATTGAGTGTCGCGTCGTCTCACTACACCACAAATTATGCCTTGGATGCCTTGGACTAGTCTATAATATCTTTTGTTTCTTTGTGTAATAGGTAATTAAGTTTTATTTGAATATAAAGGAACAAGTTTTTGTAAAAGACAAAGTGATAATTTGCCTAAAATTGATATTTTCACTGTGATGGACTTTTCTTCAAATCCATTTTATATTAGTGCTGAAATAAAGGTTTAGGCTCTAAAGTTGAAGGTCCTGGTGATATATCCCGGTAAACGTACGCTGACACCGATCGCTTGGTCTTCAGATTGACCTGTACAGAAATTACAGTTGGCATAAATGCTCTGACTTTAGATATTAAGTATTATTAGTATATTACTTAATATACTTAGTAAGCACATATGAAAAAAAAGAAACCCCTAACGGCACAAATTCAGTAGGTATAGATCCTTTCTTCAAAAGTCGTCGGTGATTTAGTTAGACAAAACAGTTATCCGTAAAATGTCTACTGCAAACCAAAGAATGTTTTCGAGGAGTCCCACCTGTTCTATTTAACATTTTTTTCCATTGTTCTATGCTAACCGTGTTTACAGGAAACCTGGATATTATGAAATAGTCATCATTATCAGGAAGCATTTTTCAACACCGCAGTTTCTTGGAGGAAAATGAGGTTAAACTATTGTATACAGTAGTTTTGTCATTCAAAGTTTAATTATTTACGACGTTCATAATCAGAGAACAGATAGAACGTCAGACTTTAAATCATAAATAAATAACGGTTAAAATTAAATAGAGCATCAGATTTTAAATCATAAATAAATAACGATTAAAATTAATTGTGTATATATCTTATATTTTCATTTGAAAAAGTCTTGTATTTACATATATACCCTATGTGTAGTATATATGTATAGATGTCATACTTTCCCTTACAATGTGCTGCCAGGCTAAATAAACCTCACAATATGTTTAAAAACAGTTAACGACATCATTCCAGTGGAACAGGTGCAATTAGGTAATATCAAATTTACAAAATATTTATATTTGAAAATATCGACATATCGATACATTTTGTGCAATCCCTATGCTTCATTGTTTGATTGTAATTTTACACAATATTTTCGTATCGTACACATAATTGTTTAAAATAACAAATTATTTACAAAATAAAGTATTTACCGTATACTACTGATGTATAACCAAGTAAATTTAGGATTGCTTTTTTTAAAAATAAGCATTAAGATAACAGTATGTTATTGGCAGTACTTACCGGTGAAATGTCTCTTTATTTGGATTATTAACATATGTTACAGTGCAATTTAAAACTGAACACTACACCATTTTTATCACAAGAATTAATTTTTGTAGAATTCAAAACGATTATAACACAAAATAGAAAACAAAGCTGGACCTTATTTTGACAAGTGAGTAAAGAAGACTAAATGTGTTCAAAGAGGTTTTATGTCAGATTTTCTTGCATTTCTTTCTCGCATGTAGGATTTCCGCTAAGAGCTGGATGTCATTCGCACACTGTGTTCCTCTCTTACGCTAGTATATATACCTTTATGTTTACACTCCCCTTGACTACTTTAGGCTAAAACTCATACAACCTACCCACTATGAAAATTATGAAAAATAAAAAATTCTTGGCGCAAGACAAACATATTGAAATTAGTTTATCAATATAGTTTAATCTGTCAGAAAATATATATATAGCTTTATATACCGAAATGTACCGAATTGAACAGAAATAAAAAAATATAATAGGTAATTCGTGTAGCTTGCGCCTTACCCGTAGAGGCCGTACCATAAAGTCACATAAAGTGGAGTACCTACGCTAGTACGAACGATCTACTCCACCGAGACTCCACCTCTACTCTACCAGTGGCGTATTCAGGGTGGGGGCCGTGCTCCTCCCCCCCCCCCTCCCCAGCCCTCAAACACAATGTTAAAAAAAAATTAAAAACATTCTCCAAGAAGATCTACGCTGCAATTGGAAAATTATACAGTTCTATTTATTACTCAGTAAAATAGTAAATTATTTATGTCACCAAAGTACCTAATTAAATAGATAGGCATAATGCTTACCTATTGAATGCTGACCATATTTTACGTAACTAGGTCTATTCGAACATGGCATTTTTAGGGGTGCGTAGTGACTAGTCACGTAAATCAGTAGGGAGCTACTGATTTCGGGATATGAAAACCAAAAACTATTTTTTCAGGTCTTTACCAATACCTACTCATTAAGATTTGATTTTTTTTTTTAATGCATAGTTATACAATACCTATTTATCTAGTAAATCTATAAAATTTCATTTAGTCAGCAACATAATATAAATAAGTACCGTGGAAGCATATTACTTGATACAGTATGTTAACATGAGACATAATCAACCGTTTGTAAAAATATTTTTCCTAAAATTTGCAATGGCACCACTGTAGTAGTTTGTGTCCCATGTGTTAGTGGTTAGAGCTGTGTTCTAGATTTTAACTGGAGAAATTTGATAAACGTAAGCATTTTCTTATAATTATGGCTAAATGTTATGGTACTAAATAGATAACAATAAAAGGTGGTTGAAACTTAGATCGGGAATTCAAAATTTACGAACATTTTTTTCCCTATCTGCAATTAACGTATCTTCAAGTTAATCAAGATTAGTTTAAAGTGTTTTTCATAAATATTAGTGCTTTCGTGATGTTATTATTTTTGTTTTTTGTAAATAATTGTATTTTGTTGGTAACTAGAGACATGTGTCTCAAGTTACAATCAGTGTCTCAAGTTTTATGATGTCTCATCTTACAATCGCTGTCTCATTTTTGATTCATATTATGAAAGATAATAATAAGAAATAATATTAAAAGCAAAAACGTATATGTTTTTCCTGGTGTAGATGACATTATGGTCCTTAAGAGACATAACGTAATAAAATGTGTTCGACCCATACAGGAAAGAAGGGGCCGTTACATGTTCTAACTCTTTTTTTATACTTAAATTTAATTTGTAATAACTAAATTAACCCAATTTGATATAAGTGTTTGAATAAACGCTTTAAATTCTAATGGACCGACTTAAAAGACTGTACTGATACTGTGAAATTAGGTAAAAATGTGTAGCATACTCGAGACTGAATGATAACATGAGAATCGTCTCAAGTTTGCCCCGTATTGATAAACTTTATTATTATTTTTTTTTTTAAATTGAGTTTTGGATTTGTAATCACTTTGATATGCTGTTTTTAATTACAATAAAACTTGAAATTTATATGAATATATTAGTTACGTTTTTACGACAATTTCAGATATTTTTTTTTGTTAACGAAAAATTATTCGTTTTTATCTTTATAATTCACTATCAGATTACAAATGCTTGTGATCCCTACTGTGACAACCTTTGATTATGCCAATAAAAGTTACTTATTCGCCCTACAGACTTTTATTTAAGGGTTTCTTATTATTTAATTTTATTACGAAAATTACCTTGAATATGAATTTTTTTTTTAATTTAATTAAAAGTATATTTAATTTGATTTTGTCTCAAGTAGAACCAGTAATGGCTAACTTGGTATAGTACGTGTTTTGAACCATTTCTCAAGTATACCACTGTATATTGGTAACATGAGACAAAAATATTTTGAAAAAAATTTCATGACAAACTTTTATTAACAATAGTTACGTTCAAATATATCCTTAAAGAATATCAAGACCTGTTTATTGTCAAAGTTTTACGTAAATTATATGTGTTTATGTGGAGATTTTTATTCTTAAACTTTAAAACTGTCTCAAGTAATACGCTTCCACGGTAGGTAAAAAATAAATTCACACATACTTTTTTGAGTAAGCACGAAACAGATTATTCAGGTTTTTTTTAGCGAACTTGTAGCGAATACCAATCACAGAAAAATCATACGAACGAGGCATATAGTCATAGCATATAGTATATTTGTAAGTGTAAAAAACGAATTGCCTTAAAATTTATTTCATTAGTACTGTAAGCAAAATGTGTTTCATGCTGAATAAATGCAAAAAAGTCGTGCGCGAAATCGTCGTCCACGCGTTACAATTTAATAAAAATAACATGAAAATCTATAGAAATTAAAATTTGAGGTATTATCTCTCAAATACTTACAAGTTTTATAATTTATTTTTTGCTTTGTTTGTACGAAAATTATTTTATTAACCTATAGTACATATAAAGGCTCGCTGCGTCCAATCGGGCTCGCAGGCCAGATTCTTACAGAAAAAAGTGTCCACGCAAACAAAGTCGTGGGCAGCAGTTTACATTTAACATAACAATTTTTATATATGATAACAAAATCCAAAGTTACAGTTTTGTTGGAGAGTCAAAGTCAGACAACCCTCTGTGCATGTCTATATATGTGCGTGTGCGGTGCGCGAGCCTCGTTCGTTGTAAGAGTAGCGCTAAAAACCTAAACTTCGCGCGGGCGCCTTCGAAACCGACCCATAAGTTACAGATGTGTATACAAACGAACACACAAGAAAATTAAAATATAGGTGGTTTTAATAATAAATAAAACATTTAAACCAGTCTTGTAAATTACATGTAATTGAAATATAATATGGAAACAAGTGATTCATTATAATGTTTTCAATTTATTAACAGCTTATAGCAACCTCAAGACAATTGTATAAAATCACTTTATTTTCTAAAAGAATAAAGCCTTTTACTTCTTTTATTAGACAATAAGCATAATGTAAGCTCAAAATGTGAACTTAGAAAGTTATGAACCACCGTTAAAACTTAGATAACTATGCTTACTACAAAATACTGATTTAAGAAAATGTAAAAGAGACTTTGTACAATACATACATAGAAGCTATTATGTCTTTCAATAAGTTAATTGTGGTGTTGGTTTTCCATACAAATAAAATTAAAAAAATTAAATAGAAAAACTTAATTCATTGTTCTTACCAGACTCATATTATGAATAGGTACTACTTTCGAAAATATGTAATAAGTCACATCTTACCTAATAATAAAATATCAAGCACAACAGTTACAAAAAAATCACAATATGCAAATGTATCAAAGTTTTTTTATGATTATGTAAATGACTCATTCTGGGGATCCTGGGTTTGATAGTTTAGATCATGGAAGTTCAGAATTCAAATGTCACTAATAGAAAATAAATGTCATGTGAGTCATATGGCTCACAGATTACATAAAACAGATTTATATGGCACTGCCTTCTATAGTTACAAGCCTTGCTATTATATTTGGCAATTTCGCATTACCTGTCATTTGTAGGCCGATTTATTTCGTCATAAAACAGATTTATATGGCACTGCCTTCTATAGTTACAAGCCATGCTATTAGATTTGGCAATTTCGCATTACCTGTCACGTGTAGGCCGATTTATTTCGTCAGCTGACAAGATGTCATGATTTAAATAACTAAATATGAAATTATTGATAATATTTAGCAGAAAATATAAATAAGAGTACATATTATTTGATATTAGCACTGCGACTTTGTTCGCGTGTTAGAAGTGGCTTTTATGAATAGAATGAATGTGTATTATATCTCATTTCGGTTAGTGTTATTATGGTTTTGTGCATTTATCACAAGCTCCCTATATCTTACAAGCTAGTTTTATTTTATAATGTTCTACGGGGATATACATTCCCTTGCAGTTTTTCCTCTCCCTGGGTTCTACATAACCAATCTCGCCAGATCTGCTGGTAGCCTGCATGCGATTTAAAGGACCATGACAGGTATACGTATAGTTCCCCGGGATCCTACAGACTCCATATCCTCGAACCTACACGAAAAATGATCAAAATTTACTATAATTTTCACCCAAACGTGTCAAGATTGTGACGTGAAACGAAAACGATTATATAGTGAAAATAGCAACTTACTTTGCTAATTACGATGCAACAAGTAGTTTTTAACACTGACTTATTATTTTAAATGAATATCTCTGTTTACTTAACGTTTAAATGGAAGAAAACGCCAACTAATAGCCTGACTGATACCAAGGCTTGAACTAAACGCAACGTTGCCAAATTTCAATAGCACGGCTTGTTACTATAGAAGGCAGTGCTCTAAGGCATTATTTCGACAGATACCTCATTTCGCTATGGCGCTGCCTTGTTAGCACTTTTTACAATTCATTGTTCCCCCTCGTGCTAGTTAATTTTCTCACCATCCGCTTGTGTCAATATTTATAGTTTTTGCCTGCCCTTCTGGTAAATAAAACGTGAAACAAGCGTGATCTTATATATGTATGTAATCCCGTGATTACTGTGGTTCAACGATTATCTCACAGGTATATGAGCATTTTATTACATTTTATTCATGTATAATAATAATACATCATCTATTAATAAGATTTTGCAAATTGATTTCAGTACAGTTTGACCTCAAAGAAGACATAACAACAACATAGGATACAATTATTTTTTTCTTTTTAAACATTTTAAGATATCAAAATTATGTAGAATACACAATGAGTAGCACTAAATCTTGTTTAAAAATTATTATATACAAAATACTAATACTAAAATAATGAGAATCATAAGAAAATATATGTACAATGTATGTAAAAATTTAAATAAAATTTATATTCATAGAATACAGATAAAATTATTTATTATTCCTCATCATGTTTAATATTGAGAAATTTTTAAATTATAGGTAATAATAAAATAAGGTCCCAATCCCACCTATCAACTTAAATTATTTGAAAATGGTTAAGGCTATCTAATAATAAATACACTTGTACAATATTCATAAACTCAAAATTATTGGGCTAATTGAATATTGTGCGTCATTGAGCTGATATTTTAATCTAAAGTGCTTAGCAGTATAGATTATAAATTTAAAGAGAATTGCTAAATCAAGTAATAATTGATACAAACATGATGTTTGTTAAGCAATATGTAAGATGATGAAGAAAATTCGGTAAAACAGCGCATATCTTTTAAGTGATTTTTTCTGGTTTGACTAAAGAGTATTACAACATGCCATAGCACAGTGGGCAAAAATTTTTACCTAAATCGTTGAAGTAATTGATCTCCGTGTCGGTATAAGTAGCCCAAAAGCTATTTAGGCATTATTATTATTTATAGTACATTCATAGATCCTGTTTAGGTTAACCAGAAAATTGGAAAGATGACCTATCACTGCTTCACTGAATGTATATAATATGTTGCAGTGTTAATGATGATAATAATATGGCCCCACAGTACATTTGCCTACAATATATAAATGTTTACTATAAATTGCCATAGCCCATATAAACCTTAATCAAGTAAAATTTTAGTATTTATAGAGCAAACCTATTTAATTATAACTATGTAAGAAATACTTTTCGTGATAAAAAAATGTTCAAATTTTATAATATTTGTCACATTTGGCATTACTTTTTGATACTTTTTATAATTTTTATTTTGGCAGTGACAATAGTGGTGCAATTACAATAGACTTACAATACGCGCCACCGATGTAAACGGCCGCCGCCTGTAGACACTCGCCGACCGGAGGCGAGCGCCAGAGATAGCGCTATGCGGGTACAGTTACAATCAAACTTTATGGCGGATCCGAACATAGGCACACGCTAAACCTAAAACTGGTTACTGCGACGAATAACCAGTTTTTAGGTGTGGCGGGACGCGGTGAAACGAGGGGTATTATGACTGTACCTGCGCAAGCACGCTTATAGCGTTGTATTCCGATCCGATATAAAATTTGACGCGATCTGTAAAAGAGAAAGGCCTCTGGCGCTCGCCTCCGATCGGCGAGTGTGTACAGCCGGTGGCCTTTTACATCGGTGACCCGTATTGTACACAAGTGTAAATTCTAGGGAATAATTAAGAGAATAACAAAATAGTATGATCAGATCCATTAAAGAATTATTATTGATTATACATTAGGAACACTCAAATGAAAGGTGGGCAAGAATACATCCAAAAAGAATTCTGTACAATAAAAAGCTGTAAAATTAAAAACTAAAAACAAGAAAACATTATAATAAATTATTTTTACATAATATCGATGATTAATGTAAAGAACTGAGTACATAAATTTATATAATACATAAAAAACTACATTTAATTGAAAATACTTATATCAAACTTCAAAAAAAAACATTAATTTATTTTTGTGCATATAAACTAAAATCTGGCTACAGTAACTCTGCAGTATGCAACAGTTTAATTTTAATATATTTATTTAAAACGTTTACGGTAAAACTACATGTGTCGCGTCGATTAAATCTTGATAATGAAGTACATCTTTCAATGTCGCGTGATTGTGTGAAGATTCTTAAAGAATAATACTCTTAAGACTTAATTTTGGTGACAAGTTTGGTGTTATCCTGAACAATTTAAATTAATTAATAAATTACAGATCGCAACGCACTGCAGAGTTAGCGTGACTAGACTTTACCAATTAGACTCAAATTCAATATAAAATTTTTGGATTTATTCAAAATGTAGCAAAAAGTTATGAAATATTCACATTATTAGGGTTCCGTACATAATTCCGAAATGGAAACAGGAACCCTTATTGAATTACTCTGGTGTCTATCTGTCTGTCCATCTGTCAGTCTATTTTCTTCGAATTTACAAGACGAAATAAATTAAAATTTTTGGTACACATACATGATTTGGTGACCCACTCAAGACCATGTAGTGTAAATGAACAATTTTTCATTTTGAGGGTCAATTTTAGGTTCAAAAAACATTGTTAATATGATGATTTAGTACGGAACCCTCTCCATGCAAGTCCAACTCGCACTTGACCAGTTTTTTAATATGTCGTCTGTAGGATTAAAAAAACTTACAAACAGATGGACGGTCGGTTTCTAATCTTTAACTACAGGATACTAAAAACAATAAATTTATTTAACAAATACCTACAACCTCTATTTTTCGTCACAATGATAGTTCACATGCACAACAATATTATTAATTCACATTTTAATACTGGTCTGATTCTTAGCCAAAAGTTGGTAAAATATTTCTAATGACCCATTAGTTAAAAAAAGGGGATTCTTAAAATAAAACTAGAATATAAAAATGTGTATAGTCTTATGCAATACTAAATTTATAGACATATTTTTATCATGTGAAACACTTTTTTTTTAATAATCAGAATAAATTGTAAAGTTTAAGGTTTGAATCAGATAGCAGATAATACTGGGTCATTGCAATAGTAACAAATCATATAGAAAACAAAAGGAGCAAAATCTAGTTTTTCCTCATGCAAAAAGTTTGACTAGTTCTTGTAAAAAGACATGCCCACACACTCACACGCACTCAATAATATACACGGTCATCACTCATCACAATCATCAATGTGTATGATACAAATAACTGCTGTAAATGTCATACAAAGCTTTAAAATTATGAACTTATCGAACTGAGAGCACTTTTTTTACTATCACATATTTTGTTATCAGTCGTATGCAGTACTAACTTCTGCATTGGCTCTATTATTATTTTAGTTTTATCACTGTCTATATTTTTCTCATCAACGTGCATGCCTCTCACAGTCGAAATAACCGCCTCAGATGTTTTATTGTCAAAGACTGGAAAGAAGTTATAATGAGATTTTCCATTGTTCACTTGATTGTCATTCCTGTTTACTTTCTCCGAATTAGTCTTGCTTTTGTTTCCCTCGCTGTTCTTTATTGAAGAAATATCTCGTTTTGAGAATTCATTCCAGCGATCCGTGTTCTGATGTGAATTGAAATCTTTCCTAAAAGATGTGGAAGGTTCCATATTTTCATATAATGAAAACTTAACATGAATATCGTTGATTTGACTATGGTTTTCTCGGCTTGACACTATTTGCCCCTGAACAGACATAAATGATGTGGTGTCCGCCATTTTGGCTGATGTGTTTCCACTATTATTGTCCTTTTGAGCAGAATTACTTTTCTCGCAGTTGCTCAAACCTAAATCAACCGATTCTTGAGCATACATTTGGCTCTGTCTGTTGGTGTCACCAATGACCTTCTTTTCAGAGTCTCTGTTTTGTAGATTATGTGAAGATCCATCATTGTAACCTTTGCTTCGAGCAGAATTAGATTTTTCTTCATCTATAAAATCATCATTACCTATGCCATCAATATCATAAACCTGGAACACATTAATTGAATTATATTTTATAATATTATTGTGACTACTCAAAGCAGCAACACTACATTAGTTTAGCTTTACGGCAACTATAAAACACAATGTTAGTAAAATTTGTAAGTGAATCTATTGTAAAATCCATATTAATAAAAAGGATACAAACCTTATACATAACATCTTGACTTAATCCTTTTTCTCTTTCTCTTTTATTCTGAACAGCAAGCCATACATCTTTGAGCTCTCCGGCTAAATCCCTATCTTTCAAAATCACTGGACTTCTAGCCAAAAGCAAGCCAGGGTTCATAGCTTCAACAAAGTCACAAAGTAAACTAACTAAAGCATCTCTATCCTGGAACAGCATAATAAAATCATGATTATTTATGCAAATTATATTTTTTGATTCTTTCATATTTAAACTGGTATGGTTATTTAATTAAATCACACGAGTGTTTGTTTGAGAGTGGTTTGTTCCATTAGTAGTTAAAGTTAAATTTATGATATTTATAATCTTCACTTTCATTAGTTTAATATTGTTTAAATAGTTAATATAATATTTTATTTAGGTTACGCTTGAATATTTAGAACATTTGAGTAAAACAAATTTAATCAAAGACTAATCTGGTGAAAACGGACATGGAAAATATTGTTATTTTAACTTATAGGATGTAACAACTCGTCTCTGAACTCTATATTTTACACTACTAAGCCACCAGGAGATGTTATAGCAGATGATTTCTATAAAACAGTTGAACCGTTTTTTTAATTGTAGTTTTTTGTTGAAAACTAATGCACTAATGCAACCATAGAAAGAACCTCTATGTAGAATTTGAAGTTTTTAGACCCAGCGTTTTGGCTGTGCGTTATTTACTCAGTCAATCACTTTTATATATTTATATATAGACACTTTTCCACCTTGTGGTTTCGTCCGCATGGACATACTGGTGCCACTAAAAATTGCTTGAACATCTATGCAAACTTCCATCCCTCACTTAAAAATTATGGTCTTTCATGAACTTTAATAAACTTGCACTTTTACACTTGCTTATTAACAGCAGTATACAAAGTTCTATGATTCTTAACTTTATAAATGATTGAATTTTCATACACATTTTCACCCCTTAGCAGTAGATTTTCGGAAAATGCTAAAGTATCATAAAGCGACGTCTAGCCTAAAGCGTTGAAGCGCATCATGAGAAATTTCGATAACAGGTTTGTTTTGTGACGTAAGCATCTACCTCTAAGTTTGTAAGTTTGTATAAAATTGGTATTTGAACTTTGCGGCAAAAACTAAATATGTTGTAATTTAGAGCTACCATCGACATGTCTCAAGTATGATAGTATGCAACACCACACCTCAATAATGAGATATAATATATTACAATTAAAATTAAACTATTATATAGTATATAATAATATAGAAGAAAGAAAGAAAAAAACACATTTAATCACGGCCACGGATACATAATATACAATAGACAATACAAATGACAAAACACAAATAGAAGTTCTCCGCAACCATGAAATATGGATTAATATTAAAATAAAAACTAATTAAAAACTAAAATAACTATTTTCTAATGTATGTTTTTATAAGTAATGTATATTTGTATATTTTGTATCTACAAACTAAAAATACTATCAATTATATTATTAAAATTTAATCTAATAACCTACCCCTTGTCGCCCCTCAGTAGGTTGTCCAGTATTATAAACAATGTGGGAAATGGCAACCTTTTTATTTTACGAGTAGAGTAAACATGTAAAAAATTAAATTACAATATGAATTACTGACAGATTTTCAAAGATAAATTAAATTAAAATATGAATTACTGACAGATTTCCAAAGATAACTATATTTGAATCGAGCTCTTTGAATCCTACAATTCGCTTTAAATTTTAAAATAAATTTTTGAGGGCAATCACTTCACAGATATTTGAACCGGAAATGTGGGGTCCTCCACCAACGAAAACAGGTTTACAGTGGTTCGCAATGACTATTATCAAAATAAATGTTTGATATCCTGAAAGTTTCATACTTTAATATTAATAATGAGCTCTACATTCTTATACTCAACGCTTGGACTATATTATGCAGCTGCGCCCATTTCATTTTGGTAGTTTCTTAATAAATTTAGTTTTGTTGGTTAAATTAGCCCTATCTTAAAACTTGAAATGTATGAAAAAAATGGGCACACAGTACCTATAGTTATAAATAAATAATAAAATAAATAAAGTGTAGTTATAGCACAATTTAAAAAATGTTGTAATTTACGTGAATTACAGTATTTTTTTCAATCAATTGAAAAAATGAAAATTTTACATTGGGATCCTACACTGCCCCACTCAGTTCGAAAAATACACAGAAGTTAGTACATATAGAGTTCAAAAACAACATTTGTAATGTATACCTACCATTGAATTCACAGCATTTTTTCCATTTGCTCTCAGGATGTCAGGATTCACCATTACTGCAAATACTAAAAGCGGTGGTCTGTTGCTATTGGGACCACATCCTTGAGGCACCTGGAAGTTTTTTTTTATTACCGATTATTCAACTAGACTTAGTTTATAATACAAACCAACATATTACATCAAATAATCTCAGTGAAACAGCATAAATCAGTGTTTTGTAACAATTGATTCATAGATCTGGGTTTCTATACTGTTTCAACTTTTTCATTTAATAGAAACAGGAGTATGTACCTAGATACTTTATTTAAGTAATGCTAATATATTATCAACTATGCTACAATCATGTTTTTAAACTGTCATACTGGTGTCTCATTTTTACAAATTGTATAATCAAAGTTGAACTGGAACAATATGTAGCTTTTTCTGAACTTTTTGCATGAAAAATCACACTTAAAAGGTGCAAATTTGGTTTAGGTGGAGCTCAGCATTTGAAATGCATACAAAATGCGGTACTGTATAGTTTCAGAATCAACATAAAAATAATTGCTGAGAAAGAATGCACAAGTGGTATCTATTGATCGCATATACATTCTACTATTGAGTAGTATCAAAACATACTGACAATAGAATCAGAAATAACAGTAAGTAACAAATATTCTGAAGGTATGAAGTCACTGGAAAGTATGCAAGCAAAAAACAAAGTTTGGTATTTGACCCACACTATCATTTGTTTAAAAAGGAAAAGACTGCTATTTAAGAAATTAAATCAATATAAAAAATTAAGTTATGTGATAACATCTTTAATGAACGCGTCTGCTTCAACAAAATTATTATCAAATGCTATTTCACATGTTAAAGTATAACAAACTGAATATTAAACTTTTGGAATTTAATATTCAGTTTGTTTTGGAATTTAATATTTTTGGAATAGGATCATCGATTCGGATCTTTACTGCGAACAACTGATGAGATTAAAGCAAGAAATTGAGAGAAGCGGCTGAAATTAATCAATAGAAAGAGTGTGGTCTTTCATCACGATAACGCTAGACCTCAAACATCTTTAATCACTTAGAAAAAATTAAGAGAGTTGGCAGGGAGGTGTTAATGCATCCGCCATATAGCCCTGATCTTCCACTTTCAGATTTCCACCTGTATTGGTCTATTCATAATTCTTTAGGCAGTATTAGTTTAACATCAAGAGAGGACTGCCAAAACTACTTGTTACGTTTTTTTGATAAGAAATCCCAAGATTTCTATAGCAATGGGATCATGTCACTACCTACAAAACGGCAGACAGTCATCGAACAAAATGGCACATATATATTGTCATCATCATCATCAGCCTGTGTCTCTCCACTGCAGGATATAGGCCTCTCCCAAGGCTCGCCACCACACACAGTCCTCCGCCTTCCGCATCCAATTACCCTCGGTATGGTGCTTTAGGTCATCAGTCCACCTGGCTGGGGGGCGTCCAACACTTCGCTTTCCGGTACGTGGCCTCCATTCGAGAACTCGTCTACCCCATCGGCAAATGTGACCGGCCCATTGCCACTCCAGCTTGCTAATTACTTTGGCTATGTCGACAACTTTAATTCTTAGTCTTAGATTTCAGTATTCTTGAATTTGTTTATCAACGAAATACCCGTTCCATAGTGCACTGAGCGACTTTAAATTTTTGGACCAGTCCTGCCGTGAGAGTCAATGTTTCGGCACCGTATGTCATTGTAGGCAGGACGCATTGGTTGAAGACCGTGGTCTTCAGACATTGTGGTAGTGGCGACGAGAACAGACGACGGAGTTTCCCGAAAGCAGCCTGGCCCAGCTGAATTCTTCGGTCGGGCTCTTTGTTGAAGTTGTGTATGCCTAACTGGACAGTTTGTCCTAGATAGGCATAGTCTTGCACAACTTCAAGAGTCGCACCCTCTACGGTTACCGGTGTCGGTAGAATATGTTCGGTGAACATGACTTTCATCTTGTCCAAATTCATCCCGAGTTCCACCCGCCGAGAGGCGGCATTGAAGCTGTTTGCCAGATATATTGTAATTAAATGTAAATAAACTTTGAAAAAAAAATATCTTGAGTTTTCATATAAAATGTGAAAACAACTTTTTCCCCGACCCAATTTAACATATTTCTATAAAAAAAAAATCACAAGACACGCTCATATCGATTTTTTGTTTTTCTATGCAACAAGGTTTCACAAATTTTGAAAAAAAAAGTATTGGAATTGTGATGAAGTAGATTAACAATCCAATGTATGCAGCAAAATTAATTCGAAATTGAATTAGTTGCTGTATCGTAGATAGTGTAGATAGTGCTATCTAACTAGTTATTATCCTATTTGCAACACATAACGCTATCACTAGAGCTGTCTTGAAATAATTTTAATTAATAATTTTTTAAGAAAAATATAAGCATTCAAAGACACAACATGCAATATTTCGGAAAAATATGCAGTGCTTGAAATAAAAACCTTCAATTGCAACTGTGTAACATATAAAGCGCTACATGCATAGACATGCTACATGTATAAGTTTTAATATATATCTGAAACACACTGCTTCCCTGAAAATATCTTGTTCTACTTACAATTTTAAAAAAGGTAATCATTTCAATGTCATGTGTTTTAATTTGAGGCAACTTGCAGTCAGATAATGCATACTTGCGTCATTTGCATATGGTACAATAGGCATTGTCATTTAGATAATATAATATAGGTAGGTATATTATAATGCATACACATATAGATACTTTACACCCAGACATGAAACAAATAAACATGTCCATGCACACAAATATTTATCCCTGGTGGGAATCGAACCCACAACTTTAGGTTCTGTAGTCAGGGTCTCTAACTACTCAACCAATCGGTCAGTCAATTTTCAAATAAATCGGCCAAGTACAAGTTGAACTTACACCCTGAGAGTTTCCATTATACATATTATGTTATACATATTATATTATACTATATTATATTATATTATACTCACCATCAAATGGCATGAATTAACAAGTCAATTATGAAATACTAAAAAATATTTTTTATATGATATAACTGCCAATTAATGATTTTTGGATATTTTCCTTTATTGGTGGTATGAGACCTATCTTGCTAAATTTCATGATTTTAAGGCAACAGGAAGTACCCTAAAGGTATTGATGAGTGAGTTTGCGAGTATCTAAGTATATGACATCAATGGCCATTTTTTTTTAAAATATTTCAACTTCATAGGTATCTACACCCGTCACGAGACAAAGGATCTTGATAGACGGATGGACAGATCGCCAATGAAGTGACTCTATATTATAGGGTTCTATTTTTTTTTTTAAGTATGGAAGTTTAAAAACAAATAATTTATTAATATTACATGATTTTATTAAGAAAATAAATATGTATATGTACTGTATTAAATAATATGGTACCTAAATACCAAGTGTTAATAAGAAACAAGTGCTAGGTTATATATGCTAAGCTATTTTAGATTATTTTGGTTTTGGAACACATTAAAAATTACCAATTTATATTTCATTTGCAAATGTGTTTTAAAATGGCTTCAGATGAAAATGATACTTGAACTTAATTAAAAAACAAAGAATTGATATCCCTTGATAAAAAACAATTCATTTCATTTCTTAAAAAATAAAACATATAGCAATTACGTAAAATGGCCACTGTGATTTGAATCATTAATAACATATAGTTTCTGATTACCTACTATAGAAATATATATAATAATACCATCAGAGATGGGATACTTAGTGCCAAAAAGGTTGTAAATCGGGCCAAGATAGAATGGGCAATCGGTACCTTTCAACCATACAAATTACCTGGAATCAATAACATATATCCAATCATGCTGCAGCAAGGCCTTAATCAGTTGGCATCTGAACTATGCTGTTTATATTGAGCCTGTATAGCTATCAGTTATGTCCCAAAAGCCTGGAGAAGGGTTAGTGTTCATACCCAAGGCGGAAAAAGAAAGCTATGAAGAGGCAAAGTCATACAGACCCATAAGCCTGACATCGTTCCTCCTCAAAACGCTGGAGAAACTGATAGATAGGCATATCAGGGACTATGGATTGGCACAAAATCCTCTACACACCATGCCATTTGCCTATCAAGCAGGCAAGTCCACTGAAACCGCTTTGCATCATGTGGTGAGTAAGGTAGAGCAAGCACTTCAATCAAAGGAAATATGCTTAGCAGCATTCCTGGATATAGAAGGCGCTTTTGATAGAACAACATTCTCTGCTATCGAAAAGGCTCTAATAGCACATGAAATAGATCCCGTTTTTTGTCAATGGATACTACTAATGATTAAAAGCAGAATAGTATCTATGTCATTACTCGGTGATGAAATAAGTGCTAATACTAACCAAGGATGTCCCCAGGGAGGGGTACTTTCTCCACTACTCTGGAGCCTGGTAGTAAACTCGCTTATCAAGGATTTAAATGACAATGTATATCCTACGGTGGGTTATGCTGATGACATTGTGATACTGATCAACGGGAAATTCTCCAGTACGGTTGCGGAATGACTCCAGAACGCTCTACAAAGAGTCGAAAGATGGTGTGGAGTAATAGTCTTTCTATCAACCCAATATTTCTGAGCCTAAGATCTGCCTATGGTAAAACCTGGGGATTGAAACCCAAAGTCCTATTCTGGATATATACCATGATCATCAGACCTATGCTCACATATGCAAGCGTTGTCTGGTGGCCAAGAACAAAGCTAGTTACGTGTGCTTATCAATAACAGGGGTTATGCATGCTTATCAATAACAGGGGCTTTTCGTACAACCCCCATAAAAGCAATGGAAGTATTTCTGCACCCGCCGGCTTTACACATTGTAATAGAGGCTAACGCAAGGATGGCCGCAATAAGACTAATTAAAGATGGTCATCTAAAATCAGATCGGGCTGAGCTGCCGCATATAAAGTATAACACAACTTCAGAAATGGAGGTAGTAATACATGCAGTCTCGGACAAAATACTGCCGAAATATGTATTCCACAGAGGGTTCAGTGTTCTGCTTCCCGATCGTGATAATTGGAGGAGTGGCACTCCGAAAGCTCTTAAGGGTGGAATGCTCTGGTTCACGGATGGATCCAAAATTAACAAAGGCTCAGGTGCTGGTGTATACTGCCCAAACTTGGATTTGGCAGTGTCGCAAAGCATGGGGCAATTTTCTAACCTAACTTTAATAACAAGTGAAAACTCGCTTGCCTTGCGCTTTTTTTTGTTCCTAGTGAGTCGGAACCATCAATTGTTGGAACCATCAATTGTTGGAACAGTAATCGAAGTGCCCATATATTCGGTTTTTATTATATTTTTTAAACTAACTTAACCTACCTATTGATTGAGAAATGGTGGAAAAGCAAACTAACTTGACCGAATTTCTTTTAAACATTCTTTTATGTACCAAACCTAAACAGTTGAGACTTATTAGAAGAGTGGCTGGCCATTTAGTGTTAGTTTCAAGTGTTTTGAGTTTGAAGGCTATCAAAAATGTCTTGGTAGGTAGCGGGTATGTATGGGTACAGCTTTCCAAAACTACCACCCTAGAAGTATTAATAATAATTTAGGGGATGGTGGGACGAAGACAGAAAACCAACTTTCAGGATTTTTAGAAATGCGGGAATGCGAAAAAAACCAAAAATGAAAACTGTATACAGCATACCCGTTACTACCGACATGAATTTGCCTCTTGCGTTAACATAATCAAAGGATCAACTATTGAAAGAGGGAATAGACTTCCAACAATAAAATAAATTGAAAACAGTAAATACATTAAGAGTTTCCTAACCTAACTTTAGTAACAATTGAAAATTCGATTGCATTCCTAGTGGGTTGGAACAGTAGTCGGAGTGCCCAGCCCATAAATTCGGTTTAATTGTATATTTTTTTAACCTAACCTACCGATTGATTGAGAAATGGCGGGAAAGCAACCTACCTTAACCAAATTTCTTTTAAACTTTCTTTTATATACCAAACCTAAATTATAATAGTTGAGACCAATTGAGACTTATTAGAAGAGTGACTGGTCATTTAGTGTTAGTTTCAAGTGTTTTGAGTTGGAGGGTTATCAAAAATGTCTCAGTAGCAGGTATAGTTCCAATCAAACTTTATGACGGATCGGAATACAACGCTTTATGCATGCTTGCGCAGGTCCAGTCATATGCCCCTCGCTCCACTGTGTCCCGCTACACCTAAAACTGGTTACTGCGATGCGACTTGTGCCTATGTTCACATCCACCATAAAGGTTGATTGGAACTGTAGGTATGTATTACTCATTTTCGTTTTTTTCGTATTCCGCATTTCTAAAAATTTTAAAAATGAGTTTAATCTTTTCACCTTGCCCCCCTTTTTCTTATTATTAATACCCTCAGGATGGTAGTTTTGGAAAGCCAACTCTCTGTTCACCTTGCCCCCTCTTTCTGATTATTAACATCCCTAGGATGGTAGTTTTGGAAAGGCAACCCGCCACTATCTTTGATTTGTTTTAATCATACCTATAAATTATCATTGGATGAAACATTTGACTAGTGATATAAATATATTACTATGTATTACTCCTTCGTTTGTTGATTTACATAATTGCTAACCTGCATCCCTCCGTAAAGTGGAATAGGATCCGAATATTGTTTCGGATTAGCGATCTTCTGCCAGCCAAGAACGTTGATAAATAACTTTTCATTTGTATTTTTAATTGTATCTTGTATACACATATGTGGTTGTGGAGGATTCTTAAATTGCCTAAAAGCCCTAGAATTTCGTGCATATTGTGGGGGCACAGTTCTTTCTGGAGAATTAAGATTTTCCATGACAAATATGTTAATATCGTAGGTAAAAAAAACTATTTTAATGTATACAACAAAAAGTCTAAAAACATTAATGACATTTGCGTTCCGAATTTCCGATTGGAGCCATTTATACACCATTTATATATTCTGTGGAGCCATTGGAGCAGAATCAAGGATTGAATTTGATTGAAAGATATAACACTAGGTTCAGGCTCGGTTCAGGATAGTGCACTCGGCTTTGTTAAATGACGAGATGAAATAATGAAGTCCAAGCAGTCCAAGTCCCTTTATCTCTTTTCTTCTAAGGTGACAATAATTTATTTTTATTCTCATTTTTTTCTTTTCTCGTCTTGATTTTTGTTGCTAGTACTCTATAATAACAAGTTCACTTACTAAAAGAACGACTAAACGAGGAAATATGACAAAAATCTAAATAGTGGATGTGTGTGATGGATAATTTGGCAGGTAAGGGGCGCATGAGAATACTTTAAACGTTTAGGGAACATATTGAAGATATACTGTGAGTATTCTTACTTCCTATTTTAAACATTGTGTCCGAGAAGAGTTTCTTCATAGTGCCGTGAATATTGACTTTAAAAAACATAAATTTGTGTTTGTTTTATGCATTTTGTACTTTAGTTAAGACTTAGAATAATTTCGATAAAAACGAAGGTACGGGGAATCCATACCCGAGTTTGACTAGTATTACTTTGTGTATATAAGACTTAAAATTTTCTTTGCTATAGATAAATAAGAAAATCCTTCATTTAATTAGTCGTAAAAAATAAAATTCTTTTAAAAATGTCTATGAGTTCGATAAATGAGAACGAGAATTCAGATAATGATGTGGATTCTTTATTATTGTTTCAAGAAGATATAGGAAAGCGGATTAAAAAGTCGCTCATAAATTTTAAAAAAGCACCTAAAGAGCGACTCACCAAACAATATGGTGAAAGTCGGTTAATTAATCTTGAACATTTGTGGTCTCAGTTTATGAGTGGTCATGGAAAATTGTTACGTAGAGTGCCCCGTAAAGAATTGATTGAGACTAGTTACATGAAGGATGATTTTTATAATGAAGTTGAAGAAACTTATTTATCATGTCAAGGTTTGATCAAAGAAATGTTAAGTTCTTTTGATATCACTGAAACTAGACAAATAGAAAGTAAATCTAACCATGTTAAGTTGCCTAAGATTAATATCCCTGTGTTCTCGGGCAAGTATTCTGAATGGAATACTTTTCGAGATTTGTTCAGTTCCTTAATACATAATAACAAAGAGTTAGATGGAGTTCAAAAATTGCATTATCTTAAAGGGTATTTAACAGGTGAAGCTGAACAATTATTGAGACATATTCCAGTTACAGAAGTTAACTACGAAAGGTGCTGGCAATTGTTAGGAGAGAGATACAATAATAAAAAATACATTTGTAACTACATTTTAAAGCGATTATTTAGTCAACGGAATTTGTTATGTGAATCACCTGCTGGTTTAAAAGATTTAATAGATACAACCAATGACTGTTTATCAGCATTAAAAAACATTGGTGTTAATGTTGATGGTTGGGATGTTATCATAATTCATGTTCTTACTTTAAAGCTAGATTTGGAAACAAGAAGGCAGTGGGAGTTCAATGTAACCAATAATAGTTCATCCGATGAACTGCCCACGTATTCTCAATTTAAAGATTTTTTAACTAATCGTTATCGCGCGATGGAATTTTTGCCATCTGATAATAGAGTTAGACCTAATAAGTCTCAATTTCATACCAATAATCAACATAATCACCAGGTAAAATCATTTCACGCTATGAGCGTGCAATGTCCGTTTTGTACGGAGGAGCACAAAATTGGTTATTGTAAAAAATTTGCCAAAGAATCAGTTGACGCTCGACGCAATTTTGTTCAATCCAATAACATATGCTTTTGTTGTTTGGGAGGTAATCATTCTGCAAAGTTCTGCCAACATAATGTAAGGTGTCGTATTTGCAAGGGTAAACACCATACCCTCTTGCACCCTAGAGGTAACGTTATTAAGAGTACTGGTGAGGTCAACAGTGCCAATAGCGAAAAGGGTGACACAAAAGATACTGTACTTACCCCGAATTCACAATCGGTAGTTGCTTGCGTTTCTACAGAAAGGAAGTTTAATCATGTTTTATTAACGACGGCGTTAGTTAAAACTAAGAAACAAAACGGGGAAATTTTTATGATTAAGGCTCTCTTAGACCAAGGCTCACAGTCATCGTTTATTACAGAATCAACGGTTCAAGCTCTTGGTTTACAAAAAACTTTGGTAAAAAGTAAAATTTCGGGAGTCGGTGAAGACAAAGGTTTAGTCTCCAAGGCTATGGTTAATATAGATATAATGTCACGCATTGATTCTAATGTTGTCATTAATGTACAGGCATACGTTTTGAAATCTATTACTACTCTTATACCTTCTAGTAAGATTGAATTGATAGAATGGAAAGAACTTACCGGAATGGTATTAGCAGATCCAGAATATCATACACCGAGCCGTATCGATGTATTACTAGGAGCTGAGGTGTACGGTCACATTATTCAAGATGGTGTAAAGAAAGGGCCACTTGGTTCACCGATTGCACAATCCACAACACTAGGCTGGATTCTGTCTGGTGCGGTTAATAAGTCAACTGAGGTGCCAAATAAGGTACAGGTTATGCATTGTCAATTGGATGAAGACAATCAATTACTTAGAAAATTTTGGGAACTTGAAGCTGATGCTCAAATACCTAAGAAGAACATTACTTTAAGTGATGAGGATAAAATCTGTGAAAGTCTATTTAAGGAGACTACGGTAAGAGACGCAGACGGTCGTTATATTGTGCGTCTCCCATTCAAGGATGGAAAACCCGAGGTAACGAATTCTTTAAAAATTGGTGAGAAAAGGTTATATTCATTGGAGAAGTGGTTATATAATGATTTAAGTTTAAAACACAAATACGGAGAAGTGATAAATGAGTATGTGAAATTAAACCACATGGAATTAGTACCGGAAAATGAGATTGAAAATCCAAATGCCATTTATTTACCTCACCACGCAGTCGTGCGGGAAGACAAGGATACGACGAAAGTTCGCGCAGTTTTTGACGCCTCCTGTAAAGGAGCAAATCAGAAATCGCTGAATGACAGTCTTCTTGTAGGACCAACTCTACAGCCTGAGCTAAGACATACTATAATGCGGTGGAGAAGCGCTCCTATTTGTCTGACAGCTGACATTGTAAAAATGTATCGGCAAGTAAAAGTGGCGAAGGAGGATGTTGATTATCAAAGGATTTTATGGAGGAATGATCGGAGCTCAAAAATAAATCATTACCGAATGTTAAGAGTTACATTTGGTGTTGCATCTGCACCTTACCTGTCAGTAAAAGCCTTACAACAGGTGGCTGTAGATGAAGGAAGCGCATATCAAACGGCAGCAGACAAGGTAACAACTGACTTCTACGTAGACGATTTATTGACAGGCTGTGAAACCAAAGAAGAAGGAATAAAATTATACAAGTAAATGAATGGACTATTAGGAAAGGCAGGATTCGAATTGCAAAAATGGACAAGCAATGATGAAGAGTTATTACAAGCAATGAAGAAAATGGAACGGGAAATAGAAGGAAAGGATGCGTCAAAGAACATGAAGGCTGAAAAGGATGGAATAAAAATAAAAGTGGATGAAGTAATAAAGATAGTTGGACTTACCTGGAAACGAAGTGAAGATGCATTCCGCTATACAGTTGATTCACCTGCTCTGGGGGAATCTATAATTACGAAGAGGAAAATTATATCGGATATTTCTCGTTTTTATGATCCTCTTGGTTGGGTGGGTCCAAGTATTATAATTTCAAAGATTTTAATTCAAAAACTTTGGTTAGCTGGCCTCGATTGGGATCAAGAAGTACCAAAGGCTTTACTTGATGAGTGGCTTGCCTATCGAAAGAAATTAAAACAACTAGAAGAGATTTCCATACCTCGTTGGATAGGAACTAGGCTTGATGATAAAGTTGTCGAGCTGCATGGGTTTAGTGATGCATCGAAAGTCACGTATGCTGCGGTCGTTTACTTGCGAGTAATCGACACAGAGGGGAAGATTCATGTGGCTTTGATATCATCTAAAACCAAGGTCGCTCCCGTGAAACAAGTTTCGATTCCTCGGATGGAACTATGTGGTGCTGTACTGCTGACGAGACTGATGATAGAAGTTGCTGCAGTACTGAAGGTAGATAAATCTCAGTTGCATGCTTGGACGGATTCAACTGTAGTCCTTGCGTGGCTAAATAGCCATCCTAATAGGTGGAAGGTATTTGTGGCGAATAGGGTCTCGGAAATTTTAGAAAATTTAGATTCGCATAACTGGTCGCACGTAACGTCAAAGCAAAATCCCGCTGATAGTGCATCCAGAGGATTACACCCATCTGAATTAGTTGGTAATCAGATGTGGTTTCGAGGTCCTAACTTTTTGCACGCAGAACACATTAATTATCAAAAACCAAAAGAGTTAGTTACTGATTTAGAAAAAATAAAATCATTCCACCTGACTACGGAACAATCTTTTTGGGACAGATTTTCGTCATTGACGAGAATGGTAAGAGTTGTTACATATTGCAGACGGTTTATTAACAACTGTAAAAACCAGGACAAAATATACGGTTTTCTTACTACTGAAGAACTTAAAAATACATTGAGGGTTGCTATAAGACAGTGTCAAGAGGAACATTTCACAGAAGAAATAGCAATCATTAAAAAAAAGGGAAACTTACCAAAAAGTAGCAGTTTACGATCACTAAACCCATATTTAGATGAAGAAGATGTTTTGCGAGTGGGTGGAAGACTTAGCCATGCGCAACTTACTGAAGATCGTAAACATCCAATACTATTACCTAAAAAATCTCACTTAACCAATTTGGTCATAACTGATGCGCATAGTCAGACTCTGCATGGAGGCCCACAACTTATGTTGTGTTACATACAATCCAAATATTGGATAGTAGGCGTTAAACAGTTAGTAAAGGCTTGTTTTCGAAAATGTGTAATATGTGTAAGGACTGCAGGGATTACACAAACCCAGTTAATGGGGCAGTTACCTTTAGCACGAGTCACTCCTATCAGGCCATTTAAAAATAGTGGAGTAGACTATGCTGGCCCAATCCAGATACGAACGGCTAAAGGTCGAGGTCATAAGTCACACAAGGGGTATATATGTTTGTTCGTGTGCATGGCGACACGTGCTGTTCATTTAGAGGTGGTAACAGATCTTTCTTCAGAAGGATTTTTACAAGCATTCAAACGATTTGTTGCAAGGAGGGGGTATTGCTCGGACATTTGGAGTGATAATGCTACAAATTTCACTGGGGCATCCAGCGAATTGAAAAAACTGTTTCTGATAGAAAGGAAATCAATGCTCCATGAAGTAGCGGAGGCTCTTGCAACAAATGGTTGTAACTGGCATTTCATTCCCTCTCGGTCTCCCAATTTCGGTGGACTGTGGGAAGCTGGGGTGAAATCGGTAAAGTACCACTTGAAACGGATCATTGGTCAGTCGACACTGACCTTCGAAGAGATGACGACAGTTTTAGCACAGGTGGAAGCTTGTTTGAATTCCAGACCTTTATCAGCACTACCATGTGTCGAGAATGGGGAAGTGTCAGTACTTACCCCGGGACATTTTCTTGTTGGTGAATCTCTGTTAGCACCACCTGAAAGAAACTACGAATCTACTAAGGTAGGCTCTCTGAGGAGATGGCAATATACTCAACGTATGTTACAGAGCTTTTGGCGTTGTTGGTCCCAGGAGTACCTTAACAAATTTTATCATCAATATAAATGGTCGTCTCAGGGTCCTCAACCCAAAATCGGTGATGTTGTTGTAGTGAAGGAGGACGGCTTACCTGTTTGTCGGTGGGTGTACGGCAGAGTGATTGACACTCATCCAGGGTTGGACAACATTGTCAGAGTCGTCACATTGAAAGTACGAAATGGTACGTTAAAGAGACCAGTTACCAAAATATGTATTTTACCATTAACAGAATGATAAGTTGTTTAATATTTTTATAAGGTTGCATGTGTTCAAATTTTATTTTAACATTGTCAATTTTCCTTCTTTGTTTATGTATCTTGGTTTGGTTTATACACAATTTCATTGTTGTTGGTTTGTATAACTGTTGTCACGGTGGGCGGTATGTTATATTTAATCATTTAAAGGACAAATTTCATTTTGTCCTTGGTGGGCGGAATATGTATACGCGGTTTATAACATAGTTCTGTATTATATGTATGAATTCGGTTGACCGCCATTAGATGGCAGTAATTAATATTAGCTACATCACGCTATCAAAATTTCTTTTAATTGTATATAGTTCGGAATGCATATTTATTGATTATACTGAAATTTACACCGTAAGTGGATATGGTTGTTTTGCTGTAGATAGTGAACCCATCCCCATTTACCCTCGAATTCCTGGATACGGTCGTGTTCACATACTAACAAAAGTAGCGTATGTCACTCCTCTCACCCGCCTTTTCACGTCTGCGAAGTTTCAATGGTTTAAATGTTTTAGAGTTTAGCTCAAAAGACAAAGAGACGGCCAGACAGACAATCAAAAAGTATTGTATGTCACTCCAGACAATCTTTTAATCACATCTTTGAAGTTTCATTGAAATCGGTTTAGTCGTTTCGGAGATTAGCTCGAATAGACGGACAGACAGACAGACAGATAAAAAAATTTGGTTATGTGATCACATAGATCTCGTCAAAACATCAAGTTTGAGTACCAACACGATAGGTCTGCGATTGATGGTTTCGAAAATATCAGCTTTTAAAAATTCGGTCACGTGGTCACATAGATCTCGTCAAAACATCAAGTTTGAGCACCAACACGATAGGTCTGCGATTGATGGTTTCGAAAATATAAGCATTTAAAAATGTGGTCACGTGGTCACATAGATCTCGTCAAAACATCAAGTTTGAGTACAATTACGATAGGTCTGCGATTGATTGTTTCGAAAATATAAGCATTTAAAATGTGGTCACGTGGTCACATAGATCTCGTCAAAACATCAAGTTTGAGTACAAACACGATAGATAGATCTGCGATTGATGATTTCGAAAATATAAGCTTTTTAAAATTTGGTCACGTAGTCACATAAGTAGATACGTCTGCTAAGTTTCATTGAAATCGCTTTAGTCGTTTTGGAGTTTAGGCGGAACAGACAGACGGACAGACAGATAAAAAACCAGCCTATGTCATCCCCGGTAATGCCCTCTGTACGTCTGCAAAGTTTTATTGAAATCAGGTTAGCCGTTTCGGAGATGAGCGCGAAAAGACAGACAGACGGACAGACAGACAAACAAAAAGCATCCTATGTCACTTCTGATAATACCCTCTGCACGTCTGCCAAGTTTCATTGAAATCGGTTCAGCCGTTTCTGAGATCAGCTCAAACAGACAGACACATGTACAGACAGACAGACAAAAAGTAGCCTATGTCACCCGCGGTAATGCCCTCTGCACGTTTGCAAAGTTTCATTGAAATCGGTTTAGCCGTTTCGGAGATTAGCCGGAACAGACAGACAGACAGACACTTCAATTTTATTAATATAGATGACTCAATTTATTCGAAGATAGTAGGTAATTACAACTAAGAAAATTTTGTTGTTTCGTTTTAGTACTCTCGTTCGTACTCTCGTAATGAAGTAGCTATCGTCATATTATTTTGTCGTCTTGTCGTATATTTGATGATATAGTACTATCTGTCGAGTTCTTCACCGATATATAACTTTGTCATTATATAACTATCGAAATCATTGTCGTAACCACGTCATCACGTAATAAAAACCGGAAATTTGGAATTGTGTTGCGAATGAGTGTGTGACTCGATAAAGGCAGATTTCATACATCGCTGGTCAAGGTGCATGAAAGGGTAAAGGTATTTCGAAAGTAAGTCGACGAACCAACGGATGCTGAAGCCTAGCCATGACATCGAAGCCAACCTAAGAAGGAATCTGCAAAAGCGGTGAGTTCATACTTTCATTCAGTAACTCAAAAATCGAAGAATCCAGTTTCTCGAATAGTTTATCTTTGTCGAGTATACAGTTCACATCCCCTTTTCTGAAATTAACCCCAACTTATTTTACCGATCACAAATAACCTCACAAAAAAAAGATAATGCTTTCCTCCATAAAAACTTATAACTGAATCAAAAAACCATAGAGCAAGTAATAATATAAGTACGAACGTCAAGGTGACAGTGTATTGAACTGGCGATAACGAAACTCGACGTACCCAGCGGGCGGCTTGCAATGTATTGAACTGACTTACTTAACTCAATATTTGCGATGTATCGGTAGGGAATAATACGGTTTTTCGATATATCTTTAAAAAAATTATCTTAAAGTTAACGAGTTGAGGTCGCGGTCTACAGTCCTATGAAGTCGCGTAGCCAGATTGAGTGTTTTTCTCATAAAGGTATATATACTAGCGTAAGAGAGGAACACAGTGTGCGAATGACATCCAGCTCTTTGCGGAAATCCTACATGCGAGAAAGAAATGCAAGAAAATCTCACATAAAACCTCTTTGAACACATTTAGTCTTCTTTACTCACTTGTCAAAATAAGGTCCAGCTTTGTTTTCTATTTTGTGTTATAATCGTTTTGAATTCTACAAAAATTAATTCTTGTGATAAAAATGGTGTAGTGTTCAGTTTTAAATTGCACTTTAACATATGTTAATAATCCAAATAAAGAGACATTTCACCGGTAAGTACTGCCAATAACATATTGTTATCTTAATGCTTATTTTTATAAAAAGCGATCCTAAATTTACTTGGTTATACATCAGTAGTATACGGTAAATACTTTATTTTGTAAATAATTTGTTATTTTAAACAATTATGTGTACGATACAAAAATATTGTGTAAAATTACAATCAAACAATGAAGCATAGGGATTGCACAAAATGTATCGATATGTCGATATTTTCAAATATAAATATTTTGTAAATTTGATATTACCTAATTGCACCTGTTCCACTGGAATGATGTCGTTAACTGTTTTTAAACATATTGTGAGGTTTATTTAGCCTGGGAGCACATTGTAAGGGAAAGTATGACATCTATACATATATACTACACATAGGGTATATATGTAAATACAAGACTTTTTCAAATGAAAATATAAGATATGTACACAATTAATTTTAATCGTTATTTATTTATGATTTAAAATCTGATGCTCTATTTAATTTTAATCGTTATTTATTTATGATTTAAAATCTGATGCTCTATTTAATTTTAATCGTTATTTATTTATGATTTAAAGTCTGACGTTCTATCTGTTCTCTGATTATGAACGTCGTAAATAATTAAACTTTGAATGACAAAACTACTGTATACAATAGTTTAACCTCATTTTCCTCCAAGAAACTGCGGTGTTAAAAAATGCTTCCTGATAATGATGACTATTTTATAATATCCAGGTTTCCTGTAAACACGGTTAGCATAGAACAATGGAAAAAAATGTTAAATAGAACAGGTGGGACTCCTCGAAAACATTCTTTGGTTTACAGTAGACATTTTACGGATAACTGTTTTGTCTAACTAAATCACCGACGACTTTTGAAGAAAGGATCTATACCTACTGAATTTGTGCCGTTAGGGGTTTCTTTTTTTTCATATGTGCTTACTAAGTATAGTAAGTAATATACTAATAATACTTAATATCTAAAGTCAGAGCATTTATGCCAACTGTAATTTCCGTACAGGTCAATCTGAAGACCAAGCGATCGGTGTCAGCGTACGTTTACCGGGATATATCACCAGGACCTTCAACTTTAGAGCCTAAACCTTTATTTCAGCACTAATATAAAATGGATTTGAAGAAAAGTCCATCACAGTGAAAATATCAATTTTAGGCAAATTATCACTTTGTCTTTTACAAAAACTTGTTCCTTTAAATTCAAATAAAACTTAATTACCTATTACACAAAGAAACAAAAGATATTATAGACTAGTCCAAGGCATCCAAGGCATAATTTGTGGTGTAGTGAGACGACGCGACACTCAATCGAGTTGACAATGTGACGTCATGGGCAATAAGAATCCACCAGTCAAACCGCACGAAAATACATAATAATAATAATAACGTGCACATTACAACGTCGTGGCCCCAAACTAAGCATTAGCTTGTGTTTTGCGTACCAAGCGAAGACATCACATACATATAACAACCAAGACCCGGTACCAGTATCGATATTCATCATATAAATACTGACCCGACCTGGGATTCGAACCCGGGACCTCCAGCTTCGTAGGCAGGGTCGCTACCCACTAGGCTAAGCGGTCGTCAAATTAATAAATATCAATAATTTATTTCTCAGTCATTTATTGACGAATTTAAAAAAACTTTCACTGTTTTATTAGTTTTGGTTTATCTTTCAATTCTATCGAGTTAAATTGTATATTTTGAACATCATGAACTTCTCTATTGTAAATGTTTTTGTTTTGTACATTCTCATTTTTTTGTTTACAAAGAGTTAAAATTTTGTTGTTATGCGTTGCAACGTGACGTATTGTAATTAAAAATAAAAATCGTTTATTTATATTGTTTTATTTATTACTTGGCTTGTATTCAACTAATTATTAAAATTTCCATAATGATGTTAACGCTTTCTTTACTTCTGCAAATTTTTTATTATCAACTGTTAACAAAAAAAAATATTTATTGGAGTAAAGGAAATGGCATTTGAATTGACTGATTGATGATTTGTCATTTTAAAAAACTAAAAGTTAGGAAAAGTAACTCAAAACAAAAATTATGTAGTATAGCAGATTCAAAATAATAAATAGGATTGCCGATTTCGACTTATGATATCGCGGTAATTTCAACGACACATTATCATGAAAGTACTACGTGCTATCGATAATATAAAAAACACCCATGCACATCACTAAAACTGGCTCAACCACATGTGAATTTTGCACACATACTCATTTCCGTTTCGGTCATGCGATGTTTAGATGTCAGTTGGTCTCCTACGCTAGTATATATATGTCTATGGTTTTTCTGTACCGTTTTACAAGCATACACTAGATGGCAGCACAGCCAAACCCGGTCAGCTATTGTCAAAAAGATAGAAGGTTTAGGGCTGTGCTGAGGGTGTAACTAGGTAATATTTCGTGTAACACACTGTTTAGAATTAAAATTTGAAATTTTGAAGGCGACGACGAGCAGACGAATAAGTGGGAGTGAAAGAGAGGCGCGGACAGCCGTAATCAGCGCATTAGAGTTCAGTTTTCCCTCCGTCTCTGTGCTGTCAACCTTCATAATCATGTTTAAATGTATGTTAAGCTCGCATAGGTTCGGTCCTTCAACGCATTTATATCTTTTAATAATAAAAATTCAATCTAAAGCTCCTAAGATGATCCATGAATGTAGGGAGAGTGTACGATACGCGCGGAAATACGTAGATACCACCACGCGGTAAACTGTAGTTCAAGAACTATTGTTTACACGTCTGTCAATTAGACGTCATTTTCTTGATGAATTCATAAGCTTTAAAATGTCTGAAAATAGTTCTCTCATATCTGCTGTTACTTTCTTACAAATTGAGGAAAAAATAAAGAAAACATATTTTTCTAACTTATTCATGCAATGTCGAAGGCTGTATTCCAAAAAGTACTTATCGTATCGATATGAATTTTACATTTATGTTTAGGAAATTTAATGTAGATTAACTGCTTCCTTAAAACTTTGCTTCTATCCGTCACTGTTTTTCTGTAAAATGAAAAAACCACGGCGAGGGACACTTCGGAGGGGGAAACAGGGGGAAGGGGGGTGAAAATGGGAGGATAACTGGCATTTTTTGATTCAGCGGGATCGAGTTAGTAATAAAACTCCATTTGCTAAAAAGTAATATGATTTGCTTCTAAAAGTTCAATTTTCAGAAGACTTGTCTAGACTTATTAGCTATTTTTCAGATCCAACACTCTTCTTTAGTTAAGTGTCTTGACGTGTTAAATCCTCTTTGAATATGTTGTACAGCTCATCAAAGGTAGGTACCTATATATTTTAATTTGCATGTACCTAATTAAAAAAATTATCAGGAATTTCTCTAAACTCTTTATACAATGTCAAATATTAACCATATTTTCCTTTTGTATATAATAATGAATGTACCTACCCAATGTTTACGTTGTTTTCGACGTCATTACAAATTAAAGAAGCTGTAAGATCTTAAGCATCCTGAGCTGGCACAAGTATATGTAACTACAGATTTCTGATAAAAGACGTCTAAGGGGGTCTTCCACCATCTCCAGTTAAAGCGTCAATAATCCAATCTACCAGTTATCCGGCAGATTTTGTTTCCACGACATACGGATACTGTTAACCTCCAGATAAAGACACAGTTATCCCGTCAGCCGGTTATACTGACGTATAACTGTATGATAACTGACAAATAAATAAAAGAAATATGGCGTATAATCCATCGATTTGATGATCGAATCAGCTGATTGCGTACTTTCGTATAATTTGTGGTTGTGTTACCTACTTATTTTCAATCAATACGTTCATTTACCTATAAGCATGCCGAACAACGCGTCCCAATGTCTCCACGTTAAGTGTCCTAATTTCTAGTGTTAGGACGGACACTCGTCAACTCAGTCAAGCTCTGAACATCGTCGCGTGCGCGTCGTTGTTGATTCGTAAAAATGCCAAATTAAGCTGTGTTAGGTTGCACAAACTATGATAGGAAGGTCAATAAATAAAATAAATTACATTTCTTATCATCGGTAAGAAAAAATTATGTACAAATAATACACTCTGATTTGACATAGGTATATTGATAGATAAATATTAAATTCAGCCAAGATTGACAAACTTCAGATGGCGTCAGAACAGAAGACCTTCCCTGAACAATTTTTTTTCGCAATTGCGCTGTCTGCGGTAGGCGTCCATCTCGTTCACACATGAAGTAAGCGAAACATACCCATTTATTTCTTTCACAAAACGTAGGCAATGCTATCTCGACAAAAAAATTGTAGTGTCGCTGTCCTGGCAGATGACAGTGACAGTTTTGTTTGTCATTCTATATCCAATTTTATGTCAGAGTGTTTTAATTGTTTAACTTAAAAAACATTTTGTGCGGCTACAAAACACGCCAGATTGCTGGAATTCGTAGTAAAACTTGTTAATTTCCTTGATTATGTATTTTTGAAGTACTGTACAATGTCCTAGCCCAGATGACCATACACTGTGAAACGTTTCCTTTATAGGCTAAGAAAACAAGCGAAACCTGGAAAAAAACCGATAACTGTAATTTTCTTTTTCGATGACATAAATTATTGTTAGTAATAGATAAAATAAAAAGAATTAAACATTTTAAAGCTCCGCGTCAATGCGAAAAAACTAATAAACAATTTTTTTAACTTTATTTGATTTCATAAGTACAGCATGATAAGTAACTTTGTAAAAGTACCTCTTTTAGAATATAACGCTTGCATTCTAGTAAAAAAAATCAAAATTAAACTAATAAATCAATCGGGACCATCATTAATAAAGAAGGTTCCGTAAGCTACAAATTTTTTGGCTTATCTTACCAGAAATTATATGTAACTGTAATTCAACAATTTATTCTGAATAGAATAATATGTGTGTTAATAACTTATTAAAAATTAAACAAATTCACTTCGCAGAATTCTAAAGTCACAAATTTTGTAATTTTTTGGAAAAGCAAAATTAGTAACTACTTCAAAAGTATTTAATTTATGCCTTTGTATTATTATTAATATTTGAAGTAAAAAATTAAACTATAAATATGTACGATTAATTAACTAATGTTAAAATTAATAATTGATTGATAATTTTTCAAAATAACGTTTTAATATAAACGGTATTTCTTGTAGAATAAGGTCGCAATTTCTTTGTGTTTTAACTCCCGACCGCGCTGTCGCAAGTCGCAAGCGTTGCAATGTTCATTGTTTATATAGATAATACCTAACTAAATTGTTTAGAAAGATGAGATATATAGGCCCTTAGTTTTTTGTATAGAATTATCAACAAGCAAATTATGATACTTAAGCAGACAACATGATAAATAATTCTACTGATTTTGTAAAGATATATCAGCCTGTATTATTGCACCAATCGATATTGTTGCGAATAAGGATGGAGTCTTGCAACGGCACGTCATATGGAAAATAAAACGAAATAGCTTTTATACAATTTTCTTCAATTTTCATACAATTAATTGCCACGTTAATTCCCCCCCTCCCTCCTAGTGATATTTCGTGATTTTTGTCAAACCTTTTGAGCGTCACGTGATTAATGGACAACCCACAACCAAACTCGTAGTACGTCATCCAAGCTTATGAAATTTCGAAACTTTTTGCTGGATATACGAATCATGTTTTTATAACTGGCCATTTATAAAACAACTAAAAAACACTGTAAATTTAAAAAAAAGATCGCATTACATAAATTTTAAAATAGAACATAATATGTGTGACACCCTGATTTAGTTTTTGAAGGTGCTGTGTGTATGCTAATTATTAACTCTTCTGTAAAAACTTTACAATGTAATGTAATGTAGAATTTAATTTACAAACAATGTACGTTTTGATTTGATGGAGGTCTACTGTCTTAATCATAAAAATTTACTCGTGCCCTTGACTGGTTCTAGAACAAATATTCCCGACGCATACATTTTGAAATTAGTTGATATAAAATAAAACCACTCAACAGAAACGAGAAAAAGTTATTAGCTGAAAAAAGAATTAAGCAGATATTAAATTATACTATCATACAGATATGACTTTTGCGTGTACGCCGATCACGAATCTGTGGTCAAAATTTAAAGAAGTGGCCGCCATTTTGAACTTTTTAGTAACTGGACCGATTGCTTTCAAAATCAATATTTATGGGTCCGCGTGGACTCCAACCACGAATCTGTGATCAGTCGAAATTGAGAAATGTGGCCGCCATTTTGGTTTTTTTTAGGAACTGGATAGAGTGCTATCAAAATTTACTAAAAAACTTACTAAAGTTTGTTATGGTGGCCACTTTTTTCAATTTTCACCAGAGATATGATCAGAATCTACGCGGACCCATACATATCAATTTTGAAAGCAACCGGTGGCAGAGTCCGACTCACACTTGGCCAGTTTTTAAATATTTTCTGAACTACATTCATAACCAATAACATAACTACTAACCACAAAATATTTTTTTCTAATAATCAGATGACAGTTAAGTATCTGGCAACACAATATTTCTGCACACTGGTATCCTTGCAAATTGTTTTACACACACTACAATATAAAGTAGGCGCATTCACAGAACTGCAGTATTTAGATAGCGCGGAACCTAGTAGTAGCGCACGTGCGGCGACCGATCAATCGTCTATTTTAGTAGCTGTCTTAATGTTAAAATATTTTCTATAGTTTATGCTAAAATCGTAGTATAAAGTGTTATAATATATTATATATTGTTACGAACGGATAGAGTAATGACCGCCATCTAGCGTCAACCAGTAAAACCACTTTGTAGAAGGGTTTTACAACAAGGACAACACGAAACCCCTACTCAATACTAGATGGCGTTAGAGGAAAGAATGTTCTGGAATTATCCTATCCAGTCGATTGCGTTCGTGCGAGTGGAGTAATTTCTAGAAAGTTCTCGAGACTCGTTCCGACCCATATAAATACCTGCAGGAAGGCGAGCGGGTCAGTTCAGTTTTGGGCTACTTTCGACGCTACTTCGAAGCGAAACTAGTGATACAAGTGAAACCTACGACTTGGCTACGACCTAGGAACATCGTTAGTGCTTAGTGTTTGGACTTAGTGCTTTGTGTTGGACCTAGTGTTAGTGAATAAATTCTTCAAAAGAGTCAGCAGGTCTTTCTCTCCAAATTCTTCGAACCCTAACACGTAACAATATATTAAGAATAAGCTGTTTAATATTTTTCATTTGATACCCATATTGCTGTAATAATGAAAAAAAATTGTATTCATTTCATCCTAACTTTTTTGAATCACAGGCCTTATATTGAAATATAATGTCTCTCCAACAATTAAGACGAATCCAACGACATTTCACATGTTCAAATCCATCAATCCGTTTAGGCTGCACATGCGTGCGTACATACATATATATACAAATTGAAATTTTAAAATCCATCGAAAAAAATTCTTATAGTTAGGTATCATATCACCAATAAACTTCATTAAGTAAATAAAAAATAGAGGTTGACCGAGATGATGCGCGCTACGAAACTAAGGGCCTTCGCGCACTTGTGATTTCTAGTTGTTGGCCGATGGTTTGATTGTTCAGGGAATGAGTATGGAGCTATAATATGGCAGTGCGCGCATTTGACGATTACAAGTCGAACGATCGAACTATCGAAAACCATTGCCGATCCCTATTCAATCAAACTATTAAACAACTATCCGCCGACTAAAAATCACTAGTGCACTATAGCACTAAACCCTGCGCGATCGTTCGACAATTAGCCAGCTGATGAAACTCATGTCAGCATATGAGCACGCCTGTCAAACTCTCATTCGCTGTGTCAACCTGACGCGTGCCCGTGTATATCATAGTGTATAGTCAGACGCAACGCAGTGGTCACATCGGGTGTCTTCAAAAATTAACCACGATGGCCGAAATTAAACAACACCAATTACGACTGAATGTCGACTTTATTGTCGTTTCTAACTTTATTGTCGTTTACAATAAAGTTAGAAACAAGATCGTTTGCAATGTGTAAATGATAATTATTCGGTTACGTTGGGCCATTGCTAATTATCAATTATCATAGTTAATTATCTCACAGACCCAAAACGACCTTTGCGTTGCGTCTAACTGTAAATTGTTGTAAATCAAACATCTGCCCTCCTTAAACGTAAACCTGAGCTCTGATAACTTATTCTGCTTCCGAGAAGGCGATCAGCCCTCCAAAGGTGGTGTCGGGTTTTTTGTCAACATAGTCCTTGTCAACAACGTACCGGAGATCTCCAGTGTGTCGACTCCTTACCTTGTATTGCAACTAACCGACAGGTGATGCCTAAAGGTTATACAGGTATAAGCCAACTTCGACTCACTCGGACGACGGACGACGGCAGTGTATGAAGACGTAGCGAAAGCTAAGCATCATACAGGCTCGACTCAGTTCACTGTTGTTATGGGGGACTTCAACGCCAGAATGTGAGTACAAAAAAGCGACAAATCCAAGATGGGGCAAATGCTGGCAAACTTTCTCGAAATGAAGGGTTTGTTCCTGATAAATTCCTTCTTCAGGGACACGTCACAGAGGAAGTGGACCTGGCAAAGTTCCGATAAAGTGACCAGGAACGAGATAGACCTTATCATGACGAATAAAAGGCGAATATTCAGAGATGTCTCAGTGATCAACAGGTTCAGCCACGCTGTTCCACTGCGGTTTGGGGCTTGTAACGACCGCTATCTATTGACAGCGTCCGGGACCGACTGCTTAACGTGCTCTCCGAGGCACGGAGTCAGTGATAGTTATGTACTTAAGTCAGAAAAACTCATTGGTACACGCCCAGGTTCGAACCATGGCCCTATGGCCTTATAAATTTGAGACAGGTTCGTTGCGCTTTGGGCTATCACGACTCACTAGTCCGATGAACTCTGAATATCAACTACAGGCTTGAAAGAGTCCGTCTGATGAAGTTCAAGCTCTGGCCGCCATCGTCCTAAGCCAACACCGGCTCCGAAGCTTTTCAGCTGGAGTTGAGAAACCGATTCGACGCGCTGTAAACCACGGCGAATGTTCACGCCATGGCGGGCAACCTGATCAGTGTTATCAGAGAAGTGGGCAGAAAATATTTTAATGGAGGTGGAAAGGCGAGGAGTCTAAACTCTCCAGCGAGACACTGGATCTCATGCGAAAGGGACGTGAGAAGTTACTAAAAGAAGTATCGTTAGACCTGGCTCTGAACAGGAAAATCAAGAAGCTGATACGACGGGACCACCGCCTCTTCAATACAAAACGTATCGAAGAGGCAATCGAGTGGAACAAAGGTTTGAAAGTGTTCGTTCTGCAACTTGGTAGAAGCCAACTGGCAAAGCTCAGGACTCGCGACAGCAAAATTGTCTCCTCAAAATCAGAGACAGTCGCTGAGATAGAGACATTTTAATAAAAAAATATATGCCGTACATACACCTCTCCCTGCAGCCCGCGACAGCAGTGACCGGAGAGCTCGGTTGACCCGACACTACACAGATGATATTCCTGATGTCGCCTTGGGCGAGGTCAGATTAGCTCTGAGGCAGCTAAAAAATGGCAAAACACCCGGCGCTGATAGCATCACGACAGAGCTTCTGAAAGCAAACGGGGCACCAGCCCTGAAAGAGCTTCAGAAGCTATTCAACTCTGGCATACGCAGAGGTGTTACGTCGAGTACATGGAGTGAGAGTACGGTCATCTTATTCTTCAAAAAAAGGAGACAAAACGCACCTTAAGAATTATAGACCGACCTCACTCCTCAGACACGTGTACAAGTGTACAAGGTGTTTTCGTTTCATCATGAGTCGCCTCGCCCAAAGATTTGACGGATTTCACCCCCCTGAGCAGGCCAGATTTCGGAAAAGCTACAGCACCGTAGACCACTTACATACGCTGAAGCAGATTATTCAAAAAACGGAGGAGTACAATCAACCTCTATTCTTTGTGGACTGGAGAAGGCATTTCACTCCGTCAAGACCTGGGCTGTTCTGGAATGCTTACAGCGATGCCGAATCAACTGTTATTATACTGAGGTGCTGAGATGTCTGTACGAAACCGCGACAATAACTGTCCAGGGCCAGCGATCGGAACCTATCCAATTGCGAATAAGTGTGCAACAGGGAGATGTGATATCTCCGAAACTGTTCACCAACGCATCGGAAGGTGTTTCCAAGATGCTGGACTGAAAATTTGAGGCATTAATGTCAACAGCGAATACATCTCTCATCTCCGTTTTACTGGCGACATAGTCATCATAGCAGAGTTGCTGGAGGCGCTCAGCGGAATGGTTAACGCCCTCAATGTCGCCTCTCGGCGGGTAGGCCTAGGGATCAACTTGGATAAGACGAAAGTCTTGTTCAACAAACAAATTCTTTCGAGACCGGTAACTGTAGAGAGTGCGACTCTTGAAACATGACTAAGTCTATCTAGGACAGACTGTGCAATTAGGCAAACACAACTTCAACAAAGAGGCCAACCGAAGAATTCAGCTGGGCTGTGCTGCTTTCGGGAAGGTCCATCATCTGTTGTCGTCGTCACTACCACAATGTCTGAAGACCAAGTTTTTTAACCAATGCGTTATACCTACAATGACGTACGGTGCCGAAACTAGAACTCTCACGGCAGGACTGGTCCACAAATTTACAGTCGCTCAACGTGCTATGGAGCGGGCTATGCTCGGTATTTCTTTGATGGATAAAATCAGAAACAAGGCAATCTGTCGAAGAATCAACGTCGTCGACATAGCCGAAGCGATCAGCAAGTATAAGTGGCAATGGGCCAGTCCCATTTGCGGTAGAACTGATAACCGATGGAGTAGACGAGTTCTCGAGTGTAAGCCACGTATTGGGAAGCGAAGCATTGGACGCCCCCCGGCCAGGTGGACAGATGACCTGAGGCACCATACCGGGGGTAGTTGGATGCGAAAGGCGGAGGACTGTGTGTGGTGACGAGCCTTGGGAGAGGCTTATATCCTGCAGTGGAGAGACAGGGGCTGATGATGATGATGATGATAGTATAATGTAACATTTGAAAAAACGCATTAGTACATACATACCTGTTACCCAGAATTTAAACCTACGACCTCTCGCATTCGAAACGGAGCTGTTACGTACCACTAGATTACCACCATTTAAGTTTTAAAGAATATTCACGCAAAGTTTCAGTAAAGTTGGACAACTCATTTGGCCGTAGCTGTGTTACAAACAAATTTACAAGCGCACAGACAGTCGAAAGCTGGTCTTTACTTTACAATTTTGAATTTTTTTTATATTGCCGTTTTTGAGAGTTCATCGATTTCCATAGTTCGCAGTGTGTGTAGTCGCTAACGCTAGTAAGCGACTGAACGCAATTTGTTTTCTGATTTGAAAAAAGTCATTTTTTCGCCCCCCACGCCTGAAATACTTTTTATTTTTGAGTCACTCTTGTCCTCAACTGTAAAAAGTCATGCAATTGATTCGAGGTTATCCCGAATTATATTTTATATGACCCCCCGATTTCAACAACACAGATAAAAAGATGGCAGCCTGGAATAAAATTAAAAAAAAAACGGGTCAAGATGGTAAGAAATACAGTATAACTTATATTTATGCAGTAAGATTAACTGACGTCATGTCATTCTTTCGTTCATATGTACAAATACATATATGATTCAATTAAAACATATTAACTATTCATAACATTGTAATTAATAAGGAAATATTTACAACAATAATAAAAACATTACAAAAAAATATTTTACAGTTTACAAAAATACAAAATATAAAAAATAACTTCAAAAACTTAAACCCAAAAATTACAAATAATATTTATACTTTAGAGACAAGAGGATTATAATAGGCAACATATTGTTTACGAAGTCGGTGCCAAGTTATTCTTCGATGACATGCTGAAGATGATAAATGTTGGCGTTTTTCATAATTATCAATCCAGATATGTATACATCCATGGTCGCCGAGCAGCTCGCTTTACCTCCACCGCACCGTATACATCACAGTACACTATTGTAACGTGCGTATTTTTAAAGTTTCAATTTCATAGGCGTGATATTAACATGTTTAATTTTGATGAAAACGTGATTGCAGTACACGACAATGTATTATTAAACAAAAAAATCGCAGTTACTATTTTTAACTACTGAGAAAATCCATTATTATTAAAACGTAAAAAGTAAATGTTTAATTTTTGTCTTAAATGATTAAAAAGACGCAAAATAGCATAAGCAGAAACAAATATCATAGTTATCATTTTTGCTTATCTAGATATTGAACTCAAATGAAAATTGTGAAGAAAACATACTTGCGAATTTGGTTTCAGTTTAATTTTGCTATAAAGTGATAGCATTTTATTGCACCACAAAATTATACTAACAAGGTATTTGGTTACCTATTTTGCTTTTAGAAATAAGTTAGGTAGTAAATGAAATGTCATGATTTTTATAAAAAACGGTTACCACCGGGGATTTTTTACATCATGTATCTAATTAATATTTTATACTCAATAACAATATCCGATAAAATATTAAAAACAACGAGTTTCGGAATTATGCCTAGGGGGCCGTTACTTTTCTTGGCCTATTAATGTTAATACACAGTAATGTATGTAGCGTTTATATTCAATTAAGTACGTGCCGACAAGGTTACATCGATGTCTCAATAATAGGTTGATTGCTAACCGACTACGTAGTTCTAATAATTAATAACAGATGGCGTTTATGTAACAATAACTATCTGAGGCCTTTTTCGCGTGTATTTACATGGTATTTACCGGCGACGAAACGCCATCTAGTAGAAGTAATTTGCAGTTGCTCCTCATTGGCGAATCCAGGGTTGCAACATATTAAAAAAAGTAATATTCACTTATAGTTTATAGTTTCAAGAACATTAACTTTAATCACAAAGTCTATTAATAACATATATTGATATTTAAATAAAAATGAATTTATAAATGCACAAAATTACGATTGAAACATTTGATTGATATAATTTATGGTACAAGCAACACTGAGCTCTATAGTTTACTAACTGTAGGTTAAATATGACAGTTATTGGAGGAAAAGCATCGGGATCACAGAACAATATATACTTCCCTACGGGAAGAAGAAATGTAACTCTATGGGGGGAAAAAACGACAAAAATAGCGCCAACTACTGGTTGCCCTTAGAACCATTTAATTGTCAGCAATCACAAACCTCATGCCTCTTACACTCCTACATCTAAACACACACACGCACACACACTTATTTTTGACGTAAAATGATTAGCCCCACTGGCCCCCATAAATAACTGAATAATCAGCTAAACTTGCAGTGTTACCATGTAGTAATGTGCAATAATATTTTCATGTATTTAAGGTAGAATTCCTATCGTTACAATTCTTACCTAGTTTAAGAGATACAGATCGCAAATTGATATTATATGTTATTTAGATGGATTATATGATTACGAATAATAATATCAGTACTGAATAACTTTGAGAATTTTTAGTTATGTAAAACACCGAATAAAATATTTTGTAATAATTTTACTAATAAAAAATCATTATTATCTTACTATATAGTTATGTAATGAAAAATTTATAAATAAAATTGTAACATTCGTATGGTCAACCCTGTACATAAGATATTTTTCCAAAACAATGATTGTTATGGGTTATGACGACTGCTTATCCTAGTGGGTAGCAACCCTGCCTACGAAGCTGGAGGTCCCAGGTCGGGTTAGTGTTTATATGATGAATATTGATACTGGTACCGGTAATACTAGTCTTGGTTGTTATATGTATGTGTTGCCTTCGTTTGGTACCTAAAACACAAGTTAATGCTTAGTTTAGGGCCAAGAGGTTGTTGTGATGTAGACGTTATTATTATTATGTGTGGGTAGACGATACTTATAACAATCGTTTTGGGAATTTTTATCTATTTGTATAAACACGATAATAAACACAAAAACTACTGAACCTATTTCGGTAAATATTTTTGTGATTTAGCAGTTGTAATAAAAGGTTTAATATAATACACAATTTGATGATAAGGTAATCTTGAAAAATGTTGTACTTGTGCATTGTCCTGGTGGAACGTAGAAGACAATTTGTTTCTTCGTGAAATGCCGTAGTGTTTCCATTAAAAATATTTTATGAAAACGGTTCACAAATCGAAATAACATTCGCTGTTGAGAGTTTTTCATTTCTGGAGGTAGGAAATGTGGATTACACTGAGGTGGCCCCAGCATTGTATATAGATAACTGTGTAAGATAGGTATATATGTATTTGATTTTAGATAAGCTATCATACATTTATACTGTAAATAACCATAAACTGAGGCAAACAGAATCGGGGCAAGACGCTAGTTGTATATGGGGTATTAGGACTCATAAATTTGATAATTTGTTGCTTTCACATGTTGTATGTTAAGCCCAAAAGTGCTTATGGCGGATTTCGCTTAAAAGATCAAATTTATGATTTTATACGTGTCGACGTTGATAAGCGAGCTGTGTCAAGTATATAGCACAGACGTGTGACGCAATTCTCTAAAGTTGGTTTTGAGATTTATGGTAGTTTGGAGCCAAAAATTCCGATACACACTCTCAAAGCGTCGTTAAGAAAGGACCTCAAGTTTACCCGAGCGCAAGGCAAAATTTTTTTGTAATTCTCCGAAACTACAATAGACTGCGCCCTTACGGGGAACGATACAAAATAATTTGGATAAATTGCTATGCGAAATTCGTGAAGTGATTTATCGTCGATTGAGGCTAGATAATAATTTCTTTTACTAATATCAGTTTCGAAGAATGATACATGGCAGGTATTTACAGTAAACGAAGGAGATTTGTACGAATGGTCAGTTAGTTAGTATGTTGCGAAAGTTGGGATGTAAAACGATTTCTGATCGAAGTTGCACTGATCACGTGCAGAGCATCTGTGTTCAAGGGTCGAGGGTGCTTTTCGGTGTCAGGTAGAGACGCCGGGGTGTACCTTTTACATAAACAAAACTGCTGTGTGGATTTAAAATTGTGGTAAAACATTGAAATATATATGAAATGAATTATGCACGTTATACATTTTATATTGTTCAATCCGTATTGGTCACAAAACCCTGTAGGAGAAAGTTTTATATCGACCTTATCGCTATGCAAACAAGATTTGAATTACAGGCTTGGTTTTGGATTTTAAGTAAAGTATCCGAGACGCACTTTGTGACTAAGTTACGGTAAATGAGGGTTTTACTCGTGTTACGACTATTATAAATATGACGACTACACCTACAAACAATTAACTGTAAAGTACAAGACAGAAATAAAATTATACTAATTACTCGAGTGAATTTCGATATTAGTGGCGACATCTCGTTAAGGAAAAACGAATTAGTCAAAATACGGAATTTAGTCACAAACTTTCGGTTTGAGGGTTAGGGGTATGAGACTTTGAGTATATAGACATAAGGGCGAAAATGGTACGAGCGTGCTGATTTGCGAACTTATAGGAGAGGGTTTCATGTTAGACGGAGATATATAGAATGAGAGACGCGGGCGCAGAGGGGTAGTGGATTTTCAACCCTTGTGCCGAGCAGACGAAGACCGGAGCGGCGGAACGGGGCAAGCAGCTAGGCCGAGGTGTGTTGGCGTGTGCCCGAATTCGGTGAGAGTTTAACCTAGTTGAGCTGCTTTGAAGGTAAGCGCAAAGATTTTAGTTTACTAATATTTGTTTACTCTATTTTATAGAGATAATTGTTTCAACTGTTGATTCCATTTGGATATTCGATATTTAATTATTTTACTATCCCGAAACCACGAAAGGGGTAGATTATAACTACGGTTCAAATTCATAATAGCACATTTGTCTAAAATTGAGTTTATTCTACCAAAGAGTATCGAAACAATAAATTTACTATATTATACCGTTTGAATCGAGAGTGCGTGTGGTTGGAATAACCGAATTGATTAATATTCAAGTTCATTATGATTGATTGCAAAGAAACTCGGCTACATTTTCAGCCGGTTAAATTTAAGGTTTCGTTCATTGTTAATTTTATTTTTTGAGGTCTGATCGAGGTCTGATTTAATTATAAAATAGAGAAGTTGCTCATTTCATATTTTAAAAGTTAATATCATGTCGCAGCTTGTAATGTCGCGAGATGAATAGCGGCATGCCTCAATCAAAGATATCCAGTTTTAAATTTACATTCAGTTATACAAATAGTTCAGAAAATTAGTACTGCGAGGTCATGCCCTTAAAATTAAATTTAAATGTCTAATTTCGTTTGCCGACCAAAAGTATAATAACTGATAAGTCTGTATTGTATAAAAGATAAATACTTTTGCACCATTAATTTTATTGTTGATAAATACTGAGAAAGAGATAAATAATTGATGGAGTCAGAGGAGGCCATTTGTTTTGCAATTAATTATTTATCTTAAAGTAACATTAACGAAATAAAAGTAAATTCACCAAATGTAAATACGAAATTAGACTTGCTGGCTGAACTCTGACCGGAGCCAGCTCAAAAATAAAATGGTCTGGTTGGCACGAGGACATGCGAGGTTGGGGCATGTTTTACCTTCCATCCACACAAATGTGTGTATTAAACTCAATACGATTATCTTGCCAACAAATACAAAACTTGTGTAATGGATACAATTTCCTTTCATATACAAAAGGAAACTATGTAACTAATTGTTTATCACAAGTATAACACAAAGGTGTGTTAAATTAATTTAGACTGAACTCGGTACTAGCGCACATACACGTGTGTGGTATTTAATATTGTCAATATATTTATATAAATAGAGTGATTTAACACAAAGCTAAAAGTAGTCATTGTTCTATTGACCAAAGCTCTGAATAATATGTGCACAATACATTGTATTAGATGGAAATATACTAAATACATGAGTGGTGATAATTCACAGTCAAAATATTGCTCGATATAATTAGCTGAGTTAACTCCAGCTGCTATCTTGTCCAGAGTTAAAATAATAGAGGTTTTCTGCCTCATTTAGATATTAACAAAGTAAAGTCAGTCCTCTCACTAATATAGTGCCAGATAAATACTGACGGACAACAGTTGCATATAAAAATCAAGCGAGGCAGTCACTGACCCCTTGCAACAACAACTATATACAGCATCGAAATATATGCCAACTATCATAAGATCAAGCGAGGCAGCCAACGGCCCCTCGAGATATATATATATACACGCAGGTAGGCGTAATACGCCCTGCATGATCGATTTGCATAAAACGCATATCACGAGGCAGTCGGAATCGACCCCTCACACGTATGAAATGTATACCTATTGCGTAAAACAATACTCGGGCAGGTGGATACCACCCCCCGCATGACAAATTGTCAAGGCTGGCCAGCCAAAACACATGTATGCAAATCTATGCTGAACCAATCTTCGAAAACCGCCTAATTGTTTTTCTTTCGAGGACTGCGTTTGGAATTCCATTCAAGGTAAGTGCACAGGGAGGCCTTTTGGGCGTTGTGAAACATGCTCGTTTGCGTGAGACGAGTGTTTGTAGTAAAACGCTCGCTGAAAGTGAAGTCTTCAGGTGACAAAACGTAGTTTCGTCCTCTGAAGAACAGCGGACAGTCTCTCAAAGAAACGCACATCGGCCCAAAGTCGGGATTTTGTTATCAATTTATTAATAAAACCCCGAGGTCCCGTTAGCCTAAGGGCCAAGTTTGAGTGGATTACTAGGCGAATCAGTTTTCGACCGAAAATACAATACATATAAGCAACGACTTACTTTCATAAACTTATCCCTGATCAATACAGGAAATTCGAATTTAAAAACACTAAATCAAATGTAATTAAAAAGGAACAAGATGACCTTATTCATTACAATAACAAAAGTTACCCCAAAACATCGGCGTTTGTTATACAACATCCCGATAGTCCGCTGTCCTATTTTGCGCCCATATAACGGTAAATAAGTTGCCGAAACCGAAAGTACAATTTAAATAGGGCGTAACTATTCGTATCCGAATACTCGCTAAATATCATCGAGTTATCATTACTTTACTCTCAAATCAATTTAGTAATTTTATAGACGATCACAGGCCATAAAAATACCTCAATTTACACGTAAACAGTGCACGCATACTTGCATGAATACGTCACGGCTGACGTAATTGTGGCTACAATAATCTATAACACACTTATTCATGCATAATGAATAAATGTACTTATATTTGTAAATACACTCACAAAACCACTCAGGCACAATTAAAGACATCTCATATGCTTATTGTGAGAACAGGTGTGTTATATCACAGATCTAAGAATGGTTAATAATCCTTTAAAGTGATGACTAGCTAAGGTAGTCAGGACAGATGCGCGCACAAATTATAGCCCTCTTCATGTGGTGCCGTGACCAGGATTGGTATTTAACAGTGAATAAATTTAATTTTATTCACGGCCAAAAAGAACTTAAAACACAACGTAGATAAGAAAGGAATAACTATTGATATCTGACTTGAAAAAAAAAAAAAAATTTTTTTTTCATATATATATATATATAATACATATGTAATACAATTATTTTGGAATATAGGTCAAGTATGGAAAAATTAATCCATGCGTAGTGAACCATGGAATATTTTATGTACTCCGGCAGATTTGATCATGAATTGGATAAATTGCTTTGAAGTTGTTGTTGGGGAACGTTCTGGTCGGATATAGACTAATTTAGAGAGGCGCACGATTACGAGTAATCACATCGCGTGTTCTCTAATGAGCCAGTGACCTACAAGACGCATCGGAGGAGCAGGACGAAGCCGTGTCAAGAACTAGCATCGCACATAACACGAGGGAAGTCTTTGTTTATTTTTTTTAATTTTGAAAAATTAAATTTAAAAAAAAAAAATATATGTAAAAAATATTTACATTATGATCTATCAACTCTAAAATTTAAAGATATTAACAAACTAGGTTATGCTTATAATTAAACATTGTGAGTTGACAGACTTCTTTTGTTATATCGAAACTTTGCGAGTGTGTCTATCTAGAATCCAGATTTTATACGGCGATATCGGTCGTTTCAAAAGCATATTGGTACCGTGTTTATAAGTATACGTACTTTAGTATTATCGAAAGGACATTGTTGACAGATCGGTGCCACTTCAAAGTGAAGGTGACAAGTGTCATAAATTTTGTTTATTTCAATCTGCGGCCGACTATTTCAGTTGTTGGAGAGACGGTGCAGTGTGGGCTGACACACTACGCACGTGTCCGACCGCTAGACGGTGAACACGAGGCGGGCCAAAAACCCAGCTGAGGGCCCAGTTCGGCGTATCGCGATTGTGATACCGCACCGCGGGGCGTCTCGGTGTCGCAGATGCGGGCGACGTGCCGCCTAACGGGTTTGCTGCATGCCATCTTTTTATAAATTTAAATAATCGCGTTAATGAATATAGGATTTTAATAGATATAGGATAACATTACTTTATTTTACTTTTATTTTATTTTATTTAAAGTGCCAGTGGCCTTTATACATTTAATAAATAAGATTTAAGGTAATTAATAATAAATACATTGAAAATAGTAGGGTTTTCTCTGTGGTTAGGTGGTTGTGCTGTTTGTTGCACCTATTGAGTGTTACACGTTATAGTATGCGTAAAGTTTGAGATCGGGATAATATAGAAAGTGAGCCTTAAAAGAAAAAAAAAGGAGCACAAAGGGATCGGTATTGATTTAGGCCGTTTTGTTTAGAGAAAGTGAAACTTAGTAAAGGACTTAGCTAGGTGGAGTAGATATAGTTAAGTAAAGTTGTGAAGGAAAGGTAGGAAAATGTCTTCCTCAACTAGACAGCGAGGTCGTAAGCAGAAGACGGTTGAGCGCGACGCGGGAATGCAAGTAACGCCAGAACTCCTAACGGGTATTTTAGAGATGACAAAAAAATTCGGAGAAGTAATTGAGCGTTTAGATCGTCTAGAACGAGCGCAGGTTGACAACGTAGTTAATGTAGATAGGGCGGCCATCTCGGGGCCTGCTACTATTAGTTCTGAGTCGGGTACTATGTCGACGTTGACTTCTGACACAAGTAGTACGTCTACTATGACCGGAGCCACGGTGGCAAAAGACAGGGCGCCGGTTTGCGTAATGAGGCCGACACTAGAAAAACCTATCTTTACCGGGAGGGGCGGGTTGACACCGGTGAGGTTTTTGAAAAAGGTAAAAAAATATCTCAACGCTACACAGTCGAACGCGAATGCATTAGATATCGTTACGGAGTGTTTGCGTGGACATGCACAGACCGTTTTAGAATTATACAGCGATAATTGGAGGACATTTACTGATTTTGAGAGAGACTTCTTAAAAGCTTTCTGGGGAGAGCGCGAACAAGAAAGAGTACGTTATAAGTTACTGCATGCGACGTACAGTAATAATGGGGGTGCGTCGATGGAAGAACATTTTGCGGAATACTACGACAGTGTGCGTTCGTTCACTATCCCATTAGGGGAACGAGAAGCGGTAAACTGTATAATGCGACATTTTCCCGGGGAAATTCAGCGCTTGTGGTTTACAAGGCAAGGGGCAATCTCAGCACTCGACGCCCTAGAGTTCCTAAGGAATATGGAACAGAATGTGCAAGTAAGAGAAGTGTCGAAATCGGGTCCTGAGTTGTGGAAAAGCCGAGGTAGCTTGAGGCGGCCGAACATTATTGCGGCCACAGACAGGAAAAGAAGGGAGGTTCAGACGAATATGATACACGCCTCGCGAACGTACAGAGGTAATGCGATTCGAGGACGCGGCGTAGCAAGAGGGGGACGCACAGGTGTGACAAATCGATACGAAAGACGAACGCCTTACCCGGCCATAAATTGGAGAAGTGAAGGAGCAGGTACGAATGTCGCACGTACAGCGGAACCCAGACAAGCGACCGAAAAGCAACCCGCAATAGTCGATTTAGGAAAATCGGGAAACGAGAAGGCTGCGGATTAGTAAGAGTCGTGAATTCGCGAGGCCCTGTTGAAAACCGACTTGGGATTAGTATTTTAAGAGCAGATTGTACATACATGAACAAAGGACACAATAACGGGGAGGGGAGAACTGCTATGTCTAATATGCTCAAATATATGTGTAAATACGGGTGGAATGTTGGAAAGGGTTTGGGGAAATCAGAAAATGGAAATAAAATCCCGATTGATACGAATTCAGATTCCGAAGGATTCCTAGTAGAATCCGTTACAGATTTATTATCCAAATGGGACACAGGGACACTGTTAATATGTAAATGTGGAGAAAGGGTGTGTACTGGTTGTAATACGAGACACACGAGAAATACTAGTTCGTATATGATACATGGAGAAGAGGATGACTTGTTGGACGCAAAGGAGAAATACTATTCGCTGCCCGCCTTGCCCGAAATTGAAGTCAAAGTAAACGGTGTCGGGGCGAGAGCCTTATTGGATACCGGTTCGCAGGTTACTTGTGTAACTGAAGAACTGTTTGACACATTGAGGCAGAATAAGGAAATACCAGAGTTACCGATTCCGGCCTTACATATACAAGGGGCTTTTGGATCTAGAAGTTACAAGATTAGCAGTGTACACATGGTGTCGATAGAATTGAATGCACTTGTAATTGATACACCTGTACTGGTATTGGCAAAATTACCGAAACCAGTTATATTGGGATACGATTGGCTGCTGCGCGTTCGGGCAGTAATTACATGCGGAGAGAATAATAAATTGAATGTGGACCACCTGGGAGTACGTACCACAATAAACATAGGAGAGACAGGTAGTACGGCTAGAGGAGCGGCATTTTGCGTGCTACAACAGATAAGTGAATTCGAACAGTCAAATGAAACAGAACAGTCGTTACGCGAGCACGTAAGGTTGTTAGATCTGTTAGAAGAAGAAAAGGCTTTGTTATTGCCTGTATTAATTAAGTACAGAGAAGTATTTTCAGCCCATCCTGGACGAACGGACAGGTATACGCATAGGATAAAGATGTTAAATGAAGAGCCGTTTATTAAAAGATCCTATCCTGTAAACCATGCTCACCGAGAAAAGGTGAAAGCTAAGTTAGATGAACTCGAAAACTTGGGAGTCATACAACGAGAAGCGACTCCTTATAGCAGCCCCATGACTTATACATTAAAGAAAGACGGAAGTATTAGGATCTTGTTAGACGCGCGCGAGCTCAATAAACGAATGGTAGGCGAATCGGAAGCACCTCCTCTGACAGCGGAAATATTGCAATCTTTTCACGGCGTGAAGTACATGACGCTATTAGATTTGAATAATGCATATTATAATATTCCGTTGCATGAAGACTCGAGGAAGTACACGGGTTTTACTTTTATGGGGAAAAGTTACACCTATAGGGTATTACCTCAAGGTCTTAAAACATCGGTCAGTTCCTTCACAAGAGCCATGGACATAATGCTGGGACCCGAGGTGCGTTCCTTTTGCATTAATTACTTAGATGACTTAGTAGTGTTCACTAACGGGACGGTACAGCTTCACTTAGAGCACTTAGGATTAGTTTTACAGAAATTACGGGAAGCGAAACTGACGTGTAGTTTGTCTAAGTGTTGTTTTATTAGGACGGAAATTAAACTTCTGGGGCACATCGTTAACACACAGGGTGTCAGAATGGACCCTGATAAAACACGGGCGATACAAGAATACCCGGTCCCGAGAACCGTAAAACAAGTGCGAGCGTTTTTGGGCTTCATTAATTATTTTCGGAAATTTGTATATAAATATGGAGAGGTGACACGTCCTTTGTGCGATTTGTTAAAGAAAGGACAAAAATGGCGATGGGGAGAGAAAGAAAATAGTTGTTTCGAGCGTATAAAGTCGTTGTTTATTGAAACAGTGATGTTAAAACACCCTATACCCGGAAGTAGGCTGTATGTACAGTCGGACAGCAGCGACATTGGAGTAGCAGGGTTTGTTTATCAATATGACAGTCAGAAATTAGTCAATGTAATAGGGTTTTGCAGCAAGGCGTTCACTGACGCAGAAAAGCATTGGACTGTCTCTGAGAAAGAACTGTGGGCGATAATTTATACTTTGAAAAAGTACGAGACCTATTTGCGTGGAGTTAAGATAATAATACGTACAGATCACAAAAGTTTGAGTTTTCTACATAGTTGGAAGATACTACACGCGCGCATGCAGCGGTGGGTGTTTTACATAAATCAATTTGATTTTACAATAGAGTACGTCAAGGGTAGGGACAATATAGGCGCAGACGTGATTTCTCGATATTTATGTGAAACTGGAGAATCTCAGGTGAATAAGCAGACTTACCCGTTAATGTGTTTGTTCACGGCGGTTGGTGATAGAGCATTGGTAAACAAACTGAGTTTGTTGAAAGATTTGCAATTAGAGGATGTAAAGTTGCGAGGCATTATTAAGAAATTGCAGGAAGAAAAGCCTGACGTTGAGACGAAATATTGCAAGCTGAAGGGAGATATTTTATATCACCAAGGCAGGGGAAAAGAAAAGGAGGTAGTGTATTTGCCGGAAGGTGTGGTTAATGAAGTGATCTTGAATGTGCACGAGAACTTGGGTCATTATGGAAGGTATAAATTGTGTACGGCTATGCGAAAGCGTTGTTATTTCCCACATATGAAAAAGCGAGTTGTGGAAGTTATAAGGTCGTGTCCATTATGTCAAAAGGCAAAACATGAGAGAGAGTATCTGGCAGGGCCTAGCAAGGCTGTATTAGTAGAAGATATCGGCGAAAGTGTGTTTGCTGACATATATGGTCCATTGCCGAGTGGAAAGTTTGGAATGCGTTACATATTTGTAATGCAAGACCTGTTTAGTAAGTTGATAAGGTTATATGCATTACGAAAGGCGACAGGACGCAGTACTTTGGGGTGTGTGAAACAATTCCACACAGAAATCAGTATTAAGAACCTGGTAACAGACAGGGGGGCGCAATTTACTTCTCGTTTATGGGAGAGAGAGTTGCACAGACTAGGAATTAAGATTTCACACACATCGCTGAGAAATCCTCGCGCGAATCCCGTCGAAAGAGTTAATAAAGAATTGACTCGTTTATTTAGAACGTATTGTAGTCATTCGCACAGGAGTTGGTTGTCAATCTTACCAAGGATTGAAAATTTATATAATAACGTCACACATGTTGCTACAAGATATACTCCATATGAAATCATTTACGGAAAAGGGGATGTCCTGAATTTCGATAAAGCATTACCCAATCGGGGGACGCAGGAGGCGTGCCTAGACGTTGTAAATATAAGAAAGAACGTTCTGAAAAATTTGAGAGTAACAGCTGAGAAAAGGGTTGCATATAGAAATCAAAAATACAAATTTGCCACATATCATATAGGTGATTTGATAAAATTAAAGGTGTTGCCCCGATCCGACGCTGATAAAAAGGTAACAAAGAAATTCTCTTTACTGTATGACGGTCCTTATAAGGTCGCGGCAATACCCTACCATAATGTGTATACATTAGTGGACCCAGATACAAATGCTGTAAAGGGAAACTATAACGCAATACATCTGGCTAAATACTATAACGTTACGTAATCTATAGATAGAGTGTAACACGCAGAGGTAGTATAGTGTAGAATACTAAAATACACACGTATAATCTGGTTGATTGCGTACGCGTTCGTTGTTTCATGTTGCTTTGGTAGTATATATAAAATGGCTGACTTTGTAGCACACACACGGTGGGCTACATAAAGTTAGGAAAGCAAATGATTGTGGGATAGGTGATGCTGGAAATCAGTTGGATGAGGAAGTCGCGTCCCTAGCCTTAGTGCCACTATTAGTTAACTATAGCTAGAAATAAGGTGAAATGCATGTTCAAAAAAAAAAAAAAAAAAAAAAAAAAAAAAAAAAAAAAAAAAAAAAAAAATATTAGAAAAAAAAAAGGAAGATGAAATTGGGGCGTCGTCACACTCTATCTGGGAGGGGACTGAGGTGGCCCCAGCATTGTATATAGATAACTGTGTAAGATAGGTATATATGTATTTGATTTTAGATAAGCTATCATACATTTATACTGTAAATAACCATAAACTGAGGCAAACAGAATCGGGGCAAGACGCTAGTTGTATATGGGGTATTAGGACTCATAAATTTGATAATTTGTTGCTTTCACATGTTGTATGTTAAGCCCAAAAGTGCTTATGGCGGATTTCGCTTAAAAGATCAAATTTATGATTTTATACGTGTCGACGTTGATAAGCGAGCTGTGTCAAGTATATAGCACAGACGTGTGACGCAATTCTCTAAAGTTGGTTTTGAGATTTATGGTAGTTTGGAGCCAAAAATTCCGATACACACTCTCAAAGCGTCGTTAAGAAAGGACCTCAAGTTTACCCGAGCGCAAGGCAAAATTTTTTTGTAATTCTCCGAAACTACAATAGACTGCGCCCTTACGGGGAACGATACAAAATAATTTGGATAAATTGCTATGCGAAATTCGTGAAGTGATTTATCGTCGATTGAGGCTAGATAATAATTTCTTTTACTAATATCAGTTTCGAAGAATGATACATGGCAGGTATTTACAGTAAACGAAGGAGATTTGTACGAATGGTCAGTTAGTTAGTATGTTGCGAAAGTTGGGATGTAAAACGATTTCTGATCGAAGTTGCACTGATCACGTGCAGAGCATCTGTGTTCAAGGGTCGAGGGTGCTTTTCGGTGTCAGGTAGAGACGCCGGGGTGTACCTTTTACATAAACAAAACTGCTGTGTGGATTTAAAATTGTGGTAAAACATTGAAATATATATGAAATGAATTATGCACGTTATACATTTTATATTGTTCAATCCGTATTGGTCACAAAACCCTGTAGGAGAAAGTTTTATATCGACCTTATCGCTATGCAAACAAGATTTGAATTACAGGCTTGGTTTTGGATTTTAAGTAAAGTATCCGAGACGCACTTTGTGACTAAGTTACGGTAAATGAGGGTTTTACTCGTGTTACGACTATTATAAATATGACGACTACACCTACAAACAATTAACTGTAAAGTACAAGACAGAAATAAAATTATACTAATTACTCGAGTGAATTTCGATATTAGTGGCGACATCTCGTTAAGGAAAAACGAATTAGTCAAAATACGGAATTTAGTCACAAACTTTCGGTTTGAGGGTTAGGGGTATGAGACTTTGAGTATATAGACATAAGGGCGAAAATGGTACGAGCGTGCTGATTTGCGAACTTATAGGAGAGGGTTTCATGTTAGACGGAGATATATAGAATGAGAGACGCGGGCGCAGAGGGGTAGTGGATTTTCAACCCTTGTGCCGAGCAGACGAAGACCGGAGCGGCGGAACGGGGCAAGCAGCTAGGCCGAGGTGTGTTGGCGTGTGCCCGAATTCGGTGAGAGTTTAACCTAGTTGAGCTGCTTTGAAGGTAAGCGCAAAGATTTTAGTTTACTAATATTTGTTTACTCTATTTTATAGAGATAATTGTTTCAACTGTTGATTCCATTTGGATATTCGATATTTAATTATTTTACTATCCCGAAACCACGAAAGGGGTAGATTATAACTACGGTTCAAATTCATAATAGCACATTTGTCTAAAATTGAGTTTATTCTACCAAAGAGTATCGAAACAATAAATTTACTATATTATACCGTTTGAATCGAGAGTGCGTGTGGTTGGAATAACCGAATTGATTAATATTCAAGTTCATTATGATTGATTGCAAAGAAACTCGGCTACATTTTCAGCCGGTTAAATTTAAGGTTTCGTTCATTGTTAATTTTATTTTTTGAGGTCTGATCGAGGTCTGATTTAATTATAAAATAGAGAAGTTGCTCATTTCATATTTTAAAAGTTAATATCATGTCGCAGCTTGTAATGTCGCGAGATGAATAGCGGCATGCCTCAATCAAAGATATCCAGTTTTAAATTTACATTCAGTTATACAAATAGTTCAGAAAATTAGTACTGCGAGGTCATGCCCTTAAAATTAAATTTAAATGTCTAATTTCGTTTGCCGACCAAAAGTATAATAACTGATAAGTCTGTATTGTATAAAAGATAAATACTTTTGCACCATTAATTTTATTGTTGATAAATACTGAGAAAGAGATAAATAATTGATGGAGTCAGAGGAGGCCATTTGTTTTGCAATTAATTATTTATCTTAAAGTAACATTAACGAAATAAAAGTAAATTCACCAAATGTAAATACGAAATTAGACTTGCTGGCTGAACTCTGACCGGAGCCAGCTCAAAAATAAAATGGTCTGGTTGGCACGAGGACATGCGAGGTTGGGGCATGTTTTACCTTCCATCCACACAAATGTGTGTATTAAACTCAATACGATTATCTTGCCAACAAATACAAAACTTGTGTAATGGATACAATTTCCTTTCATATACAAAAGGAAACTATGTAACTAATTGTTTATCACAAGTATAACACAAAGGTGTGTTAAATTAATTTAGACTGAACTCGGTACTAGCGCACATACACGTGTGTGGTATTTAATATTGTCAATATATTTATATAAATAGAGTGATTTAACACAAAGCTAAAAGTAGTCATTGTTCTATTGACCAAAGCTCTGAATAATATGTGCACAATACATTGTATTAGATGGAAATATACTAAATACATGAGTGGTGATAATTCACAGTCAAAATATTGCTCGATATAATTAGCTGAGTTAACTCCAGCTGCTATCTTGTCCAGAGTTAAAATAATAGAGGTTTTCTGCCTCATTTAGATATTAACAAAGTAAAGTCAGTCCTCTCACTAATATAGTGCCAGATAAATACTGACGGACAACAGTTGCATATAAAAATCAAGCGAGGCAGTCACTGACCCCTTGCAACAACAACTATATACAGCATCGAAATATATGCCAACTATCATAAGATCAAGCGAGGCAGCCAACGGCCCCTCGAGATATATATATATACACGCAGGTAGGCGTAATACGCCCTGCATGATCGATTTGCATAAAACGCATATCACGAGGCAGTCGGAATCGACCCCTCACACGTATGAAATGTATACCTATTGCGTAAAACAATACTCGGGCAGGTGGATACCACCCCCCGCATGACAAATTGTCAAGGCTGGCCAGCCAAAACACATGTATGCAAATCTATGCTGAACCAATCTTCGAAAACCGCCTAATTGTTTTTCTTTCGAGGACTGCGTTTGGAATTCCATTCAAGGTAAGTGCACAGGGAGGCCTTTTGGGCGTTGTGAAACATGCTCGTTTGCGTGAGACGAGTGTTTGTAGTAAAACGCTCGCTGAAAGTGAAGTCTTCAGGTGACAAAACGTAGTTTCGTCCTCTGAAGAACAGCGGACAGTCTCTCAAAGAAACGCACATCGGCCCAAAGTCGGGATTTTGTTATCAATTTATTAATAAAACCCCGAGGTCCCGTTAGCCTAAGGGCCAAGTTTGAGTGGATTACTAGGCGAATCAGTTTTCGACCGAAAATACAATACATATAAGCAACGACTTACTTTCATAAACTTATCCCTGATCAATACAGGAAATTCGAATTTAAAAACACTAAATCAAATGTAATTAAAAAGGAACAAGATGACCTTATTCATTACAATAACAAAAGTTACCCCAAAACATCGGCGTTTGTTATACAACATCCCGATAGTCCGCTGTCCTATTTTGCGCCCATATAACGGTAAATAAGTTGCCGAAACCGAAAGTACAATTTAAATAGGGCGTAACTATTCGTATCCGAATACTCGCTAAATATCATCGAGTTATCATTACTTTACTCTCAAATCAATTTAGTAATTTTATAGACGATCACAGGCCATAAAAATACCTCAATTTACACGTAAACAGTGCACGCATACTTGCATGAATACGTCACGGCTGACGTAATTGTGGCTACAATAATCTATAACACACTTATTCATGCATAATGAATAAATGTACTTATATTTGTAAATACACTCACAAAACCACTCAGGCACAATTAAAGACATCTCATATGCTTATTGTGAGAACAGGTGTGTTATATCACAGATCTAAGAATGGTTAATAATCCTTTAAAGTGATGACTAGCTAAGGTAGTCAGGACAGATGCGCGCACAAATTATAGCCCTCTTCAACACCATAAGCATCCGAAAAAAATTAAGCCATTTTTTAGACGATAAAAAACATTGCCTGACTTATTGGCCGAGTGGTTAGAGACCTTAATCGCAGAACCAAAGATCACAGATTCAACTCCCGCCCGAGCCTAATATTTGTGTGCATCAACATGTCTATCTGTTTGGTGTCTGAGTGCAAAATATCTATGTATGTATATACTGCAAAGAATATTAAGCGTGTGTATCAGTTGTCTAGTGCCCATAATACAAGCGAAAACTTGCTTACTTTGGAACTAGATGGCGCTGTTAAGATTAATTTCCATTCAACTTGAGTTCGTTAAATAGAGCAAAGTATTATGGAAACTGTCTTATTACTTGTATAATTCAATTTCGTTATAATACACTTATATTTTTTTAATTTATGTTTCATAAAAGTGACTGGGTAAGGGTAAGACCATATTTTCTAACGTACAGTTTTTATGATCAATTGGAAACATATTGGTATAATATGTTAATGTTTCTGCACATTATGCTTCGAATGGTTTATTAAAAGAAGGCAACCCTTTACAGTTAATACAAACTTTTTATCAAAATGACCTAAACTTCACATGCGCCATTCCGAAAAAAATCTTAATTAAGCTGTCGTAAATCAGTGACTGGAAATCTATTTCAACTCTATACTCTTTATGGATTTCTTAATATGTCGTCATTTGGTCGTCAAGTTTCGTTCAGTCAATCACCTTTTTAAAAAATCAAAAGAACTAATTTTTTTTTAATTTTTAACCATATTTTGGATATAAAACAAAAAGGTACCTATACTATAAAAAGTGATCCTATCGAATTGACCATTCCCAAATTTTTTAAATAAATTCTAATAAATTTTATTTAAGAATATGTGATTTTAATTACAAAATAGGTAATTTATTTGAGGAATGGGACAATAATCAACAGTTTAATTAAAGAGTTCGTACAAATATTTCACACAATGATTTTGTTAAATTCTTAATTAATTTGCTCACTGCACGCGCATAGTTTATGAATTGTTCCATATACATCGTTCATAGTCGAATAAAACACTTTTATTACAGTCATTCATACATTCTGCTGCGATTATCTTGGGAAAAAAATCTTGAAAACATAGGATAATTGTGTTTCTGGTATCATTGGCAAATAATGTTGCTACAATAAAAAAGAAAAGTTGGCACACAGTAACTGGTATCACTGCTCCTGGCCCCCGTAGGTATGTCCATGACCGCGGCGAACAAGTTGCCTGGGCCTGATCGGGATAAAAGTGATGTTCATCCTTCTGTGATAGATATCTACAAATTATTTAGCTAGATGTTAACTGATACTTGGTGGAAGACCCTCTAAAAAAATAGAAAGTAAGATTGCATACTGCACAAAATATCTCCATTTGAAAAAAAAAAGAAATTATTGACATGGCAATAATCTAAAATTATGATAATTTCTTGCAGTCTTTAATTCTCTTTTTAGTCATAGAGAACATCAAATTTAGTTACAATTTTATATACCGCCCGCTGCACAAACATCCATCATGGGGCAGAACCAGCAGTATGTTCAATATCTAATGCAAAATAAATTTTAAAGGCGTTGAGGGTTGTTCTAATGTCGGAGAACTGGTAGCTAATATCCTTCATACTACAAACTATACATAGGCTGAACTTTTTATCGCCATCCTTCTAACATAATGATCTTTTGTGAAAAACTGATGAATGTCTTTTTTGCTTTTAGTATAGTTGAATACGAAAATATTGAGATATGACAGCAAAAACGATGATAACGTCAATTTAAATCGTCTCATAGCCTTTGTTGCAAATGTAGTTTTCACTAAATGATGTCGTTCACAAATGCTGCTCCTACTCGTAAAAAAACCATCTGTGAAAATTTTGGTGAAAAGGCCTAGGGGACAATTTAAATTGGTGATATCATCAACGAATTCCAAAAATACAAATCCAAAAAGTGCAAATTTTCTCTTCGTGCTTATTCGGCTTAAAACCGTAACATTGCAAAAGCTTTAGCTGGTTTTGGTCATTCTTTGACTAAAATCTAATCAAAGTAAACGAAATTGAAAAAAAAAATAATTGAATCCATTATTCATTTTGATCAATATACAGTCCATAGTTGATTTATAACAATACTGAAGTGTTTTTACCTTTCGCAATGAGGCGTATTTAAAAAATTTATATCAACTTATGTACAATCATTAAAAAATCCAGTTAAAATCCACTTATCACGTTAAAAAATGTTCATAATAAACATAATATTGTACAGCACCAACAGTTTTTTAAGTATACTTTTAGCTATTTCCCTCCAAACAGAGTCTTGCACGTTTTTGTACATTAACTTGCAATTTACGAAGCACTACAGTGTTATCTTTCACTTCATTAAATGCACGCACAATATTTAATTTTAAATCCTCGAGACTTTGGGCCTCCTTAACGTAAACTCGCTGCTGAATTTCTCCCCATAAAAAAAAGTCACATGGGGTTAAGTCCGGTGACCTTGGTGGCCATGCTATGGGACCCCCCGGACCGATCCAGCGATTACCGTATTTAGTGTTTAAGAAATCACGAACGTCGGCGGCGTAATTGGGTGGTGCACCGGCCTGTTGAAAATAAAACTCGCGATGAGCTATCAGCGCGATCGGAGCGTCGTCCATGAAGTCACCTATTACTGTACTTAATGTTTGAAGATACGAGGTTACAGTCAGTGGCTCCTCTATGAAATAGGGCCCTAGAATTTTATCACCGACAACCCCGGCCCACACATTTGCACTAAAACGCACTTGATGATAAGTTTCTCTCATCATGTGCGGGTTCCGTATTAACCACCAGTGTTCGTCGTGTTGGTTGTATAGTCCAACGCTCGTAAATAAGGCTTCGTCAGTCCATAAAATAACCGCATCAGGGTGCGCGATCAACCACTCGCAGAAGGCGCGACGGGGTGCTGCGTCTTCTTCGTGTAACGATTGCACTTTTTGAAAACGATTTGGGGACAGCCCCGCGGATTTCAGCAGCTTCCGAACGGTGGACTGACTGACGCCGAAGCGTCGTGCTACCTCACGTGTACTCGCGCCTAGATTTCTTTCAAAGAAATCAACGATTTTGTCTTGTAACTCGACTGCTAAACTTTGCCTACCACGCATATCAGCATGTGAAGGCGTAGTAAATTGCCCATAGTCCAATAGTCGTTGGTTTGCAGCCAAAATAGTTTGACGGTTCGGTACAGTGGCGTTGGGTGAACCTCGCTTGTGAAGCTTAGGGAGGCTGACTTCTTTGTAGAGTCTCTGGGCTCCGTTTAAACTTTCACCACTCAAAATGTAACAACGCACCATTTCGTAGTACTCGTGGTTTGAATACATAGTTATTAAATCCGTCCAGGCGCGGGCGGCTGGAGTGGTAAGACGCGTGCGCGCGGGTTTTAACAGGAGCACAGGTCAACGTCACTTGTCGTGAGTGAACGCCTAGGAGACTTCGAAGCGTGCAGGCTTCCACTTATTACCATTGACCTTTGTTGATACAGGGGCCCCTTGTTTCAGCAGATATGGGATTCACCGCAGGGCAGTTAGAATTCCTTGTTCCTCTCCTACTATTAGGATTAAAAAAATAATTACACAACGGTAAACGTTATCAGATCTTAATAAAAAAGGGGAAATTTAATTTTATATACGAATAGTGTCGTGATAGCCCAGAGCGCAACGAACCTATCTCAAATTTATAAGGCCCCATAGGGGCATGGTTCGAATCCGGGCGTGTACCAATGAGTTTTTCTGACTTAAGTACACAATATCACTGACACCGTGCTTCGGAGGACACGTTAAGCAGTCGGTCCCGGACGCTGTCAATAGATGGCGGTCGTTACAGTTCCCAACCCGCAATGGAGCAGCGTGGTGGACTTAAGCTCCAAGCCCCCCTCCTCACCCTGGGGGAGGCCTAAGCCCCTGCAGTGGGTTAAAAATGGGCTGATAATGATACCAATATGTAATTATAGTTTGATCGAAACCGCTGTACCGCGCCTAAGTAAGATCTGCTCTGTCAGTCCGTCGTTAATGCTTAGCAGCTGTTTCCCTCCGCGGCGCGCTCATGCCAAGGCGCAGTACAGCGGTTTCGGTCAAACTATAGAAAATGTTTGACGAACCGATTTCAATGAAAATTTGCAGACGTTCAAAGGGAATTATCGGGGGTGACTTAGGTTACCTTTTGTCTGTCTATCTGTTCGAGCTGATATCCAAAATGACTGAACCGATATCAATGAAACATGGCAGACGTGCAGAGGGCATTATCAGGGGTGATATAGGCTGCTTTTTGTCTGTCTGTCTGTCCCGCTGTCTGTCTGTTCGAGCTGGTCTCCGAAAGATCTGAACCAATCTCAACGAAACTTCACAGATATTATAGAAACATTATCAGGAGTGACATTAAAAATAGGTAACATTTGCTACTTTTGTCTGTCTGTCTGTCCCTCTGTCTGTCTGTTCGAGCTGATCTCCGAAACGGCTAAACCGATTTCAATGTAACTTGGCAGGCGTGCATAGGGCATTATCGGAGGTGACATAGGCTGCTTTTTTTTGTCAGTTTGTTCCGGCTAATCTCCAAAACGGCTTTACCGATTTCAATGAAACTTTGCAGACGTGCAGAGGATATTATCGGGGGTGACATAGGCTACTTTTTGTCTGTCTGTCCATCTGTCTGTATGTTCGAGCTGAGATTCAAAACGGGTGAACCGATTGTAATGAAATTTCACAGATATGATAAAAAGATTATCAAGAGTGACATACGACACTTTGTTTATTTGTCTGTCTGTCCGTCTGTCTGTTTGTTCGAACTTATCTCCGAAAGGCTGAACTTATTTCATTTAAACTTTCAAAGATGTGAGTAAAAGGTTGTCAGGAGAGCCATACAATACTTTTTGTTTGTCTGTCTGGCCGTCTCTCAGTCTGTTCGAGCTAAACTCTAAAACATTTAAACCAATTATAATGAAACTTCGCAGACGTGAAAAGACGGGTGTGAGGAATGACATAGGCTACTTTTTGTTACTTTGTCTGTCTGTCTATATGTATGTTCGAGCTAAACTTTAAAGTTTTTAATGAAACTATGCAGACATTAAAAATAGGGTGTTAGGAATGATATACATAACTTTTTGTCCGTGTGGTTGTTTGTCTGTCTTTTTGTTTCGGCTAATCTCCAAAACGACTAAACCATTTCTATGAATCTTCGCAGACAAAAAGGGTTATCAGGAGTGACATAAGTAGATTTTTGTCTGTCTATTTATTACGGCTAATCGTCGAATCGGCTGATCCGATTTTACTGAAATTTTGCAAATATAACGAGGGCGTCGTCAGGAGTCAAAAGCAATTTTTTAAATATACATATAAAAAATCGTAGTGTCTGTTAGTCTGTCTGTTTCGGTTAATCTACAAAACGGCTGACTGATTTTGAGACGGACTTGTGGGAAAACTATTCTTCGTGCTAAAATGGCTAAATGGATTTTTATGAAATTAGGTAAATATAGAGGTTTCTTAGGTAGTTAACTTTCAGGATGTTCTAGAATGTGTTACAAAGTTCTGGAGCATCGCGTTCCTTTAACTGTCCCGGTACAACTGTGTAGTCCACGCGAGCAAAGCCGCGGGCGGAAAGCTAGTATCTCTATATAAATACATGAAGAAAAAACTTTAGATCCTTTTCGAAGTACACTACGCGCACGGAGGAGTGTGAGATTTTTATTGTTAAAGTTTACATAGAAAGGGAGTGCCAAAAGCTAAAATCTATATGTACCTAATATGTGTTACAAATACTGTCTACCATAGGAGTTAATAGTCGGTCGTTTGATGCTGTTTGAATTGACTCACTCTCACATATTTATTATTGGATTAAAAAATGTGTATGGTCGAATGTAGACCACTATGCGACTCCTAGTTAACTATAATTCATAAACATTTTCTTTGTTTCATTTTTCTAGTATGTGAAGTATAAAGTAGTATTTATCACTCTGGAGAAAGTGCGATTCCCACTTTGTTCCCACCAAGACTCTCCGCCTGCGGCGTCGGGCCTCAAATACACACTCAGCGGTAATTGATCACTTTCTTCTCTCGATGCGCAATCTACAATACTATTTATCTCTCAGTTATATGCATGGTGACCTACCCCAAATATTTTTTTATTTTTTTATTGGTTTAGATGGTTGAAATCAAACAGGTACTACCCATAATATTGCTGTTAAGATTGAACGTTTTGGGTCTGAGCACTAATGACAGAGCTGGCAGTGTTGCCCTTGCAGAATCATAGAATCAAAATGACTTGTTCAGTATGAAAACAAAAACTTGAAATTGCATATTTTTAATTAAATATATTGTGGATTTGCCATTGTCTAACCGCAGAAAAATACGAATACACATTATTGTTAGAAATAACAAAGACCAAGATAGAAATAAATAAAACAAATTACACTAAAAATAATTCTGGGATAAATTTTACAAAATTATATTAATTAAAATATGAAATTACTATTTGATTTTCCAAAACTATTATGTTACCTATAATTTTTGTTTGAAGTTTTAAAACTACTACATAGGAAAAATCTACTAAAAATTGTCACACTACAGCACTTGATTTGGCTCCATTACCATATGTCCAATCTTTATAGCAACATAACCAGGTAGTAGATGTTATTTGTAAACCTCCATAGTAGTATAGTAACCACAGGAACTTAAAAAAATTATAATCATTATATGGGGTTTCATTGGATAGGTATTTGAAATTAAAATATTATTGACTTTAGTGATATATGCTCTGAAAATTGTTAATAATGCGTGTCCTAAATTACCTACTTTCTATGCCATCAAATATGTACCTATCTAATCTACAAAATTAAAATTGAGCTTTTTACATGTAATAAATAATTTAAACAGTTATATTATGACATTTTTATGATAATAATACTGTTATCAGCGCTTCTGTTATCATCAGTGCTTTGTGTGGATTTAAGCAAGATATGTTTATATTAGATATAAATTTTTTTTTTAACCAAAATGAATAATAATTTTATTTATGTTCTCAGGCATAAGTGTAGGTTTAATAAATAAATTTGTATAAAATTATGATTGCATACACTACTATAGAAGGAACGTTAGGTTTGTGTTCAACTTCTCTTTGGAGGATTTTCGAATGTACTCCCTCCCTCGATCCACCTCATGACTATTATTAATGTTCAAATGTTTCTTCCCTTTCTTCAAACCATAAAATTTGTGAAAATATTTGTCTTCCGATACTTTCAAAAGTCTTTAGAATTTTATTGATAGTACTGATTAGTACCTACCGCTACCTAATAAGTTTACAGCTTTTGAAATGAAAAAGTGAGTACTCTACAGCACAGTACTCTAATTTTGCTCACCATCAACTGATTCTCTGTGTTGCTACTTGTTATGACTAATCGTGTAGTCGTGGTTGTAAAGCCTCCGAGTTTGACCAATTGATGAAAATGATTCGAGTTTCTAATATTCAAGTCAGGTATAGTCAGATTTCAGCCTGCAATACAATATTTCAAATTTACATAAATTTACTATAGATTATAATATGTATGTAGGTACTCCTTCAACTAACATTTTTAATAATACTGAAACTTTAATCAAAGAAACAGGTAGATATTACCTATAATAGGTAAATGTTCATCATCCCTATTGCTAAAACTCAACTCCTACATATACTACATTAATTCAGGTTACTTGAAAACTTATGACACATTAAAACAAAATATTTTTACTCATCGCCGATGTATTACATAAATTTTTTTTAATTAAGGACTTACATTAACTTATTATAGATAATAGCATCTACCTACCTAGGCACTGCTTTGACTAAAATTTAGAAATAGATATGTTCTATAGTCATATCTATTTCTAATATATGTCAATGAGAATATATATTAATCATTGACATTATGGAATATGAATTGAACAAGTTGATTATGTACAAATGTGTAAGTATTAAAAAAATATTATATATTATTCTAGCAACAGAGTCATTATCACAATTGTGAACTATGTAAGATTACATTTCAAGTGCTAAAAAAGCATTACCTACCTAAATAAAAAAAATCTCATCTGCTGTTACACTGATTTTTTATATTGGGAACAACCCAAAAAATATTAAGTAATAAATAGAACACAGAAAGAAGCAACAAACCTTTCGGTGTAACTCTGGCATTTCTTAGATTTGTTTTGTCCAACACACAAGTAATCAGATATTTCAAATTATCATTTGCTAATAATAAACTTACTGTAGCTATATCTATGACTGTAGCGCATTCCAATGTAGCCTACTGAAAAGTTACAAAATATTTAATTAGGCTTATGGGGGAGGGATGTAGGAACCTCATGCAGTAAATATTTTTTTAAGGAAATAAAAAAAAATAATAAGGCTTATTAGTGGCTTGTCACTTAGCTCCGCTTCGCTTCTCGCATTATCACAAGCAAACCAGAACCTAACCTATTTTTTGGAAAGATGGACCACCAACCTATCTTAGCCAAATTTCAAATTGATCATTTTTATGAACACAATTTTCATCAGGCAACAATGGACAGCTGACCCAAACTTACGTTAACTCCATTCTCTGGTCTGCAAATTAATGAAATGCAAACAAATTTACAAGCTGAAGCATCCATTACAGAAAGTTAAAGCAAAACACCCACTACCGGGGCACTCAGTAAGTTATGACTGGTTGGATTATCATAGCAATATTATAGCATGCACTTAGAAACAGCTCATGCCAAACTTCTAGTTTGCTCCGAAATCGAAGTAAGTAGAATCGCAGTAGGAAAAATGGGTATTAGAGTCAAGAGTGGGTCTCGTACCTGCCCAAAACGCACCCACGCCATCATCTTTAGAGCGAATTAGAAGTTTGGCACAAGCTGTATTACACTGAAGAAATTTAAAAAAACTTTTTCAGTCCCTTCACCAGTTGTCTAAATGATATAAAACAACCTACTAAAAAAGACTAAAATACTAGATTTACCCGATTTACCATTCAGATTGATTTTTTATGTTTTAACGCTCCATTTATGTTTTAGAGCACATGAAAACTGCTTAAAAACATAAAATTAAGTTTGGATTTAGCTTAGTTTAGCACACAGCGCACACAGAATAGTCTACTCCACAGAGTACTTTGTACTATATTTTATTCTAGCATTTGAGTTATTGACACTTGTTCACATCAAGATATTAGAATTTTAGTATAGAGTAGTGTTACCACTACATACATAACTATGATACATTAAAAGAAACGTTTCACAGTTTGGGCATCTGGGCTAGGACATTGTACAGTACTTCAAAAATACATAATCAAGGAAATTAACAAGTTTTACTACGAATTCCAGCAATCTAGCGTGTTTTGTAGCCGCACAAAATGTTTTTTTTCTTTTTAAGTTAAACAGTTAAAACACTCTGACATGAAAATAGTGGTTTATAGAATGACAAACAAAACTGTCACATATCTTAACACAGTCATCTGCCAGGACAGTGACACTCCAAACAATTTTTTTGTCAAGATAGCACTGCCTACGTTTTGTGAAAGAACTATAAGGGTATGTTTGGCGTATTTCATGTGTGAACGAGATGGACGCCTACCGCAGGCAGAGCAATTGCGAAAGAAAATTGTTCAGAGAAGGCCTTCTGTTCTGACGCCATCTGAAGTTTGTCAATCTTGGCTGAATTTAACATAGGTCTATCAATATATGTCAAATCAGTATAGTCTTTGATATCGTAAAATATTGATAGAAATAATTTTTGTTCAACCACGATACTACATCAACAAAATTTTGTGTATTTTACGTAGATCTTTTTATTTTTTGTTATTTTTTAAAAAGCAGTATATTGAAACTAAAAATAAAGTGTTGCCATGATTGAGTCATATGGCTGTCTGCAATCACCATAAAGAGCGACTTTTTATTTTGTAATATTATTTGCCATAAAATTTTTTAATCCATAAAATTTTATTAAAATAAATATAAACGATTATTTTTAATATTATTATTTTATATTCAATATTATTAATTATGTTATCTAGGCATGATTTTTTCTTCATATAATTACGATAAGAAACCAGAAAGAACTTAATTTTAGAATGAAAAATACGTGTATTACCTATGATTTATTATTACAAAAGAAAATATTATAGTGTGTCATCATTAGCCGTCAAATAAAACTAGTTCTTTAGATTTTAGTAATGTTCACTATAATATGTACCTATTAGTTCAAATCTTTATTCCTAACTACATACATGGACGAGACGCCATTACAAGGTTAACCATACACAGTGTAGACGCGCGGTGCGCGGCTGTACAGTGATTCTCTGACCGAATTATTTTTTGTCGAGATAAATTTCTTACATCTCTTTCACACATGAAACGTGTACTGCATGTGTGAAAGAGATGGACGCCTAACGGACGAATAAAGAATTTGTTCGGAGTAGGTTTACTGTGCTATGGCGAACGATAAAACTCAAAAATGGTATTTAATGACTAACAAGTTAAGAGGGTATTATTTGTACTTACATTATTTTTTCTTACCGATGATAAGAAATGTAATTTTATTAAATTCATTTACCTTCCTATCATAGTTAGTGCAACCTAACACAATTTAATTTGGCATTTTTACGAATTAACAACGACGTTCCGAGCGTGACTGAGTTGACAAATGTCCTAAAACTAGAAATTAGGACACTTAACGTGGAGACATTGAGACACGTTGTGCGGCCGGTCCTTTATTTGTCTATGCTATGACTTATAGATTATAGTTTCAAGAACATTAACTTTAATCACGAAGTGTATTAATAACATATATTGATATTTAAATAAAAATGAATTTATAAATGCACAAAATTACGATTGAAACATTTGATTGATATAATTTATGGTACAACCAACACTGAGCTCTAGTTTACTAACTGTAGGTTAAATATGACAGGTTTTGGTGGAAAAGCATCGAGATAAAAGATACTTGGTGGAAGACCCCCTAAAAAAATAGAAAGATTGCATACTGCGGTAAGTATCGCCATTTGAAAAAAAAAGCAATTATTGACATGGCAATAACCTAAAATTATGATAATTTCTTGCAATCTTTAATTCTCTTTTTTGTCATAGAGAACATCAAATTAAGTTACAATTTTATAGACCAACTGCTGCACAAACATCCAACACGGGGCAGCATCAGCAGTATGTTCAATATCTAATGCAAAATAAATTTTGAAGGTGTTGTTGAGAGTTGTTCTAATGTCGGAGAACTGGTAGCTAACATCCTTCGATACTACAAACTATACATAAGCTCAACTTTTTATCACCATCCTTCTAATATAATGATCTTTTGTGAAAAACCGATGAATGTCTTTTTTCCTTTTAGTATTGTTCAATACGAAAATATTGAAATATGACGACACAAACGATGATAACGTCATTTAAATCGTCTCATAGCCTTTGTTGCAAATTGTAGTTTTCACTGAATGATGTCTTTTACAAATGCTCCTACTTGTAAAAACAACCATCTGTGAAAACTTTGATTGACAAGGCCTAGGGGCGGATTTAAATAAGTGACATCATCAACGAATTTCAAAAATACAACTCCAAAAGTTGCAAATTTTCTCTTCGTACTTATTCGGCTTAAAACCGTCACATTGCAAAAGCTTTAGCTGGTTTTGGTCATTCTGTGACTAAAATCTAATCAAAGTACCTAAATGAAATTGAAAAAAAAAATGAATTCATAATTCATCTTGAAAAATATAGTCCATAGTTGATTTATAACAATACTGAAGTGCTTTTTCCTTTCGCAATGAGGCGTATTTAACAAATTTGGATCAAATTATGTACAATCATTAAAAAATGTACATAATAAACATAATAATGTACAGCACCAACAGTTTTTTAAGTATACTTTTAGCTATTTCCCTCCAAACAGAGTCTCGCACGTTTTTGTACATTAACTTGCAATTTACGAAGCATTACAGTGTTATCTTTCACTTCATTAAATGCACGCACAATAGCTAATTTTAAATCCTCGAGACTTTGGGCCTCCTTAACGTAAACACGCTGCTGAATCTCTCTCCATAAAAAAAAGTCACATGGGGTTAAGTCCGGTGACCTTGGTGGCCATGCTATGGGACCCCCGGGACCGATCCAGCGATCACCGTATTTAGTGTTTAAGAAATCACGAACATCGGCGGCGTAATGGGGTGGTGCACCGGCTAGTTGAAAATAAAACTCGCGATGAACTATCAGCGCGATCGGAGCATCGTCCATGAAGTCAGCTATTACTGTACTTAACGTTTGAAGATACGAGGTTCCAGTCAGTGGCTCCTCTATGAAATAGGGCCCTAGAATTTTATCACCGATAACCCCGGCCCACACCTTTGCACTAAAACGCACTTGATGATGAGTTTCTCTCATCATGTGCGGGTTCCGTATTGACCACCAGTGTTCGTCGTGTTGGTTGTGTAGTCCAACGCTCGTAAATAAGGCTTCGTCAGTCCATAAAATAATCGCATCAGGGTGCGCGATCAACCACTCGCAGAAGGCGCGACGGGGTGCTGCGTCTTCTTCGTGTAATGATTGCAGTTTTTGAAAACGATTTGGGGACAGCCCCGCGTTTTTCAGCAGCTTCCAAACGGTGCAATGATTGATGCGAAAGCGTCGAGCTACGTCACGTGTACTCGCGCCTGGATTTCTTTCAAAGAAATCAACGATTTTGTCTTGTAACTCGACTGAGAACCTCTGACTACCACGCATATCAGCATGTGAAGGCGTCGTAAACTGCCCATAGTCCAAAAGTCGTTGGTTTGCAGCCAAAATAGTTTGACGGTTCGGTACAGTGGCGTTGGGTGAACCTCGCTTGTGAATTTTAGGGAGGCTGACTTCTTCGTAGAGTCTCTGGGCTTTGCGTGAATTTTCACCACTCAAAATGTAACAACGCACCATTTCGTAGTACTCGTGGTTTGAATACATTGTTATTAAACCCGTACAGGCGCGGGCGGCTGGAGTGAAAAGACGCGTGCGCGCGGGTTTTAAACAGGAGCACAGGTCAACCTCACTCGTCGTGAGTAAACGCCTGGGAGACTTCGAAGCGTGCAGGCTTCCACTTTTTACCATTAACCTTTGTTGATACAGGGGTCCCTTGTTTCAGCAGATATGGGATTCACCGCAGGGCAGTTAGTCATCCTTATTCCTCTCCTACTACTGGAATTAAAAAAATAATTACACAACGGTAAATGTTATTTGATAAGACAGATCTTAATAAAAAAAGGAGAAATTTAATTTTATATACCAACTAGCGACCCGCCCCGGCTTCGCACGGGTAGCAGAGCATATAAGTCGTAGTGTTTTCTGTCGTAGTGTCATATCAGCTTGTAAAGTCGAACATGTGGATTATATTTAATTAAATTTATATGTAACGTAATTTCATCCTACTTGGAGTATTTTTAATGTATTTTATTACCAATTCTGTAAATAATTGAAAAAGTAAAGAATATACACATAAAAACAAACTAAAATATTTCTTTATATATAACATTGATAATTTCTGCCCAAATCTCGTCTACACTCATCGTGATTACGTGCCGAAAGGGTAACTAAACCATAATTAAACAACAATTCAAAAATGTCGTCCTGCGTGTTAAAAACGTGTATCAATGAGTCAACTTCGAAGAAAAAAGGCGTAATTTATTATCGGTAAGTAAGCAAACCATCAACTAAAATCAATCAAAACAAATTTTTGCCTTTTGCTCCCATTTCTATATGAAAATCATAGATTATGGAGAGTGAACCGTACAGTTTGTATACGTAGGTATAAAATGTTGGGGAACTATATGACTTAGGTATAACTGATTATTTAATTATTTAAACCCATGCCATCTGTCTGTCACAGCGTATTTTTCAGTCAGAAACTTACTAAGCTAATTTTATTTAAGAGTAAGTAAACTTTATATCACATTAATTTCTTTACCGATAAGGCAAAGTGAGATAAAGTGTCGGGTGTAGTTAGTGCAAGCGCATATTTTAGTACTTATATTCAGTACCAATTACAGTTTAATATATAACTGATTTATTTATACGGAGAAATATGTATACACAGTATTAATTAAAATAGACATTGTAATCAAAACCATCAATTTTGCTTCTTTCAATTTATTTTACTACGTTTCCTTACATTACTCAATTCAATAGGAAGAATATAAACCAAGTTTCGCATGTCGCCTCTGTGATGACAACATCGTATATCTATGACTCATTAGTAAGTCTCTTTAGCTGCCTCGTGTGTACTCCGCAGTGCTCACAGTTGCTCACGTATGCACCGTTCGCGCCGTCTGTCACATAGTAATATTATTTCTATGTTTCTATGCCTCTTGTCCCGCTATAGTTTTTGTTTCGTGATATTTCCTAAGATATAAATTTAATTTGTATGGTGTAAAGAGCGATCATAATCTGCATGAAATGCTAAAGGTAAATAACATATTTAATTTGATAAGGATTAATACTTTATGCGAATAAATTGCTTTCCAATTACATCATATGACACCATCTTTTTTAAACATTAAAAAAAAAAGGTACCTATAGTAAGCTATCCATGAAAGATACATATGCCATCGCGGACTTTTCTTTAGTTCTATATAAGATACACAATTCCTCCATACATTATTTTGTTATATCTCAAAAGGATAAGGCAGCGTTTTCGATGAAAGCTCCCAGCCGGCTTGATTTTTTTTCGACTTCTTCAACAATAATCTTCATATTTCAATAAATTTCCGCAAAACATTCATAAATTATATACGTAAACCTTCCTCTTGAATTACTCTGTCCATTGGTGTCAATAATATGCCAAACCGTTCGGTAGTTTTTGAGTTTATCGCGTTCAGACAGACATACAGGCGCGGCGGGGAACTTTATTTTATAATATGTAGTGATTTGTAATTATAGTTTGCCCGAAACCGCTGTACCGCGCCTAAGTCAGATCTGCTCTGTCAGTCCGTCGTCAATGCTTAGCAGCCGTCTTCCCTCCGCGGCGCGCACATACCAAGGCGCGGTACAGCGGTTTCGATCAAACTATAGAAAATGTTTGACGAACCGATTTCAATGAAAATTTGCAGACGTTCAAAGGGAATTATCGGGGGTGACTTAGGTTACCTTTTGTCTGTCTGTCTATCTGTTCGAGCTGATTTTCGAAACAGCTAAACCGATTTCAATGAAAATTTGCAGACGTGAGTGGGCATTATCGGGGGTGAAAAAGGCTACTTTTTGTGTGTCTGTATGTTCAAGCTGATCTCCGAAACGGCTAAACCGATTTCAATGTAACTTGGCAGACGTGCATAAGGCTTTATCGGAGCTGACATAGGCTGCTTTTTGTTTGTCTGTCTGTTCCGGCTAATCTCCAAAACGGCTTTACCGATTTCAATGAAACTTTGCAGACGTGCAGAGGGTATTATCGGGGGTGACATAGACCACTTTTTGTCTGTCTGTCCGTCTGTCTGTATGTTCGAGCTGAGATTCAAAACGGGTGAACCGATTGCAATGAAACTTCACAGATATAATAAAAAGATTATCAGGAGTGACATACGACACTTTGTTTATCTGTCTGTCTATCCGTCTGTCTGTTTGTTCGAACTTATCTCCGAAAGGCTGAACTTTTATCATTAAAACTTTCAAAGATGTGATTAAAAGGTTGTCAGGAGTGCCATACAATACTTTTTGTTTGTCTGTCTGGTCGTCTTTCAGTCTGTTCGAGCTAAACTCTAAAACATTTAAACCAATTTTAATAAAACTTCGCAGACGTGATAAGACGGGTGTGAGGAGTGACATAGGCTACTTTTTGTTACTTTGTCTGTCTGTCTGTCTATATGTATGTTCGAACTAAACTTTAAAGTTTTTAATGAAACTATGCAGACATTAAAAATAGGTTGTAAGGAATGATATATATAACTTTTTGTCCGTGTGGTTGTTTATCTGTCTTTTTGTTTCAGCTAATCTCCAAAACGACTAAACCATTTCTATGAATCTTCACAGACATAAAAAGGGTTATCAGGAGTGACATAAGTTGGTTTTTGTCTGTCTGTTTGTTACTGCTAATCGTCGAATCGGTTGATCCGATTTTACTGAAATTTTGCAAACATACGAGGGCGTTGTCAGGAGTCAAAAGCAATTTTTTATATATACATACTAGCGACCGCCCGCAGCTTCGCTTGCGTAGACTACAAACTCCTGTTATAGGTACTATTAACGTTCGAGATGGTTTGTACGTACTTTTTGTTGGAACCAGTTTTGGTTACACTCATTCAAACTTTCAATTTTCATTCCCCACCCACTCTTTAAAAAACCGATACAATTTTTCATCTCCCGTTTCCCACCCTTAAAATGTGGAAATCTAAAAACCCTGAAACACGTCATTATTTAAGTCCCTCCATTCCCATCCATAAGTTTTGAAATTTTTAAAAAAGCCTTTCTTAACTTAATGCTCACGTTACAAAATAAAGCTATGTTCCAAATTTACGCTTCCTAGATTTAGTAGTTTCGGCTGTACGTTGATAGACCAGTGAGGACAAACGACAGACAGACAGACAAACAAACACAAAAAGTAGCTTATGTCACTCTTGACAACCTTCTTTTACGTCTGCAAAATCTGTTCAGCAGTATTGGAAATCAGCTCCAATAAGTAAAATTGAATTGAATAGACACATAGACGTACAGACAAACAGACGGACAAAAAGTTGCTAATATCAAATCCCTTGACAACCTTCTTTTCCGTCTGCAAAGTTTCCTTAAAATCTGTTTAGCCGTTTTGGAGATAAGCTCAAATAGACAGATACACGTACAGACAGACAGACGGACAAAAAGTAACATTTGTTAGTTTTGACGACCTTCTTTTCATACTTGTGATGTTTCATTAAAATCGGTTTAGACAGATGGACGTACAGACAGACATACAAAAAGTTATGTATGTCACTTTTGACTACATCCTTTCCATATGGGTAAAGTTTCATCAAAATCGGTTAAGCCGTTTTGGCCGAAGCCGATTTGCTCGAATAGACAGTTCGTTTTCATATATGTAGCCTATAACCCTCCGCTAGATTCAGGCTATCAAAGACAAAAAGAATTTTTCAAATCCGACTGGTAGTTTCAGAGATTAGCGCATTCAAACAAACAAACAAACTATTCAGCTTTATAATAAGTATTTCTATTATATAGATTAATAGATAATAAGATAATAAAAAAATAAGATAATACTGAAAACCGTATCAAAGTCTATTGCGTGGTTTGGAAATAAAAAGTTAACGAACAGAGGTAGACAGCGAATTTATTTTTTTCCGCTATAGTTTTCATATATTTCGATAAAAACTGCTAAGATATTAATTTAAATTGTATGGTGTAAAGAGCAATTATAATATGCATGAAATGCTTAAGACAACTAACGTATTTAATTTGATAAGGATTAATATCACGTTCAAAAAACATCTTCGCAAATAGTACATTATGTTAGAACAAATTTGATTGTCATAAAAAAGGTTATAGTAAGTTAAGCTGAAAAGATACACATATGCTGTTGCGGACTTTTAGTTAGAACTTTTAAAGGGGAACAATTCCATAATACATATTTTTTCCTTAACATCAACCGTTTACGCAGCGCGCGCGACGGAAGCTCTGAAAAGGAATAATTTTTCCCGTTTTTGCAACATTTTTCATTGATGCTCCACTCTTATTGGTCGTAGCATGATGTAATATAGCCTATAGCCTTCCTCGATAAATGGACTATCCAACACAACAATAATTTTTAAATTTGAACCAGTAGTTCGTGAGATTTGCGCGTTTAAACAAACAAACAAACAAACAAACTCTTCAGCTTTATAATATTATTAGTATAGATAAAAAATCGTAGTATCTGTTAGTCTGTCTGTTCCGATTAATCTACAAAACGGCTGACTGATTTTGGGACGGACTTGTGGGAAAGCTATTCTTCGTGCTAAAATGGCGATATGGATTTTTATGAAATTAGGTAGATATAGAGATTTCTTAGGTAGTTAACTTTCAGGATGTTCTAGAATGTGTTACAATGTTCTGGAGCGTCGCGTTCCTTTAACTGTCCCGGTACAACTGTGTAGTCCACGCGAGCAAAGCCGCGGGTGGAAAGCTAGTATCTCTATATAAATACATGAAGAAAAAACTTTAGATCCTTTTTGAAGTTAAAGTTTACATAGAAAGGGAGTGCCAAAAGCTAAAATCTATATGTACCTAATATGTGTTACAAATACTGTCTACCATAGGAGTTAATAGTCGGTCGTTTGATGCTGTTTGAATTGACTCACTCTCACATATTTATTATTGGATTAAAAAATGTGTATGGTCGAATGTAGACCACTATGCGACTCCTAGTTAACTATAATTCATAAACATTTTCTTTGTTTCATTTTTCTAGTATGTGAAGTATAAAGTAGTATTTATCACTCTGGAGAAAGTGCGATTCCCACTTTGTTCCCACCAAGACTCTCCGCCTGCGGCGTCGGGCCTCAAATACACACTCAGCGGTAATTGATCACTTTCTTCTCTCGATGCGCAATCTACAATACTATTTATCTCTCAGTTATATGCATGGTGACCTACCCCAAATATTTTTTTATTTTTTTATTGGTTTAGATGGTTGAAATCAAACAGGTACTACCCATAATATTGCTGTTAAGATTGGACGTTTTGGGTCTGAGCACTAATGACAGAGCTGGCAGTGTTGCCCTTGCAGAATCATAGAATCAAAATGACTTGTTCAGTATGAAAACAAAAACTTGAAATTGCATATTTTTAATTAAATATATTGTGGATTTGCCATTGTCTAACCGCAGAAAAATACGAATACACATTATTGTTAGAAATAACAAAGACCAAGATAGAAATAAATAAAACAAATTACACTAAAAATAATTCTGGGATAAATTTTACAAAATTATATTAATTAAAATATGAAATTACTATTTGATTTTCCAAAACTATTATGTTACCTATAATTTTTGTTTGAAGTCTTAAAACTACTACACAGTAAAAATCTCCAAAAAATTGTCACACTACAGCACTTGATTTGGCTCCATTACCATATGTCCAATCTTTATAGCAACATAACCAGGTAGATGTTATTTGTAAACCTCCATAGTTGTATAGTAACCACAGAAACTTAAAAAAATTATAATCATTAAATGGGGTTTCATTGGATAGGTATTTGAAATTAAAATATTATTGACTTTAGTGATATATGCTCTGAAAATTGTTAATAATGCGTGTCCTTAATTACCTACTTTCTATGTCATCAAATATGTATCTAACCTACGAAATTAAAATTGAGCTTTTATCATGTAATAAATAATCGGAACAAATATAATGACCACCAAAAAATACTTTAATACCCTAAACTCTTTTACCAAAAAAATATAATAAACACCAAAAAATAAAGTCTAAAATTACAATAGTTTTAGCTATTTTAGTCACGACTGCACTTCAAAATTATATTCAAAGACCAAATTTAGTAAATGATCACCAAATTTAGTAAATGATCACCAAATCTTAGCGAGCAAATTAATGCGCTATTTCTGCCAATATAAACCACCATGATTGCCATAAAATGTTGGTACATTACCAAATAAAGTATAATGATGGCAAATTAAGTTATGTCTCCAGCTTAAAAGTCCCTCCCGCGACACCGCCCCTCCCGCGATTTAGATTCGGGTATGGTTTCCGGTGTAGTATTCAAGACTTTCTTACTTTTTGTAATTTTTCACTCCTTATTGTGTTACACGTGTCATTTATCCATGGTCTATTTAGGAGTCTATTAATCAATTTCCAATCATGTCAATTTAGGTTAATGGTCTACTTTTTGAAATCATTAGGTTAGGTTAGGTTGGTTTATGTCAATGCGAGGAGCGAAGCGGAGCGGAGCGACGAGCCATTCAGAAGCCTATTAATCAATTTCGAATTAGTTTTGTTTAGGTTAATGGTCTATAAATTTATAAGTTTGTTGATCAATTTCGAAAACAAAACTAATTCGAAATTGATGAATAAGCTTGGTTCTGAATGACATGAAAATATTTGCATGTTATTTTAAATTAAAATGTGGTTAATATTATGGTGGTCATAAACAATTTTTGGGTTAACAATGATTTGTTTGGAGTCATTTGCTTTAATAGGATAGCAAGATGTAAAAACTTTGGTTATGATTTCACATTAAAATGCGGTTATAATTTTGGTGATCGTTTACTATTTTTGGGGTAACAATGATTTGTTTGGAGTCATTTGCTTTAATAGGATAGCAAGAGGTAAAAAATTTGGTTATAATTTCACATTTAAATGCGATTTTTAATTTTGGTGGTCATTTACTATTTTTGACGTAATATTTTACTATATCTGGTGATAAGTTAAACATAAGCCATAAATAATTTAAACAGTTATATTATGACATTTTTATGATAATAATTCTGTTATCAGCGCTTCTGTTATCATTAGTGCTTTGTGTGGATTTCAGCAAGATATGTTTATATTAGGTATAAAATTTTTTTTTAACCAAAATGAATAATAATTTTATTTATGTTCTCAGGCATAAGTGTAGGTGGGTAAGGCCGTCTAAAATTGTACAATAATAACGCTTGAGACACGAGGGCTCGGTAACGCATCGTAACGTACGTGACTGATAGTAACATCCGTGACCGTTCTAAAAATACGTTTACATGAATAAAAAATGTTTTTTAGAACAAGCTTTTATTAAAAAAAACCTAAAAAAGGAAAAAAAACGAAAGCTAATTACAAGTTTCTTCGCTTTACAAGATTCTATTCTTACATAAAAATTAAATACAAAACGTACAACCTTGAGGCGTGTAATATTACTTTGTATGCAACGAAAGTAAAGGAAAAACAACGCCTCAAGGTTTTATGTTTTGTATTTTATGTAAGAATAGAATCTTCTAAAGTAAAGAAATTTGTAATTAGCTTTCGTTGTTTTACTTTATTTAGTTTTCTTAAATAAAAGCTTGTTTTTAAAAAATATTTTTTTAGTTCAAAATTTTATTTTCTACTTTTTGGTCAATACACATCCTTCACATTCCCTTTTCAACCTCCCAATCTCTCCTGTCCCTACCCTCTCCCCTCCCACCCCTCACAACCATTGGGGTAGGCAGGGACTACAGTTTCCCCTTAGTGTGATCTGGCAAAAAGAAGATTTTTGTAAAATTAAACAAAACATTAATGTGCTTGTGAATTATATTTTTATTAAAATTAAAATAATAATTAAAATCTGGCTTTTGTATGCACAGCCAACTTTGAAACCTCTCATGCAAAAATTGAATTACAAAAAACAAAAAAAAACTCTTCAAGTGCAAAATAAAAAATAAATTAACCAATATTTTTAAAATTAGTTAAAATATTAATATTTTTATTAAAATAATTAAAATCTGGGTTTTGTATGCACAGCCAACTTTGAAACCTCTCATGCAAAAATTGAATTACAAAAAACAAAAAAAAAATTCTTCGAGTACAAAATAAAAAATAAATTGACCAGTATTTTTAAAATTAGTTAAAATATAAATATTTTTATTAAAATAACAATTTAAATCTGACTTTTGTACGCGCAGCCAACTTTGAAACCTCTCATGCGATCATGGTATTATCCGAATGACGTTGATGTAAACTCAGCTTAAACTTTTGTCACGAGAGTTACGTAACGCTCGTAGTAACGTTTGGTAACTCTCGTGACTAAAAATCGCCGGTATCCTAAACTAAAAATGTGATACCTCTTTAAAGACTTGTTCAAACATTATAATTCAAGCATAATTCATTAGATTATAAATGTAGCTATGAGCGCCACAGTCAGAGAGTAAATTTAAACATATATTTACCTCGAAATTGATGTTTGAATTTAATAAAATATTAGGGGACACGTGAATGGCACACAGAAAATTACCGCTCACGATGACAAATGACAACAGACAACTGCTAACTTTTTTTACAGGCTACGTAACAGTGTTGCCAAGTTATATATGGATTCAAGGCTTGGAATACACGAACTAGAGAGCACGTTTTTGGTAACGCTCGAGCGGTAACTCTCGTGACATAAAATTTCGGACAAATGTTATCACCTTTGTATTAATTCCAGATAACGTGATATAATATAATAAAATACAATTATTACATGGTAAATTAATAATAAACCCATTAGAAACACTCCATTGATGTAAGAAAAATTATTTTTATTTTATTTTTGGATTTGAAACTCTCAAGGTGGATTTCGGACAAGCAATTTTTGTATGGGATGGACAATTTTATTTTTAAAAATCTATAAATATTTTGAAAAATAGCAAAGCTTGATCAGATTGATGATGGTAACTTTTAAATTATGATTCTACTAAATAAATTTTTAATATCATTCTATAGTATTATATAGTAAAATAAAAAGTTATGATCAATTACTTTACTCGGACATGAAAAAAATTTGAAATGTACAATTTTAAACGGCCTTACCCAGGTTTAATAAATAAATTTGTATAAAATTATGATTGCATACACTACTATAGAAGGAACCTTAGGTTTGTGTTTAACTTCTCTTTGGAGGATTTTCGAATGTACTCCCTCCCTCGATCCACCTCATGACTATTATTAATGTTCAAATGTTTCTTCCCTTTCTTCAAACCATAAGATTTGTGAAAATATTTGTCTTCCGATACTTTCAAAAGTCCTTAGAATTTTATTGATAGTACTGATTAGTACCTACCGCTACCTAATAAGTTTACAGCTTTTGAAATGAAAAAGTGAGTACTCTACAGCACAGTACTCTAATTTTGCTCACCATCAACTGATTCTCTGTGTTGCTACTTGTTATGACTAATCGTGTAGTCGTAGTTGTGGAGCCTCCGAGTTTGACCAAATGATTTGAGTTTCTAATATTCAAGTCAGGTATAGTCAGATTTCAGCCTGCAATACAATATTTCAAATTTACATAAATTTACTATAGATTATAATATGTATGTAGGTACTCCTTCAACTAACATTTTTAATAATACTGAAACTTTAATCAAAGAAACAGGTAGATATTACCTATAATAGGTAAATGTTCATCATCCCTATTGCTAAAACTCAACTCCTACATATACTACATTAATTCAGGTTACTTGAAAACTTATGACACATTAAAACAAAATATTTTTACTCATCGCCGATGTATTACATACATTTTTTTTAATTAAAGACTTACATTAACTTATTATAGATAATAGCATCTACCCACCTAGGCACTGCTTTGACTAAAATTTAGAAATAGATATGTTCTATAGTCATATCTATTTCTAATATATGTCAATGAGAATATATATTAATCATTGACATTACAGAATACAAATTGAACAAGTTGATTATGTACAAATGTTAGTATTTAAAAAAATATTATATACCTATTATTCTAGCAACAGAGTCATTATCACAATTTTGAACTATGTAAGATTACATTTCAAGTGCTAAAAAAAGCATTACCTACCTAAATAGAAAAAATCTCATCTGCTGTTACACTGATTTTTTTATATTGGGTACAACCCAGAAAAATATTAAGTAATAAATAGAACCCAGAAAGAAGCAACAAACCTTTCGGTGTAACTCTATGGCATTTCTTAGATTTATTTTGTCCAACGCACAATTAATCAAATATTTCAAATTATTATCATTTGCTAATAATAAACTTACTGTACATTCCAATGTAGCCTGCTGAAAAGTTACAAAATATTTAATTAGGCATATGGGGGAGGGATGTAGGAACCTCATGCAGTAAATATTTTTTTAAGGAAATGAAAAAAAAATTATAAGGCTTATTAGTGGCTTGTCGCTTAACTCCGCTTCGCTTCTCACATTATCACAAGCAAACCATAACCTAACCTATTTTTTGGAAAGATGGACCATCAACCTATCTTAGCCAAATTTCAAATTGATCATTTTTATGAACACAATTTTCATCAGGCAACAATGGACAGCCGACCCAAACTTACGTTAACTCCATTCTCTGGTCTGCAAATTAATGAAATGCTAAAAAATTTACAAGCTGAAGCATCCATTACAGAAAGTTAAAGCAAAACACCCACTACCGGGGCAGTCAGTAAGTTGTGACTGGTTGGATTATCATAGCAACATTAAGGCATGCACTTAGAAACAGCTCACGCCAAACTTCTAGTTTGCTCCGAAATCGAAGTAAGTAGAATCGCAGTAGGATAAATGGGTATTAAAGGGTCAAGAGTGGGTCTCGTACCTGCCCAAAACGCACCAACGTTATCATCTTCAGAGCGAACTAGAAGTTTGGCACAAGCTGTACCTAATACACTGAAGAAATTTAAAAAAAACTTTTTCAGTCCCTCGACCAGTTGTATTTATAGGTAGGTAATATAAAACAACCTACTAAAATACTAGATTTACCATTCAGATCATAGATATAATTCAGATTGATTTTTTATGTTCTAACGCTCCATGTTTTAGAGCACATGAAAACCACATGAAAACCAATGAAAACTGCCTAAACATAAAACTATACTTATCTATGCATAAAACTAAGTTTGATTGAGATTTAGGCCAGTGTTGCCAGTGCCTTGTCCACAAGAGTTACCTAAGACTGGTCAAAAAGTAACATTTTCACAAGAAAAGTAACATATTTTTTTTAATTTTTACTTTTTAATACATTAAGTATTATTATACACAATTTTAATGCAATTTAAGATACTGACCATTATTTCAGTGTTTTTTGAATAATTGTTACATAAGGATTAATCAAATCGACGAGTGTAATCCTGTAAAAGAAAATAAATGCTATAATAAAAACAGTCTATTACTGTTATTTACGTTATCGCAATTTTACACAATTTTAGTTTTCTTCCATATGCACAGAAGACCCCATTGGAAGCGAAGCTAATTTATTTTTATTGAGCAATAATACTACTTTATGACTACTTTTGGATGAATCAATGAACAGGCGCCATTCAGACGAGTTATACTGTATATCAAAGTGACGCATGAGTCGTTACTAATATCTATATAAACCTATGTTAGTATGTGATAGAAATGTTTTGAACACAGGTTTTGAATATTTTTCCTGTTTTTGGGAGGTCAAAATCTATAAGAAAATGTTAAAATGTCATATGCAGTTTTTTTTTGCAGACCTGTGATTGAATGTCTTTACTGTGCGTGCTTAGTACTTTGGTTGGTAGGTACCTACCTACTTACCTTAGTTCTATTTTATTATCAACGTAAAAAAGATCTTTGCCCTTGTTTTGTATTTTTTGACACAGCAAACAGAAAATGGCTCCACAGAACACTTTTACTCGGACTAAAACCAACTAAAACTCACAAATTCACTCGCTCTTTCTATTTCCTCCATGGAACTAATGTGTACTACGTACAACTGGAATGATATCTCTCTAACATTAGCGTGGTCATACCATAGACATATATATACTAGCGTAGGAGACCAACTGACATCTAAACATCGCATGACCGAAACGGAAATGAGTATGTGTGCAAAATTCACATGTGGTTGAGCCAGTTTTAGTGATGTGCATGGGTGTTTTTTATATTATCGATAGCACGTAGTACTTTCATGATAATGTGTCGTTGAAATTACCGCGATATCATAAGTCGAAATCGGCAATCCTATTTATTATTTTGAATCTGCTATACTACATAATTTTTGTTTTGAGTTACTTTTCCTAACTTTTAGTTTTTTAAAATGACAAATCATCAATCAGTCAATTCAAATGCCATTTCCTTTACTCCAATAAATATTTTTTTTTGTTAACAGTTGATAATAAAAAATTTGCAGAAGTAAAGAAAGCGTTAACATCATTATGGAAATTTTAATAATTAGTTGAATACAAGCCAAGTAATAAATAAAACAATATAAATAAACGATTTTTATTTTTAATTACAATACGTCACGTTGCAACGCATAACAACAAAATTTTAACTCTTTGTAAACAAAAAAATGAGAATGTACAAAACAAAAACATTTACAATAGAGAAGTTCATGATGTTCAAAATATACAATTTAACTCGATAGAATTGAAAGATAAACCAAAACTAATAAAACAGTGAAAGTTTTTTTAAATTCGTCAATAAATGACTGAGAAATAAATTATTGATATTTATTAATTTGACGACCGCTTAGCCTAGTGGGTAGCGACCCTGCCTACGAAGCTGGAGGTCCCGGGTTCGAATCCCAGGTCGGGTCAGTATTTATATGATGAATATCGATACTGGTACCGGGTCTTGGTTGTTATATGTATGTGATGTCTTCGCTTGGTACGCAAAACACAAGCTAATGCTTAGTTTGGGGCCACGACGTTGTAATGTGCACGTTATTATTATTATTATGTATTTTCGTGCGGTTTGACTGGTGGATTCTTATTGCCCATGACGTCACATTGTCAACTCGATTGAGTGTCGCGTCGTCTCACTACACCACAAATTATGCCTTGGATGCCTTGGACTAGTCTATAATATCTTTTGTTTCTTTGTGTAATAGGTAATTAAGTTTTATTTGAATTTAAAGGAACAAGTTTTTGTAAAAGACAAAGTGATAATTTGCCTAAAATTGATATTTTCACTGTGATGGACTTTTCTTCAAATCCATTTTATATTAGTGCTGAAATAAAGGTTTAGGCTCTAAAGTTGAAGGTCCTGGTGATATATCCCGGTAAACGTACGCTGACACCGATCGCTTGGTCTTCAGATTGACCTGTACGGAAATTACAGTTGGCATAAATGCTCTGACTTTAGATATTAAGTATTATTAGTATATTACTTACTATACTTAGTAAGCACATATGAAAAAAAAAGAAACCCCTAACGGCACAAATTCAGTAGGTATAGATCCTTTCTTCAAAAGTCGTCGGTGATTTAGTTAGACAAAACAGTTATCCGTAAAATGTCTACTGTAAACCAAAGAATGTTTTCGAGGAGTCCCACCTGTTCTATTTAACATTTTTTTCCATTGTTCTATGCTAACCGTGTTTACAGGAAACCTGGATATTATAAAATAGTCATCATTATCAGGAAGCATTTTTTAACACCGCAGTTTCTTGGAGGAAAATGAGGTTAAACTATTGTATACAGTAGTTTTGTCATTCAAAGTTTAATTATTTACGACGTTCATAATCAGAGAACAGATAGAACGTCAGACTTTAAATCATGAGTAAATAACGATTAAAATTAAATAGAGCATCAGATTTTAAATCATAAATAAATAACGATTAAAATTAAATAGAGCATCAGATTTTAAATCATAAATAAATAACGATTAAAATTACTTGTGTACATATCTTATATTTTCATTTGAAAAAGTCTTGTATTTACATATATACCCTATGTGTAGTATATATGTATAGATGTCATACTTTCCCTTACAATGTGCTCCCAGGCTAAATAAACCTCACAATATGTTTAAAAACAGTTAACGACATCATTCCAGTGGAACAGGTGCAATTAGGTAATATCAAATTTACAAAATATTTATATTTGAAAATATCGACATATCGATACATTTTGTGCAATCCCTATGCTTCATTGTTTGATTGTAATTTTACACAATATTTTTGTATCGTACACATAATTGTTTAAAATAACAAATTATTTACAAAATAAAGTATTTACCGTATACTACTGATGTATAACCAAGTAAATTTAGGATCGCTTTTTATAAAAATAAGCATTAAGATAACAATATGTTATTGGCAGTACTTACCGGTGAAATGTCTCTTTATTTGGATTATTAACATATGTTACAGTGCAATTTAAAACTGAACACTACACCATTTTTATCACAAGAATTAATTTTTGTAGAATTCAAAACGATTATAACACAAAATAGAAAACAAAGCTGGACCTTATTTTGACAAGTGAGTAAAGAAGACTAAATGTGTTCAAAGAGGTTTTATGTCAGATTTTCTTGCATTTCTTTCTCGCATGTAGGATTTCCGCAAAGAGCTGGATGTCATTCGCACACTGTGTTCCTCTCTTACGCTAGTATATATACCTTTATGGGTCATACGTAAACTGGTGATTAAAAAAAAAAGTGCGAAAGGGAAGTAACCGGGTGCCTAACTATCTCTCTCTACACAACTTCTGTGTGGCTAGCATAAAATATTGTACCACTACACTGGGAAAAGTACTATGGTGAATTTAGATTTCATTATGAGGGAACCGAGGAATAAAAAACTATGCGTCATGATAATTACGATACAGGACCTATAATTTCCGCTGACGCATTATTTCTTCCTCTTCATATTTCTCGTAATGCCATTACCTAACTTTTGCTTCGCAATGTCATTACGCAATGCAATGATCTCACGTCGCGTTCTAATATCACTTCTTCTGAAAGTACTGAATCCATTTTGATGATTTTTGTGTTTGGTCACTATTTTTCAACATAGGGTAGATACAGTGAAAGAATTATCGAAATCAGCTGGTCTAATACGCCCTTTGGCCGTTCCATATCTCAGCTGCTATTTCACGCCGCTGGTTGTACACAGTCGCCGATCGGAGGCGAAGTCAAAGACGCATATTTTTTCCTCTTCACATTTCTCGTTTTTTTATTATGGGGGTCATCCATTGCTCGACTTTTGATGAACACTTTTTTTAGGGTAGGTAATTAGTGGCCTATAAAGGTTATATAATAGCATTGCGAAGCAATGCCATGATTGCTCACGTCGCGTTCTAATATCACTTCTTAAAATATTAGGACTTAATTCAATAGGACTTTATACATGTATGTTTGGCCGTTAATATTTCTGAAAGTTCTGAATCGATTTTGATAATTTTTGTGTATAGTCACTATCTTATAACTTAGGGTAGATACTGTTAAAGAAATATCGAAATCAGCTCACTTAATTTAAAGCTGTAGCAAATCAAAAAAGTCGATTCTTTGTTTTTGCGGAGTTTTTACTAAACAACTTTATTTCTGTTTTCTTTTGCAGTTTTATTTCTGTCTATCTTCTTTTCTTTATAAACATTATTTAGGTACCATAATTTAACTTTATTTGGGTATCCGTTAACGCAAAGTTATATTAGTCCTTGACTAAGAAGAATTAATAATAAATGAAAAAGAAACGCACCTAAAAAGCATCAACGCAGGTTGACAAGCTATTAGCAAAATATGAATATAACACAGGTCTACAAAAAATTTTTTTTCGAATTTTGATTTGATAATATCATCTACTGTTAATGTTTTTTTGTGTGTATGGTTGAAACCGAAAATGAAGTTAATATTTTCCAAAACGTAGGTACAGATTTCGTTCAATCTCGAGTAAGTACAGTAGGTAATTATTACAATAAAAGATAACAGAATCGGGTGATAACTTTGATTTATTTTCATCTTGTTCACAATATCAAATACATAAATATATATTACATAAATATATAATACATATTTCCGCTTGTCAGAATAAACGATGACGCATACTTAATCATTATTTTTATAAAAACTTTTTGTAACAATGAATATGTTTATTAGATCGTTTTCGTGTAGGACTCTAATAAATTTGCCTATATTTCCAATATTTATCATGATAGACAAAAGACAGTGATAGCGAAAAAATCAAGAGCTTTCGGAGCATTGTAAGATACTAAATTTTCTAAAATCGGTTCGTAACTTTATCGGAAAATCGAAAATAGTGAAAAACACGAAATTTCCCTATTTTCGGACAAAAAGTTGAGTGTTTCAAAAACGGAAGAATTAATATCGAAAAAACAAAAAAAGCTTCCGAGACTGGTAGATTGTCTTCAAGTTTGAAAAATAAAATTTTAGAAACGGTCGAAAACATTGACTTGAGCAGGTGCCCTTTTCATTGAATGATTATCAGATTAGCTACCCTAGAAAGTAAGATTCGGCCTTATTTCAAAAAGTTATAAAAGTAGACGAAAACACTAGCGTCAAAAAATGCAAGCGCTTGCGTGGCAAAGTATGGTAAAAAAATTGGTCCATAACTTGCTTCGAAAATTTTTTGTTGTACAATTTTGTTCAATCTCCTCCGATAATTGCGAGAAGATCGAAATCTGTAGATTTTTTTTCTAGGAAACTTATTTTTTTTAGACCTAAATTATAAATATAAATGTATAAGTATTTATAGTAATAGATAGTAATACACTATTTTACACTCTATTTTTTGTGACTTCTGGTTTTTAATATATCTTGGTATGCGGATGATAATAGTATTTTTAAAACGTTATATTATGATCAGAACGTAGCCCCCAAAATCATTTCAACTTATTTAAACGATGATGGTGAATAGTGCGTAGCCAACACGTCATCGATATATTTAAATTTAAATATTTCTATTGATTGTAGTAATAAAATATATAGGTACGTTTATTTTTTTAAACTTGTACATTATTTTCGTTTTCAATAAGGATCATGGTACGGCATATTAGTAATAAGTATAATAGATACAAACAACGACAACACAAACACTGATTGATTATGACCCGGCACATATATTCAAAAAATATATGATAGAAACTTACTTAATTCGAAACCAGAACCTAAGTTAGAGTAACTAATAACTGAGCGGTCAACATTTACGAAACAAACAAACTAGTGATGAATAAATTCTAGAGGAACAATTTAGTAAGCCGAAAAATTGAGGCAATGTAAATTACAATTTTTAGAATTCCGTGCAGCCGATTTGAAAAAACGGAACCCATAAAGGATCACTCTTCTGGTGTCTATACTTATCCGTAGATCACAGCCTGTTTTCTTGGAATCTATTAGGCAAGAACTTGATTTTTGGTACAAATAGAAAGTTTTGTGGCTCAATTAGGAAAATATAAAATTAATAAAGTATTTTGATATTGGGGATCAATTTTAGATGGCAAATTAAATAAAACGTACGAAGTGCATTCATCATGTGACATAATGAATGAAAAAAACTTGTTACGAAAAATGCATAATTTTAATGATAACAGGAAAATCAAATTAGAAAAAAATCTAATTCATTATGTGATACATCAAATGAAAGGATACGTTATGGGAAATATAAATTTATACAATTTTTTAAATCATACAATGTAATATGTCAAAATAAATTACCAAAGTCAGTTTAAAATTTTACTAGTTTCGTAACAGCCATATACTTAACCTTTCAAGTAATAATAGTCGAAAGGTTTAGTATTAGTATTAGAAAAAAACTTGTTAAATTCTCATTTTGGAACGCAAATTAGAAAAAAATCAAATTCATATACAACTTTTCAAACCATACAATGTACATTTCATAAATGTCAAAAAAATTACCAAAGTTAGGTTAAAAAATATTACTAGCTTCGTTTTTACTAGTTGAAAGGTTTAGTATATATGGCTGTTTACAACAAATTATTTTATAAATCACGTGTTATAGGTAAATCCCAATTTCTTGAGCCTTCTGGGTGGCTTGTTTCTGCGGTCTACTTCGCTCCTCGCATTGACACAAGCGAAACCTAAACCATCCCTTGAATAGCAAATTTTAATGTCCATTTAAAATCAAACGACCGTTTACTTGGCGTCTAGTTTACTCTTTTAACGGCTTTTGTCCATTCTGTTTGTATCTCTGAACCTAAAGAAAAACTATAATAAACATTTGCTAAGCATTAATTATGATGTATGGAGTAGCTTAGAAGATACAACTTTGGCAGAAAGCTTTCACCGTCGTAGTCGGAAACTGAAGTCATTGAAATAAATTGCATTTAACATAAAGTGAGGAATAACCACTCTATTTTTCAAGCATGCAAGAACATAAAATAAAATAATTGGGGATATAAATGTTAGAGATTGTGGGCACATTACAGAGGAATGAAGCGGTACATTTCGAAAAAAATCCTTTACATAATTATTTTATAGTTTCTGATGCGGAACCCTGTTTATACGAGTCGGACTTGCCTTTGACCGATTTTTTATTATAAGAAGATTATTACGCCGAATTGGTACATTAATAAGATGTCGATATAAAATATCGATAAAAACAAACATATGGTGTCAATCTCTATAACAAACATAAATACGAAATCAAATTATTTTTTACTTCTTTAAAGCTGTTTTATCAAAGTTTAGTAATTTTAATATTTTCAGTGTAATGTAGTCTATTGTTTAAAAATACGTGATAATAAAATTGTTCATTTCTCAGTGTTTAAAAGCAAAATAAAGGCATTTGGTACTTACCGATGGAACGAAATCCTTTAATTTTCTTTTGATTTTGAGGAACTGTGATTGTGACTCTGACCACAATCCTTTCAGCTTATTTATAACTTGAGGTAAGCAAATACCTGTGTATCAAGCTGCGGTGACAGTCCTTTGTGAATACAATACCACCCTTTTCATAAGACCTCTCCTAGCAAAGAAAACTAGATCATCCTTTTTAAACTGATTTTTGTTGTTTAACTATGGTCGCTGCTGGTTCATCTTCAAACATCCACAGTTTTGATTGAGATTTACTGGGAACGTCGAAAAAATATAACCGTTTCGTCGTCTGTGAAAATTAAATCAACATCCTTTGAACGGCCAAAGTCATTATTTCTTCAACAGTTTTTACACCAATTAACATACGCTGCTAGCTGATTTTCATGAAGGGAATGAGGGATCTATAAAGAACACATCTACCATAAGTACTTTTAAATCTTCATGCAAAATTTAATTAGTGGATGCATTAATACTAAGAATCTCTTGAATTTGTCTAAAAGTAATTCGGCGATCAGTTGTTATTAAATTTTTAATTGTAACAATGTTTTCTTGAGTCGTGCTCGTCACTGGGTGGCCTGATATTTCATCATTATTCAAATTGAAACTTCCTCGTTGAAATTCTTCGTATTATCGTCATAAGTTTCAGACATTTCGTCATGGCACTCTTGGTATGATAATCCACATTTAAATTTGAAGTAGAATATCATTCGGTAATCGCGGTGACTAAGACAGGCCATTTTCGACAACATTTCACTAATCACGCAACGAATAGACTGAACACAGAAATAAGCTGTGCACACATTTGAACTTATTAGCCTCTATACTTATTAATGTGCTCAATCAAACAAGTACGAACTTGCTAGGTTCCTCGTATTGCAAGACTTATGGAGCACCCTACGTATAATACCTACTGTTTTAACAGTAGGTATGGTTGGCAACCATAACCGTGTAATCCACGCGAGTGAAGTACTACTTAATTATAATTAATGTACCTACCCACGGTGAAAAATATTATTAGTCTTTTGCTAATCGAATCGAAAACAACCTTGATTACATGCTAATCAATGATACATACCAACTGTTAGTTGGTAGGTGTAGGTAAGTATCATTATCGGATAAGATCGGTATGTATCGGATCGGAAAAGGAAAATAAAGTTAGTTGGCAACTAACTTTGTAGGTAGTACTATTTTCCTTTTATACGTAGCTTTTATCTCTCAGTTACCTACATAGTGCTATATAGTCTGTGCTCACTGCAGCACAGTAACTTACCTACATCTATGACCAAATTATGGATAAAATTTTTTTTTGATAATTTTTCATACGTTAAAAGCGAATCTACTTAATCTAATCGATTTTCGATTTCGGATTGCCCTTGAATTTTTTCGCCTTTAAAATTTCGATGTCCTGAAAATTTTACCGCCCCTAAAATTATGCCGTCCTAGGCCAGGGTCTCACGGGCTTAAGAGTAAATCGTACCACTGCATGAACACCGTTAAGAGTAGGAAATTGGGATAATTTTGTTCTATTTGTATTGGAACCACAAATACCGCATAGTATTCGTTAGTGGTGCAAGGCAAAATTCAAGTCAAAAGGCACCGAGGCCTCCCGGTAAAAGGAAGACGTCCTGTTTGAAGAATCTGAAAGAATTGTTTGGTCAAAGTATCATATCGCTGTTTCGTGCCGCAGTATCCAAAGCGCAAATCAAATTGATGATCGTTAATTTCCTGTCAAGAAGAAACACTTGAAGAAGAAGAAGTATACCTTTGTATATACAACCACTGTATACAACATGCCTAATTTCACATCACGCCTGTCATAAACGTAATATAAAACGTGATAAAACAAACTAAAATATATTTCTTTAAATATTTTAGTTTGTTTTTATGTATACTTTAAAGTATAGGATGAACTTATGTTACATTTAAATCCAATTTAATCAATGCTGATGCCTAGCCCCAATTTTGGACTTTGAGTTATGTAATTACAGAGAATTACAACCACCGAAAATAACTAGAATATTACTAGTTAGTTTTTTTTAAACTGTTGTTATTATCTTGCGGGTTCTGTGTTACACATCACTTCGACGCTCACTGACAATTTAATTAATAATCTGTGAAAGTATCAAAGTGATAAATTCTACTGTGACGAAATTGCTAAAGGCAGAAAACGCCATCAACCAAGAAGAAGAAGACAACTTATTTATGTCTCTTGACACTTGACTAATATAAATTGAATTATTCGTCGCCTGTTTTTCATTGAATTTTCTGGAACGAGTCCGTTGGGGGAAGTACCTGTAAACGATAGATACTTCACGCCGACTTTTCGGACTTCTGATTTGAAATGGCTACCATCAAAGTCCTTTCGGATGTAGAGGATATAGATTAAAATGTTTGAAAAGATGAGAGATGCCTAAGACTAATAGTCGCTTTATTTCTTCAGATGGGCATAGAGTAGGCACCTATCTAGATTAGGTACAAGCAATGAAATAACCTTTGAAAAACCTCGTACCTATACAATTAATTTAACCAATGCAGACAGCTTCTTTTGTTTCAAGTTCGAAACTTTAGTAGTTTAGAAGCACTTTAGATGTTATCTTGTGCGTGATTAGTTAAAACACCAGCAAAAACTAATTTATAAACAATCATTAGTAGCAAATTAATACCTACCTAACTACTCATAAAAATTATCATCGTGTTGTAATTATCTGATAAATGTTCAGAGGTCAATAACATACAGGTAAGTGAGTATGCTGTTATTTCCTACCAAAATGCGGTTAATTGGGTGAGTTTTCCTAAACGTTTATAATTTTCTGCTAAACTTTCCACTTTGTATTATATTATACGGCTTTTAAGGGTACCTATTTTAAAGTTTCACGACATCGCAAAAAAGTACACGTTCAATTTATTTAATTTTCTACAAGAAAACTCTAAGCATAGTAGGTACATAAGAACAGTGCTTTCTAAACATTTTGTGAGTCAATTTCTATTTTTCCTTATTCCTGAGTGTTATTATTTTCTTAGAATGGTATAATAGCTGTAGGCTCCTTTAAGTATCTGTAATGAATGTTGAACACTTAATAAACTTAAACCTATAATTAACTAATACAAATATTTTTTTTTACGTAATTTTACCCCGACAAATGTTGACATAGTAAGGTTCGTAAAAGGTCCAGCTGTAAATATTATTGTTTTGTTGAGTTGTCCACCTAACATTGAAATAAGTTTTTGGAGACGTATATCTGCTTTCCACCAGTCGCTCTCATATGGGCCATAAGATAGGTATTGAGTCTAAAAAATAATAGAAATAAAATTTAATTGAAGACATATCCACAAAGTAATTTTATGCTCCTGGTATACCTAAGTGGAAAAAAACATCTAACACAGGCTCGTTGATTCGAAATTGTCTTATTATTTCATCATACACATCCGTTAATTCTTTCGAAGTGGTAAAATCACCTCAACAAATTCTCTTCCACGTTAGTCACTACATCGTATTTTACCTACACCTTCTCTCACCTTTTCCTTTAATAATTATAGATATCTGAATAATAATAATAATTGGAATATCTCATACACGGTCATCTAGTTCCAAACTATAGGCAGACGCCTGTACTGTAGGTACTAGACAATCAATATAGATACTTAAATATATATCCTTTTATAGATAATACATTACATAATATTATAATACCTTGGACATCCCACACTGCGCCATCAAGTCCCAAAGTAAGCAAGTATTATGCTTGTATTATGGGGTACTAGACTGTTTATTTATTTATTTCAATAACAGTATCCACAGCGCTACATACATCCTTGAATATAATTTTTTTAATATAATATACACATGGATACTTTTACACCCAGGCACGGAGCAAATAGACATGCTCATGCATACAAAATACTTATTTGTCCCCGGCGGGAATCGAACCCGTGATCCGCGGCTGCGCAGTTAGGGTCTCAAACCACTTGGCCGACCGGTCAATCAAATACATATACACATATTTTGAATTTCATAATGAAATGTTTCACTTTATTTCATTAATTACGTAAAAAACTGTTGTTTATTACCTTGTACAATACTATGTTACTGTGCCAGCAGAGTACAAAAAGTTGCGCTATTCCAAAAATCACATATTCCCCTGTAACAACCATGTGTGCAGTGCTCGTAGCGTTCTAAAGAGAAATCATTATTTTGTAAGTAAACATTTTTTTTTATCCTACAGTAATTTGAGTATTAGTAATGATAAAAAAATAAATATATTACTGTTATTTGATAAATGCTTGCACAGAGCATCAATGAACACATAACCACGTAGACGAACATCGTGGGCGATATGACGGAGTTGAATAATCTTGAGTATCTAATAATTAAATAATTATATAAATAATATGTCAAAATATTTAGGTATTGCATAGGTTTTATTTCATTTAGAACCTTATACCAGCTTCACTTTTATTCGAAAACAGGTGTTTCTTAATTTCTAACCATGAAGGAAAATCATAAATCTCATGGTGTTAACTTTAAGAATGCCGGCATTTAAGTCCCATAAATTTAATCCCTGTTTAAATTCATCAAGGGTTTTCCCAAAAATCTTGAATAACGACATATTTACTATTCAGTTCCCGATCCAAAGAGCGAATAAACTAATAATAAATAAAATAATTGGGACATTTCACACACGGTCATCTATTTCCAAAATATAGGTAGACCTGTTCAATTCATTTCATATCACTCAATAAATACAAATTTTCATGTATTTATTTCCTTATTTTTCAATGATGGAATTTCCGTACAAACTTTCATCCGGTATTGTATCCACTTAAGGATTAAATTTTCGAAACTATTAAAACACAATATGTTTAGTTTCCTACCCAAAGATTCGATTTGTTTCGATTCGATTAGTTTCGATTTGTAAATGCATAACATTGAAATAGTACTACTAAAACGTAAGTACCTAAAATAAAGGAAAATTGAAGAAAAGGCATGGAACATGCTCGGTACATGCCAAAAAAAAGTGACTTCAACCATCACAGTAAAAAATCATGAAGTGGAGACAAATTACTTTTCGTTTAAGCATTTTGTGGGTCATGTTTTCAGCACACAAGCTGTTTCTTAGTTAACAGAAATTACGTACATTTTTTTACGATCATTATACAAAAGTTTTTTCAAAGCATATGAATACATGACAGGTGGGGCATTAACTCCTGGGACTGGGGTCATTGTTGTAAGGCGAGTAAAATTGCAGCGTTTAGGTATGTAGGTATACTAAAGGTTTTAGAATAACAACAATCGGGACCATAAATATAGGTACTTAAGTAAAAATTAAATGCTCACTTTATTAGTAGGATATGAATTTCATGACATTCTCTTATTTTTGCCGCAGCTTCTGCAAAAGAAATGTTTGCGCTAGAATTAAATACTTCAGAACATCTCAAACGCAATAGTTCCAATTTTCCCTTGAAGAATACCATGATAACAATAACGAAAGTATCGTACGAAGCCATATTGCTCGCCCCGTATGTCGCGGATATTATTTGCGTAACTACGGAAACCCAACAACCTGGTGGAGTATTTTTATTCCAAGGCACCCAAGAACTAGAAATATGGGGAAATGGCTCCAACCCAGCATGATATTTGGTGCTGTAATCTTTAGATGACAAATATAAAACCAATGGTTGAAAAATCGTTGCAAGTAAAGTAATAAAAACCAAAACCCAATAAGAATAAGTGATTCTTCGACAATATTTTGTGTATTTGTCAATAATGCAATTTTTAGCGCTGTCGTTGCGTATTCTTTCTTCCAAATCCGCTTTGTTGACGTAATTGATAACATCTTTCCATTGTTTCTGCCAAAAAACGAAAGTGTTCGCTTTGATGATACAAATGATGCTAAGCATCGATATTTTCAAATTTTCTAGAACGAGATGCATGTTAGATCTTATGACATATAGTTCTACGTATTGCGTGAACACGAAAACCACTACAGTTGCATGCATGCAGTTCCATAAATATCGGATCAATTTATTATATTCTTGGTACAGTCCAGTATTTTTTAACATCCAAATATTTGGACCTAAAAGTGGTTGTTTAGAATCCTCTAGTTTGGGCAATATTTTCTTAAATCCAAACAACATTCTTCGAAACAATATAATTTATCAGAGCAACATTTAAATTCAGTAAACACTTCTTTCAAACGAGTTATATCAGTATTTCAGGGGTGTTCGTGTATTTATATATTCAGAAATCATAAATAATGCTGAGCCTATCGTATGGGGAAGTATACAAATTAATTTATCGATATGTTACGTTGAAGCTACAAAAGTCAAATAACGAGCCGCAAAAATAGTAGTGCATGTAACGATAATGCTAATCGACAAAAAATTACTATAGATTATTAATACCTACACGGCAGAATATATCATTCGTGTTTACAGATTGAACCAATTTTTAATGCCGATCCCAACAGAGCGTCGTCGTCGTGATGCGTTGTAGTTTGTTTTCATTTTGTTTTGTTCTCGAGTGAGTTATCCATTATCATTATTTCAACTGGGTATCTACTGCTGTAGTGCTAGACATAGGAGTTCCCCTAGAGATCCATAAAAAATTTTTAAGTCTTCACGGCTAAACAGCAAAACATATTTAGGAATACAGTTGCCTAGAACATAAGAAAGGGCGTGGGATAATTTTTTTACCAAACCGCTGCAGCGTTGAATCAAATTTGATATTTGTAAGAGAGATACCTTACATCCTGGAAACATATTATGCATACAACCTGAAAGTGGGTATATGCTCCTTATCACGGAGTGGATCACGGATTCCTTTTCCTGGAATTTCCTAAAATAGTCTTAAGAATCAGGTATTCCGAAAAGCTATGTAGCTTTGTGGTGAATACCAGAACGTCTATTGAATTTCATAGGGATGCGGAATGCGGGCTGTGGCGCGGCGCGGGTGAATTATATCGTCGACAACAAAGATCGCTTTCCCCGTTTTCCCCGCGAATAGCAAGCGACCCAAATTGGGTCGATGCGTTTGAGCGCGGAATAGCAAGCGACCCATTTTGGGTCGATTCCAGTCGATTCTCCATACATTTTATGGACGCTTGCTGACGCTTGCCACTCAAGCTTTTTGTGGTGCCAATGTCATTGTAAATAATCTGTGTTGTAAATGGTTTAGAAAGGTTTCATTAGAAGGTAGGATAAAATACTTGCCATATAAAAAAAATAAAAATTTTAAAAATGGAATAGTTATTTTAGGAGGACCGTCGACTGTTTATGTGCTTATTATTGAGATTTTTTTTTAATTTCTTATAAAAAATTGTATGGAATCTTTTTATTTTATGTTTTTAAATGTAAATACATAGCTGAAACTATAAATGAAACGCAATACCGACAAAAAAAATTGTTTACATTTTTTTTTTTCTATATTCGCTTATTTTCTTTTTAACAAACAACGGTATATTTGTTTCTGGGCCAAATGATTTAAAATATAGATAACTTTTTAGCAAATTTAATCTAGTTTGCAGCAATATATAAGATATAACACTCAATAACGTTTCATACATTAAAGTGCAGATAATAGGTTAAGATGCACGCGCGGGTGGCGGCCGCCAGCCTGCGGAGTCCCACATGAAAATCGCTCACCTCTCGATATTTTCCGCGGATTTCCCCTTTCTATTTAGGGGGAATATGTGCCTGTTTATTATCTGTGTGCTTATTACGTGCGTGTATATGTGCCATCTAACAAACATCTTTTTAGGGTTCCGTAGCCAAATGGCAAAAAAGGAACCCTTATAGTTTCGCCATGTCCGTCCGTCTGTCTGTGGTTTTTCTCGGAAACTATTGGCAATATATAGATGAAATTTGGATGGTAGGTGTAATCTATAAACCGCTACACAACGACGTAGTGAAATTAAGAAAAAAAAATTTTTTGTGAATGGTCGCCATACATGTAACTTAAGTACGAAAACGATATGTCTTATAAAATAATAAGCTTCCAAACAAGTTTTATTATTTAAGTCAACAGTTGTTGAGATATGCACTCCTTAAGTCCTAATTTTTGTTAGAGTCATGCGTCATTTATCTGATATGGCCAACGAGTGATGAGCTTCCACTCCAATCAGTGATAACTCCATAAAATATAAATAAGTATCAAAAAATTGTTTTAATATTATATTTAGTTAACACAAATATATTAAATTATTTTTCATCGTACAAATCACATACAACACTAAAACAATAACAACCATAACAACATATGGGAATACTAACACTGACTTAACTGCTTTCCTGTCTTTTAAATAATAAATGATATCAAATTCTCAACCCATTCATTACCATGTCAAAAAATAAAAAGTCGTTTAGGTACGAAGACAACTCAATTTCCACTTTTCATTCCATGAAGTAATATTATAGCTGTAACAAAGTAACAAAACGTGTAATTACACAAAATCAAATTGAATACGTATTCAGTACAAATATGAAATATTTATGTTTATTCCATTTATCATACCCATTACATTTTGCTCTTGAGATTTTCTAGAGATAATTGGCATCTACTTGACATCAATCGAAATTTTTGAATTCTTTTATGAGTCGTTATGGTAAAATATTTCAATCATAAAATGTATATGTACCTACGCGTGAAAATTTCTATTTTTAATTTTTTATTGACTTTATTTTTTATTGCGTTAATTTAATTCCTATTAATGGGAATGTATTAAGTAGGTATATTAATTTTGGATTTTCAACAACTAAGTTAGGCAAAATCATTACTTCCTGATAAGTAGGTATGCTTTTTAGGAATTTTATGTGTTGGGGATTAGGTACTAAATTTAATTTTTACTTATGAAGAATGGGTAAAAACGTTATATAAAAAATACTGCCAATACCAATATAGACTTTACTTGGGAGAATATTAATTCGATTATGATTATACAATGTTTATACAAAATGTCAATACAATCAATGCTAAAAAATTGCAAATCTGCCGAAATCAGAGCAACGAAATATATTTTATTTCTGTTATTTTAGAGAGAATATCATCAAGCTAATTTATCAGTAGTAAAGTTCAGTAGTTATTTAGTCCATTTCATTTATAACTGATTTTAATTGTTTAAATATTTGCTCAAATATTTTTTTTAAATAACCTATAAATGACGCGACGAAAGATCTCGCCTGAAAAATCGCCGAGCTTTAATATGCCTAAACCAGCCTATAAACAAACTGTCCTAAACCATGCCAAAACTAACGTAGTGCGATTTTGTAAAATGCTGATGGATATTTACGGATGTATCATATTTAGGTAGCAGTAGCGTGCGATGGGTCCAGAGCATGGTTACGCCAACACGACATCATCATCATCATCAGCCCATGTCTCTCCACTGCAGGATATAGGCCTCTCTCAAGGCTCGCCACCACACACGGTTTTCCGCCTTCCGCATCCAATTACCCCCGGTATGGTGCTTCAGGTCATCAGTCCACCTGGCCGGGGGGCGTCCAACGCTTCGCTTCCCAATACGTGGCCTCCACTCGTGAACCCGTCTACCCCATCGGTTGTCGGTTCTACGGCAAATGTGACCAGCCCATTGCCACTTCAGCTTGCTAATCACTTCGGCTATGTCGACAACTTTAGTTCTTCGACGGATTTCAGTATTTCTGATTTTGTCCATCAAGGAAATACCGAGCATAGCCCGCTCCATAGTGCGCTGAGCGACTTTAAATTTGTGGATCAGTCCTGCCGTGAGAGTCCATGTTTCGGCACCGTATGTCATTGTAGGGAGGACGCATTGTTTGAAAACCTCGGTCTTCAGACATTGTGGTAGTGGCGACGAGAATAGACGACGGAGCTTCCCGAAAGCAGCCCAGCCCAGCTAAATTCTTCGATCGGCCTCTTTGTTGAAGTTGTGTTGTGCAACACGACATGTGAAGTTTCAATTTTCAAATGATTGTGGTGGAACCTTCATAGCGCCGCCCGCGCCAGCCGCCCGTGCCGTAATACCTACCACAAAATTATATTCTACCTACCTGTGGGGGCTTAAAAAAAGCCGTGTTGGTTTTAAAGGCTGTAACTGCTACTGGTAACATATGATTAAAAAACCATAAACAATAGGTTTTCGCTGTTGCAATGAAATTAAATATAAAAAATATATTTATAAAAACATTAAGTATTTGTTTATTAAATCAATGCGTCTTTTCGTTTTTAAAAACACGTCCATGATTTCATTATAAAATAAACCTGACCCAGACCTTAAATATTGCGTAAATATGTGTGGATTCGTTTGTAAAAATCATTGTTTATAAAAGCTAATTGGTTTATAAAGCAAGAAATACCTACTACCTACGTTCTGTATGATTTAAATTACCTAGTTATCATGTTACTGTGCAATAACTGCGAAATATATTTCTTTCAGTCCATTGACATCCTCCAAAATTTCCATTTCGGTATTTTACACTTATACTTCACCTAATTCACAGTTACTTTAATACAACTATAAAACATAAAACACAATAAATCACAATAAAAGCATTTAGAAACAATAATGAAGTTAGATACATTACATCAAACTTTCTCAGTTGATAATACTTGCGAACTTCACTTACTAACGCCTGGCTTATAAGGCGTATGAAATTTCGATACATATCAATATAATACGACAAAAACGTGAGTGGGTAGATGCCAATCATCACTACGTGTAAGAAAAAGACAAACATAAAAGACATCTAATTCTGGCATTACGCGCATGAAACTTCGTCGGGTCAATCGGACGAACTCAGTCGAGGTCACTCGGTCACGTGTCGATCGGTGTCGTGATAGGCGCGTAGAATAGCGCGGCCTTTGAAACAACAAGCTCGCAAAAAATTCAAATACTCTCACTTCTTCTCACTCTCATTTCGGCGTTTTACTTTATTGTTGTTGGAAAATTTTAGACATGCATGGCTTTTTGGCTTTCAAGGAAAGCCCGCGCCTGTTAGGTAGTATATGAAATATGAAGGATAAAGTGATAGGATTTTTACCACGAAATTTAATTAAATAACAATAAATAATTTAAAATATACCTATATGTATAGGTACACTAGCTATCTTTTCACCCGCAACTCCGACCGCGTGCGTGGACGTAAGTATAACTATTTCCTATAATATAAGCTTTACAAGCCTCGCCCTCTTTTGCTTGTTAATATTAATTTCAGATTTTGGTTAGGTATAGGCTATATTAGAGTGGGATATACCCATATAAGTTACCTACATGGGTGTATCCCACGGAAACTTTCGACAGGTTAAAAAAGTAGCTATATAATCAAGCTATGTTCCTTTAGTATTTCAGTTTTGTTTATGCAAAAGTTACAATATTGTGAGGTCTATCTATAATAGCACGTCGTCATGTTATCGGATTTACTAGAAAAATTTCCACGGCCATTCAATGAAACAGAAAAATCCAGATAAAGAAATTGATTCCACGAATTCAAAAATTAAATTCACTTTTGGATTAGACGCCGCAAAGCGAACATTCCATTCCCACAGAAGCTAAAATATTCGAAAATTAAGATGGCTTTTTGATATTTTACCAACGTCGGCGCCGGCGCCTAGAACATTCCCACGCTTCCATAGCGAGGAATTATTAAATAAAATAATTCGAGAAGTGGAATGTTCGTGACGTGTGAATCGGTAGAGGGGAGTAAAGGTATAAAATCGGTTATGAGACGTCGAACGGGACAGTTTTTATGAATAAGTCAAGTGCGATTAAATACGAAATGTGGAGTGAGATAAAGGTATGGTACGATTTGTGTTCGATATTATTTGTTCATAAGTTAGTTTGTGATTTCGTCTTATAATAAAATAAAGTAAAATAAAATTAGTGTTTTAGTGTATCCCCGATATCTGGCTTGTACCCCGTAACAATATATCACTACATTACTATTACTTACTTACTAATTAAATAAAAACTGCAGGACTAGATTGAAGGTTGTTGAAGGTTCTTGTGATTTCTCTTCAATCTCAGAGTAGAATAATGCATTTTATCATTATTTAATTTATTTGTATTAGATAAATTCTATGAACATGATTATATGATAGCACAAGAGTAAGGTCACTGAGTGAACTATATACTAGTAGAACCGACGATGCCGCGAACCAAATGTTTGCGCCAAGCGTTGTAGTCGGCCGGCAACAATTCATTCAGTCACTCGCCTATGCTCATCGCGACTGCGTGCCAAAAACGTGATCAAACAACAATTATAAATGCCGTCGTGGGTGTTAAAAACGTGGAAAAACCAATGAATTGTGAAGAAAAAAGATAGTGGCAAAGCTTATTCGACAATTAAACAAAACAAAACTAAAACCATCCAAAATAAATTTTTGTATCTACATTAGTTTCTACCGTTATCGCCATACTTGTTTTAACTACAAGTAATTTCAGGACATGTAGGTATAATACTGCCTAAAAACTTTTATAATACTTGAAACTCTGTATTCTAGTGGAAAACGTACCAAGCAAAACACATATAAGACATGTATAATACTTGGTAGAAAAATCAATGTGGTAGAATCAAGGTGATAGTGCTGTGCACATAAATGTTCGTGCTGTCTGTTCTATTAGTAATTAGTTCAGTGGGTAAGGTATAATTTTATCAACTTTTTGATCAACTGGGGTCATATGAATGAGCAGTTAGAGGATACCTATTTCTTCGCTTCCAATTACTAGGCACTTCACACTAGCCGAACGGAGGCGAGCGTGTGGAAGGACCGCTCGCGCTCGCCACTCGCTACTTTGATGTTTCCCCAAAATACCGACAAGAAAGCGAGCGGCGATGAACCGAGACGAGCGCATACAAGTTGACACGAGCGGACCTACACGCTCGCCACTCGCGTTCACCTCCACTCGGCGGGCGTGAAGTCTCTGCATCACACCAGCCTCACACTGCCGCGCTGCTGAAATGTTCACGTCGTCTGTTCCATACGCTAGTGATATTTCAAAGGGGTTACAGAATGGTTAGCTCACAACGCTCAGTTATTTCGACTGTGGCTATATGGTCTTCGATACTATAGGCAAGTGGCTGGCATGTGGCTGGGAGTAATAATCATACTCTTTGATTGCCATATTTGCTACGTTTTACCCATGTTTTAGCATCGTTTTACCCTAAGGCATCCCTAAGGTTTTACCAAAGATGTACCTAGGATAGTTTTACCGTTTTACCTTTACCGTCACGTCATGCCAACACCAGCCAACACGGCGAATGAATTAAACTCAGAAATTGTCTCACTTAGTCTCACTCACTTTCACTCAATCGTACTCAATCATTTCTCAACTCAAACTATTTGGTTGATTTGGTGCTTTATTATTATTTCGGTGTATATGAATTTCGTTTGTTCCTGTTTTTGCATAGCATTTCATAAATGCATTCATAGATATATTAAAATAATGCTTGCTTATCAATCAATATTCCAATTAGTTTTAGTTTAGTTGACCAGTTCCATCTCATTTTTATTTTCAATTTTTGTCAAAAGTATTTCCTAACTTTTGGAAAATGGTGAGCTGTGCCGTCAGCAGCTGTAAAAATTCATCAGCTAAAGCTTCTAAAAACAAAGATGGCATAACGTTTCACAGGTGCGTCAAATTAATCAAATATTTTTCTATGTAGGTAAATCATTGTTTAGCTTTAACATGTACATAATATCCTCGGCATGATTCAGTTTATGTTGTGAATAACACAAATATCTAATTTCACATAGGTTTCGCCTTACTTAGCTTTGTTAATTTCATAAAACTCATATGAAAGCAGTAACAGCAGGTAGTTATAACCTCAAACTGGTTAAACACCTATTCATATGTGTTCTTATGTTGCTATTCTTAGTATAAGAATATTAGAATATCAGGGTCTTCATCGCCTAGATTGTCGCGGCCAGCTTTGATTTTTATATGTCACACTTCACCACTGTCTGCCATATTATGAAACGATCAACATTATTCTCTGTCACAAAAGGTTTCCCCGTGATGAGCAGCGACGTCGTCATTGGGAGGTAGCTGTCAATCGTGATGAGTGGACATCTACTAGTTCCAGTGCCGTCTGTTCAGAACATTTTGAGATGACTGACTTCTATCTAACAGAAAGTGGGTTAAGAAGACTTTCAGTTGAAGCAGTACCTTCTATTAATATATCTGTTAGTATAATTAAATTGAGTTGAACATATTTAGTAGACTTTTGATGGCTGTTGAATAAGATATAAATAATTGAAAATGATTTTGTGCATTTTACTGTAATTCATCATAAAATCTTGTTTTTTTAAACCATAATTTATTTTTGCATTTTAAATCTCAAATCTAATTAAACTACATTCCATCAAATTTTAATAAAAGTTGATTTTGGTTTTTTTTTTCAAACAAGTTTTCTATTTAAATTTTCTGTTAGTTTTTTAAATTTTAATATTTTTCTTCCTCTTGGATAAAGAAGGACAATATTTACAATCGGACGACCGCTTAGCCTAGTGGGCAGCGACCCTGCCTACGAAGCTGGAGGTCTCGGGTTCGAATCCCAGGTCGGGTCAGTATTTATATGATGAATATTAATACCGGCACCGGGTCTTGGTTGTTATATGTATGTGGTGTCTTCGCTTGGTACCCAAAATACAAGCTAATGCTTAGTTTGGGACCTAGACGTTGTTGTGATTGTATGTGTTATTATTATTATTATTATTACTAATCATTCTCTGGATGATAAATGTTTACTAATCTGTAGAATCAGTCATTTTTTTTTCTTTTATTATCATGGTCCTACAAGGATTTTAGGACAAATTAAAAATTAAAATTATATTGTGATCGGCCTTTAAAATGTAGCTACTGCCTGACGTACATGTTTTCCATTCCATTCCACTAGCCCATTAATGCCCCACTGCAGGGGCTTAGGCCTCCCCTCAGGGTGAGGGGGTTGGCACGGAGTCAGTGATAGTTATGTACTTAAGTCAGAAAAACTAATTGGTACATGTCCGGATTCGAACCACAGCCACACGGCTTTATAAATTTAAAACAAGTTCACTGCACTTGGGGTATCACGACACATGCACTGTTATCAAACCAGAAACACACAGTACTTGCTGACTTAACTCTCCGGGAGTGGGTAATTTGCTCGTCTGCTGACTTCCTTGAATGTGGTAGCCATTTCTCAAGCTCCCTCTCCCGAGAGAAAATGCATTATTTTCTTTTTATCCTGATGATCCTGGCCAGGACATTTAGACAAAGTTGTGAAATAATTGTATTGTCATAGGTCCTTAACGCATGTGCATATTTTCAAATCACTTTTTGAAGTGGGTGAAAATCGCGATGGAAGATTCCATTAAATGGTCATATGCAGGTCAAGCTAATAAAAGTGTGTTAAAAAGAGTAAAGTATTTTCAGAGGTACCTCTGTATGATTCTACATGATTTTGTGAATTTTGAAGGATATTTTTAGATTCATCTGTCTCATGTCTGAATAACATAATAATATTATTATAAATGTTATAAAATATTAAGCCTGTTGCATATTTATTTGCAATTGCAAAACCAGAATACTTTTATTGGAGGGTTTCTGATTACTTGACGATGCATGCTGCTACATTGTTTCACTTATTTTTATTTGTTGATATGTTTTTTTAGGATTCCATATACCAAAAAGAAAGTAGCAAAGCTTTATAGGATCCATAGGGTACTCGGGTTAACCTAGAAGCTCAAAAGAAAGAATTTGGGTATAATTTTTATGGTTCTGTAGCCAAATGGCAAAAAAGGAACCCTTATAGTTTCGCCATGTCTGTCTATGGTTTTTCTCGGAAACTATTGGTTGAACTGAAATTTGGAAGGTAGGTGTAATCTATGAACCGCTTCACAACGACATAGTGAAATGAAGAAAAAAATATTTTTTGGGATAGGCAGCCATACATGTAACTGAAGTACGAAAAAAATTTATTCATCATATATTAACCTGAGAGGTACCAAATGATAGGCCTTAAACAATTTTTCAAACAATTTTTTATATTTAAGTTATCAGTTTTTGAAATATGCACTCCTAAAGTCCTAATTTTTGTTAGAGCCATGTGTCCCCCCTCTACCAGTTAAACCGTTATTTTTGGATATGTGGTAGAAAATGATTATAGGCATATATATAACCTCCTAAAGCCCAAAAATTTTCAAGTTCATTAAGTAATACAACCCAAGGTCCTCAAAAGAAGCCTAAAACTTTTTATACTGTTCAAGCCCAAATTAGTTAATCTTATTTTGATACTTAAAGAACATGCAATGGGGATGAAATTCGATTGGCAGTATGCCATGGTACAAAGGACTATTTTTCTACAAGAAGAACAATGGAAAATTAATTCGTAAAAAAAGGACTTCGGGATTTAACTTATGGTTGTTTGTTGTGTGTTTGAATAGAGATAAATGAATGAAAATAAACTAGTTTTAAGTTTTGTAATCAAAATAAAGACAAGTTAACCCTTGGGATTAAATTTTTTATTGGATTTAAATCACTGGACAATTTAACACAAATCAATCATTAAATTAAAAAAACTACACATTTAAATTCTTACTTGTAAAAATGTAAATAACAATTTCTGTTTTTTTTGTAATACTTAAGTGTAATTGACATTTAGCACACATCATTCTGGTTTTCTTCTTGCAACTTCGCTGACAACATTTGTTCTGGCTGTCTGATATTGTAGGCATATGCAATGCTCCAAGCGTTTGCCTATGATGCCTTGGAATTAGTATCACAAATTTTCTGCCTCAGTTAAGCTTTTCAGTTAAGCCTAGGGTTTCACCAGTTCTGAGTACTGATATCTGATTACTTTTCTGGACAATGATCTCAACTATATCGTTATCTATATATTGCTTAAAATAATCATATTTGGTAAAATTTGACGAGTTAACTGGTAAATATTCAGGTCTTAGGTGAGGTACGTGAGTAGATATATCTGGGGTGTAAATTCGTTTTCAGGCCATAAAGATGTTTCGGAATTTGATGTTTGCAAAGTTGTTACTTGAATTCGTCCTCCCCGCCTGCCATTACCCCTACGAGAGCATTGACCAACACGGTTTTGTGCACCTCTGCGACCCCTTGCGCTGCCTCCTGCAGTACTTGGTGCCGTGGCAAATTGTTGTACCGATTTTTCTTCAGAGGACGATTTCGAAAAAGAAGATGATGACGATCTATGTGACGACACCTCTCTCTCTGGAGTATAGCTTCGTCTTCTACATCGTACGACACCTCTATCTCTGGAGCATAATCTTCGTCTTCTATATCGTCAGCAGGATCAAAGAAATGATTATTCTCAATGTCAGAGTATTCGAAAATACGTATTATATTCTTATCTGTAAGATCTAAAAACAAACAAAAATAATCAGAAACAGTCACAAACACAAAAATTATGGTCACGACACTATACGAAATAACGCTCAAAGTCCTTTTTATTGAACCAATAACTTTGTACTAAAAAGTTAGCTAATCTTACGAGGCATTTAACTAAATAAAAACACTCCATGATAATTTGTTCACGTAAAAGTAAAAATCAAATCAAGTTACACTCAGAACCGGACAGATTGAATAAATTATGAAAGATGTAATTACCTCTTGCTGGCGTGTTCATCATCTCGTCTCGCCATTTTACATTGGTTTTGACAGTAGTTTTTTTTATCACTCAATTACGGCATCCATAGATAACTATTTCCTCACTCCTTCACATGAAGTATAGCGAACCGACTTGGCGGCAAATTTGAAACCACAGGGACAATAAAATAAATAATCCTTATTTAAGTACCATGGGTGTTTACAGTACGTGGATGTTATTTGATGTTGGGTTTGACAGTTATGTTTGATTTGTTCTATTGGAATGGACCGTGGGCTTTACGAGGATAATGTAGTTAAAAAGAAAACTATCACAGCTAACTAAACTGTATCTTTTAATGAGTAATAGATTAACATAAAAAATTTACTTTTATAAGTAAAATTTTGTAAAAATTCCATAGAAAATGACAGCGTTTAGCCAATAAGAGAAAACTAGATGCATTTTATTTTTGTAATGTTATTGTAAAAGATAATTTAAAAAAAAAACATTTTACGATGGAAACATATTACTACGTAATAAAAATTTACGCTTTCCTTTGCAGAGCTTATTCTCTTCACAATAGATACTAAAAGTCAAAGGTTTATTGTAATAAAATAAGTAATAAAAATTGTCTCTAGCTATCAGTGCACTCATGTTATAGTTATTCGGATTAGCCAGACAGGATCGAGCGCCTTCTAAATAACTAACGAAATAAAAATGACATATATTTATACAATAATTCTTAAATTACATAATAATAACGATTAATGGTTAAGTTCGATTAACGTCGCGCTCATTTTTTTATATTGTATGGTGGCACGGAACCCTTCGTGTGCGAGTCCGATTCGCACTTGGCCGGTTTTTTTCTTGGGGATAGAAAATTTATTTAGATATAATAATACTTGGGACATTCTACACAGCGCCATCTAGTCCTAAAGTAAGCAAGTATTATACTTGTATTATGGAGTACTAGACAACTGGTAAACATACTTAAATAAAAAAAAAGAAATATATGTAGGTACATAAATACTTTTATGTTTGCGATAAGTACTTTTTACATCTTAGATATATAGCTATTTCTTACGCGCCATTCAGCTGATTATAACCCCTTCGAAATGACTTAGGTGCTGCAAGCTTAGAGTGTGCAGATAGTGCCTACATCCATGGATGTAATATATCTCTGGATTGATAGTCGACGTCGCACGACATAGATTTATAAGTAGCCCAACTGTTCCCCGAACATCGTTTGTATAATTTATATGTTAGACTCGTGGATATCGATTTTGAAAGCAATAAGCAGTAGTGTATGTAATTTTTGCCCACCTCCTTTTCATACTTGTGAAATTTCATTAAAATATGTTCAGCCGTTTTGGAGATTAGCTCGAATAGACAGACATACGTACATACAGGCAAAAAGTAGCGTGTTTCATTTTTGATCACCTCTTTTTCATATCTGTTAAATTTCATCTAATTCTGTTCAGCCATTTTGGAGATTAGTTCGAATAGACAGATAGACGTACAGACAGAAAGAAAGTAGCGTCTGTAATTTTTCACCACTTCCTTTTCATATGTGTGAAGTTTCATTGAAATCGGTTCAGTCGTTTTGGAAATTCGCTGAAACAGACAGACTGTACGATTTTATATATGTATAAACCTACCCCAGAATTTGGGCTATCAAATACACAAACAGCGCGTTCAAACAAACGAACAAACAAACTCTGCAGTTTTATATATTATTAGTATCTAGATTATAATGTTATTTTTACCACTAATGATTATAAGTAATATAACTAATTCTGTATAAATTTCCGCGAACATTAGAAAATATTTATTAGTTGGTATCCCTACGCACACACACATAGACGGTTAGGTTGACATTCCGGAGTGTAAGAACGTAACATCACACACACTAGTCCGTCAAAGTTAGCCAGTAAATTTTTTGATGTTGTATTACAACGTTTTCTCTATGCGATATTTCCCTAAGCTCTAAATTCTTAGAAACCTTTTTAAAAAGAAAATTATTTCAGCCATGCCAAGCACCAGAGCCAACCATATCAAAACTGGAACCAGTAGATATAGGACCAAATGACACTGACGAGGTCATAAAATTAAAACATAAAGTTCGGAGACTTGAAGTCATTGCGGAAAATAGAAAAAAACGCTTGAATCTCATGTGGCAGAGTAAAAGAAGGCTTAGAAAAAAATTAGAAAAAATGAAGACTGTTATCAAACATTTAATAAGGATTAAAGAAGACAACAATGCAGATGGAAAAGGATGAAATTTATATTTTCTGTAAAAATGTTTCTATCTGTGGCCTTTACATCTCTTTTACAAATAAATGCAATGCTGTGATGGCAATGTCAGAAACTCGATGTTGAGCTTGGAATGCATTGGATGTACAATCTCAGTTTACTTGTATTTATAAAATTAATTGAGACAATCTATTTATTTTAATAAATCTACTTACACACTGGGTGTATAAATATTTAATTTCAATAATGAATACTTTTCTTGTTAAATGTTTCGTGTCAAATATAATTTTTTTGTACATCTCTATTATTAATATCCATTCAATCTAATTAATTTTGATTTTTATGAACTTGTTACTATTAAAATAATATTGTAATGATGTATTGATGTCATATGTTTTGCAATAAAGTGATATATTGTAAGTAAAAGTGTATAATTATTTAAATTTAAAAATATAACTAATTTAAACAATTGTTAAGTAATTAAACTTGTCAGTTTATTCTATATGAATATTTTAAAATTAAGCGATGGATGTTTGTTGCAGTCATTGATATAAATGGTTGCAGTTACAATAAACTTTATGGCGGATCCGAGAGTAGGCACAAGTCGCGTCGCAATAATCACTTTTAGGTGTAGCGGGACGCAGTGGAGCGAGAGGTATGTGACTGTACCTGCGCAAGCTCGCGTAAAGCGTTGCATTCAGATCCGTCATAAAGTTTGACGCGATCGGTACTACTGTGTAAAGGAGAACTGAAGTGAACAAAAACAAAAGCAAATGCATATCAAAAACGGGTAGATGAAATAAACTCAACCTTACAAATATGTAACATTTCAATACAATTTTAATAATAATAAATCAACTAAGCAGCTACTAGGTACTACTTGCACTAAGCGCAGATCGATCACCAACTTGGATCATGTTGGATTAATTTTTTGTCCAGGCAGGTAATATATATGTATACAAAGCGTATGCTCTTTCCATATCTATTACCTCCTGGTAGTTTACACATCAGAGCCAAAAGGATTCGGCTAAAGGTCTGCGTAGAATGCCAATAACGCTAAAAGATATTGGTTGGTGATAAGGTTCTCAAACTATAACTTGATTTACCGCAAGATATTCAAAATAGTAATTTTAAAGTAACAAACAAACAAAAATAACGATTTTTAGTATATTTCTCTGTCTCTATGTCTGTCTGCCTGTTAAGTATATGTTACTTCAGTATAAGCTCAGTAATCGCTAAATGAACTTTTATTTTCAATTTCAGTGATTATACTAGATGTTTGAACACTGAACGATTAATCTTGAAGTGTTACGAAGTTAAAAAAATATTTTATATGGGATGTTTCATACAGCGATAGGTAGGTACCACACAGTAGTACATACACATACATTTTTTTACAGATAAAAGTTGTTTAGAATCAATCGAAGCCTATTTGCGTGCAAAGTCTTAGGGTTTTTAGGGTTCGGTACATCGGAACTAAAGAAAATAAACCTAATAGGATCATTCTGTGTCAGTCGGTCTTTCACAGCTTAATTTCTCTAAGTTTAGGTACTTAACAAACGAAGTTGAAATTTACAACATGAAGGTACAGAGTCGGGTGACGCAATCACGGAATATAGCGTAGGTAAATGAACATTAATTATGGGGGCGAATAAAAATAAAATTAAACAATGTTTTCCCCAGTGCATCTCAAGCATGTGACATTATTGTATTCACGCAATGAAGAAGCGTTTCGGGGGTGGCAGGACGAGCGGCGGCAGCAGCGCGCGGCACGCGGTGCGGCGGCGCGAGTTAACTTAACACTTGGAAAATTGTTCTCAGTGTTCTGTGCACTTGATCGAGAGCAACCTTTCGATACAAAATATTTTCTTTATCACATTTGTTAATATTGTCAATGGTTAAATCTGTACAATATATCACTTTAAAACCATATCTAATAACGTATACATCACAACAACGTCTAGGCCCCAAACTAAGCCTTAGCTTGTGTTTTGGGTACCAAGCGAAGACAACACATACATATAACAACCAAGACCCGATACCAGTATCAATATTCATCATATAAATACTGACCCGACCTGGGATTCGAACCCGGGATCTCCAGCTTCGTAGGTAGGGTCGCTACCCACTAGGCTGATCGGTCGTCATAATACCCGATTAACGCTCCAAAAAAGTGACGACCATGACAGGACCCGAAAACTGCTACCTATTGCTGGTTTGCTGCTGCGCGGTCTTCATAATCCATCACAGAACACGCACCGCAGGAAAGGCAACAGTCGTAAGGGGAGTGCCATGTCCTTATTATCCATTTTATCCTTGTGACATCCTATGGTAAAAGCTGTGGGTAAAAGTGTGTAAAGCGCTGAATGACGTAATGCAAAATTCCTGATAGGTTCGACGATTTTTTCCATAAGTTTATAAAGTGTGATACTAATAAGGTTCAGGAGTACCATTCCTCATCCATTCACGTTACTTAAAACTTATTATTTGCAGAAATTGTCTCTTCATCTTCTTCATCAGCCCATTTTTACCCCACTGCAGGGGCTTAGGCTTCTCCCAGGGTGAGGGGGGCTTGGAGCTTAAATCCACCACGCTGCTCCACTGCAGGTTGGGGATTGTAACGACCGCCATTTATTGACAGCGTCCGGGACCGACTGCTTAACGTGCTCTCCGAGACACGGAGTCAGTGATAGTTATGTATTTAAGTCAAATTGTCTCAAGAGTGTTTTTGTTTACCTACCTACCTACCTAGCTTACCTAGGTTACCTTACCTACTAATCAATAATTTCTATATTTGATTCAAACGCGTAGTATCTATCTACACGGAAGGTAGGTACTTAAACCCAAATTCTTACTTGGTGTCAATTCTACATTTTTAATGTTGCTAAACTCTATCAAAGTGATAGTTTTGGGTACATTATGATAACATTATTATTCCAAAATTTATAATTTATTTTATAAATTTAATACAAATACTAATACTACCGAAATATGCATGTCGTTGTGATGTAATTCTCATTATTCACAAGAATTGCCGTACAATTACAGGTTTGCTCTCTCGTCGTGTGAGTCCGTGTGAGACCATTGACAATCAGACCACGTAATTCATCCCTGCATTACTTGCTGCACATGCTTCGTGTGTCTTCAGCTTCAGCCGGGTTTGATTACACCTAGAACGGTAGGTACTTTTTTTTTCTAATTCATTATCACATCAAATAGATATTTAATTTCAAAATGCCGAAAGAACAATTTCAAGATGAGAATCATTTTAAATATGCTCAGGACAGTAGTAGCACTGACATGAGGAGAGAATTAAATTTATTACCTATGGACGTATACGTAAGGACCGGGTCATAATGACGCGACTAAAATGTCTCCAGCACGCTGGCCCTAAAATGCCAGTTTAGGGCCAACGTGACTCAGTTGTCCGCGCGCGACGTGATCGTGTTATTCTCGTCATAAAAAATGCCAAGTTGCGTGGTAAAAGGCTGCAAAAATTATGACGAAACTTAAAAAGGAACATGGGATATCGTATCATCGGTAATTTTACATTATGTTTGTTGCATGTATAATGATTAAATAAACGTATTTAAAAACCGATAATTTTATTAACGATGCCCATAATGGCAACCGTGTGGCGCGCTGCTGCCACACGCGTAGTTAAACAAAAAAAAACCTTGTACGGACGTAATTTTTGAAGTGAAACTTCTTATGGCACGGGGTGAGCCTAAAACGACACAAAAATGCGTCACGCTAAATAATATAAGTGGGGGAGATATAAGGACCAATCGGCTTTCACACGAGAAACCTGTTGTTTCCTATATCCCCGCTACTACTACTATTTATTTGTATTTTATTTTTGTTTTAGGAACGTAACTAGGAAATTTCTAATTTTGGTTATAGGTAAGTATGTTTCAGGCATTTATGTCAATGGTTTCAGCAAACTCAGGCAAGCGTGATTAATTTATTAATAACTACTGATACAATAGTCAATATATTAATAGGTGAAACCAAAAGATAACTAAAATTCAAGGGGAAGTTTAGAAACGATAACAGATACTGAGAATTGGATTAAGGAAAGGCCAGTAATTTTAGTATATGTATAAAAATAAACTGTTTCGTCATTAGTGAAAGCTTTTGAAATATACTAATAATTATTGTAACAATACCATAGAACAACACATTCTTTACTATTTCAAATAAAATTGATTGAGATTAGTTTACTTATGTTTTCTTTATTACCTGCAAGTATCATCGAAAAAGGTAATATTTACCAATGTGATTTTTAGATATGTAATTCAGTCTCGTTATACGCCAACGTAATTTGGACTAACCCGAGTTAACGGATTAAAACTAATAAATATATTGCCGCCATTTTTACGTCCAAAAGCAGGCCTATTTCGATTTCACTATATCAGTGATCATTCTATACTGTAAGTAAAATAAAATTAAATTGTGTGTAGAATGGCGTAGAACTAACATATTACGCTAAAAATTTAATAATAAATTCAAATACGCACGTACAAGTTTACATCGTCGTTTTATGCAACTATGTCGTTTGAACGCTTTATGACGTAAGATGGCGCTACTTACAAGATTATATAGTGTTAGAACTGTTTATGTGAGATGCCGCAATTTTTGCTTGTATGAGAAAGGGTTATGTACAATGTTCATTGGGGCGTATCCTTATCTATAAATATCATTGTTATTACCTAAATAGGAAATGTAGTTCAGTGAAGGGTTGATTAACAAAATTTTCTGATTATTTAACACTTATATCGTCGTCAAATACAAGCGAACTTTTAAAAAAATCAATTTAGGATATTAATGAAAGAGAAAAAATCGTGACACCATTTTATTACATTATTATATTACAACATTTATATTAGGTACAACAAGACATCATTGAATCGCATTGCCACAACGATGATTCCAAATCTGAAACAATCCATAGGTACGATCTTGCAATCATAGGTACTACAAATAAATTACCTATAAAGTTACCAACGATGAAATTACCTACTCATGTCTGATGGTGATTATTTGAAGTTGCTTGAGTTTTGTAACACCTTCGATTCCCTTCGATTCTCTGATGAATTGTAATTATTCTATTCCAGAGACAAAATAAATTTCACTATTTGAGATCATCGTTGGAAGATGGCATGCCGTGATCCCAAAGTCGATTGAGTTTACCTCTCATAAAAAAAAGTGTGGGATCTGGTATTACGCGAGCGTTATGATAGTAAAAAGATTTTAATTAAAAATCATTTATAGGTGCTTTTCAAGCTTGAACTTTTAACAAGATAATCATTTATAGAACTTGCAAAACGCAAAAATCTTAACGTACCTACATTACAAAAAAAAAAATCATTTTTAATATTAAAAATGTAAGAATTAATTGCGAAGAAAATACAGCTTGCATGCTTGCATTAAAATGATCATGAAGCAACATTAATAAAATTGTTTAAAAATCCAGACCAGTTGTTATAAATGTGCAATATGTTAATAATATCCTTTCCGTGTTTTGAACTGTTGATTAGAAATTTGTTGATGTTGAAAATTGATTAGAAAATTGATTTAGAAAACTAACGTTGGGAAGGGCTTAGGTTCAATATGTACACAAAAATGCAAAAACTTAAATAGGTTTAAAAACGAAAAAAAATGTTTGATAGGGCAAAGGAGGTTTTGCCTAGGAACAAAGCTATTAAAAGGAAAGAAGGGTGATTCAAAATCCAGTCATTGGTTTTTCACGCATAATTTTGAACCGACTAGTTATTACTTGCTCTTGAAGTCTTGATATGAAGTCTGGCTGTGTAGCAGTAACGATATGGCTGTTCGTTCGCTTTTTTTAGGGTTCCGTACCTATTTGTACTCGTTTTGTAAATAATAATTATGTACTCATTATGTGAAATTCTCCCGCGTCTTCTGTAAATCCTTCGCGCCCTTTTCGGCCGACCAATCAGGGCCTTTTTTGAAAAATCGGGCACCCTCTGAGGGCAGTACAGTATTGAAAGCCTTATTTCTGAGACACTCTCAGAAAGCAATATTGTAACGAGTCCCTTTTAGCCGCGACGTCTCTGCAGCACTACTTCGCTCTTTTCACAGATAGAGACTCTCTAGAGAGCCTCTATCTGCGAACTGCCTCTGCCTCTATGAGCGAACTTTCCTTATTTTCTTCCTATCTGAGCAAGTACCCACTAGGTTCGGGTGAGAAAAACTATAAGAAAGCCAATATTTAGTCATATTTCACATATTAGACTTCCTAAACTATATACCAAACCGTGATGCAAAGGTTATAACTGTGACTATAAAGTTCTCTTTTCTATTCACACTTTACACGCACTGTTTCACACCATAAGTTTATATGCTGAGTACAAAAGTACTCGGTAATCTCAGTTCGGTCTAGCTCACGCTGCTGTCGTAACAGAAGGATAAGAAAGGAAAATAAATAAATAAATAAAAAAAAAGACAAAAAAAAAACGACCGCTTAGCCTAGTGGGTAGCGATCCTGCTTACGAAGCTGGAGGTCCCGGGTTCGAATCCCAGGTCGGGTCAGTATTTATATGATGAATATTGATACTGTTACCGGGTCTTGACTGTTATATGTATGTGTTGTCTTCGCTTGGTACCTAAAACACAAGCTAATGCTTAGTTTGGGGCCTAGACGTTGTTGTCATGTATACGTTATTTATTTATTATTATTATTTATTTATAAATAGCTTTAAGGATAATAAGTACCTAAGCGTTAATATATGATCTGTAAAAACAATAAAAGCCTATAGTCCGCGCGAACAAAGCGGGCGATTACTAACTAGGTTAAAGGCGGAGTTCAATCACTACCTAGGTTAATAACATGAATGTATAGATCACGCGGACGGAAAGCTATTTTAAAAGTATGGTCAAACCACAGACGGGTATGAGATTAGAGCGATGATACAAAGTTTTATTACGCAGTCCATCGTTTAACCAACTATGTTACATAGCATAGGCGTAGCTAAGGTGGCGCGACCAAATAGGTACATCGCTCTTCGTCACGACCACGATACGTGATAGCACCTAGGTTGTTGGTGATAACCATCCATGTAGTCAACACACACACAGATTGGGCATTCCTCGTTGCCAATCGTGCTTGCTCGCCAGAGGTTATATGATTGCCACATGGTTGAATAGGAAATCTTATAGTTCGTCAGCTGAGGCCTTTTTGTGATGTACCGTATCGGGTCCAGCGATATAATACGGTACGAACCTGTCTCAAATTTATATGGCCCCATAGGGCCATGGTTCGAATCCGGGCGTGTACCAATGAGTTTTTCTGACTTAAGTACACAACCTTTGGATGCGAAAGGCGGAGGACCGTGTGTGGTGGCGAGCCTTGGGAGAGGCCTATATCCTGCAGTGGAGAGACACGGGCTGATGATGATGATGATGAAGTACACAACTATCACTGACTCCGTGCTTCGGAGAGCACGTTAAGCAGTCGGTCCCGGACGCTGTCAATAGATGGCGGTCGTTACAATTCCCAACCCGCAGTGGAGCAGCGTGGTGGATTTAAACTCTAAACCCCCCTCCTCACCCTAGGGGAGGCCTAAGCCCCTGCAGTGGGATAAAAAATGGGCTGATGAAGTGAAGTGAAGATATAATACGGTAAATTAAAAAAAAATCCTATTATCAAATATGTTCGGCTTTTTGTTCGTTTAGGCAGATTTAGGAAATTAGGGCCATCTCAAAATGACCTCTGGAGTAAAAAAATTGATGATTAAAGTGAGTTTTTGACACAAGTTCACTTGTGGTTGTCGTTGGCCGCTATGAGACTAGTAAACATAATATGTACATAAGGATCGGTTTGGAGAAAGCTAATCAGAACAGACGTTATGAAAATCTCATTTTTTTGGGAAAAAAAATGTTTCGATTTGCTAAGGCAAATCGAAACGATTTCGAGTTTCGATACGCGTAGGTATGAAAAAAAATCGTTTTACTAGTTATCGTTTTTTTTACATATGACGGCATTTTGTAAATTATAGAGTTACTTTCTAAATCTTCCTATACAAAAACAAACAAAGCCACATTTGATTAAGGACAACTTTACAATTCTGCCGTATTAAATCATTATAGGCTCGATACATTAGAAAAACGGCCTACAGTCTATAAGCAATCGATTTCTTGCGCGTCCGAGAGTGAAACAATAAAACAATTATTATGAAACGAATACATAGATGCCAATAATCTTTGACACATGTCGTCATATCACAAGAGACGACGATTATCAACTATCTGTGGGAGTCAATGGGCTTGGATCAAAATTTTAAAATTGCGCTGATGGTCATTAAAATTAAAAAGAATAAGGTTCGAGAATATCTTCAAATATTTTTATTTTCTATTCATGAAATTGCTAGATACTTATGAAAATTCATCTGACGTTGAAATTGTCTCTGTGACGTCATCTGAACCGTTGAGCTTTTTACGCTGCTTTCCACAGTAAAAAACCAAAGTTAAAACTAAATAAAAAATATTGAGGTAAGGTACCTTTTCAAATTAAATTGAAATCTTCATGAATCAATCAAAATATTAAGACTATTTATGACCATTTTATGACTCTATTTAGCCTAAGATAATGCAAATAGTAAATATCCGTCTAGGTGACGTCAGAGGGATATGTCATTAATCAATTTATGGCAAAAACTGACTAAGAAAATTACAGACTTATTTTTTTCAATTTTTAAGTGAAAGTATAGATTGCTCTATATTTTCGGAAAAAAATATGAAAGTTATGTGTTAAAATGTTTCTTCCAAGCCCATTTGCAAAAAAATATCGGTTAAAAGGTGCGTTTTTGATAAAGGCGTACCCAGAATATGAAGGTGAGCCAATATGAAAAACTTTGATATAACGACTCAGTAGGTAGTTGAAATGTACCTAATTACTATTCGACCTTCTATTGAACCTTATCGAAAATGTTATTTTAGGTTCTCTACAACATACAACTACGAGTGCGACCATTTAGGTAATTAGAAAACCGATAGAGGTTTCCGATGGATTTTCATTGATAGAGCCTTCTAGCTGCGCCGGCGCATGGTGGGGAGGGCCGCGGAGGCCAGTACTCGCCTCGACGTCCGGTGAGAGGTGTGTGTCTACAGGGATTTTACCTCGACAAACAATCGAAAACAATCGCGACTTTTTCTAAAATCCATCCAAACACAAAGTTTTTTTTACTCCTTCAAGTATTATTATCTAAGTAAGTGTATATGGGAACATGTGTTCGCTAAATAACAACGCGCGGGTGGTTTTAAAGCGATATTGATGAGCAACGAACGCGTTGGCCTCTACCGTGTGCATTATTAGAAATCGAAAATGTGACTGTGAAATTTTTAGCATCGACTCGTCGTTATGGCGATAATAGACTTTTGAAATCGATATAAATTTTGATAAAATGCACGAGTTAATTAAGGTCACTTTATTATGCGTGTGTGCGACTCTACTGTTTTGCGCGCGTGAGACGTTGTCCGAGGAGGAAGTTTCAGGATCTGAGGAGGGATTGGAAACTGAGGTCCTGAGGCCCGACGACCAAGATAGGAAAGATGGGAGATTATATCCAGGTGCGTAATTATCTGTACCTATACTAAGGTTGTGAATTTTGTGATTTGTGTATTATCCATCTATTGATATCGGAGTAGGTATGTATACAGGTCGCGTCAAACATCTTGTTCGCTCTGAAATTGACGCGAATCTGGGTTTGCGAAGATGTGGAAGTTATTCAGAAGTTTATCAGTATCTGTACTAGATTGGCAAACGCCGAAAATTTAACCCATATACTATAATGAAAGCGCACACACCTGCATTTTATTTCGACGTAACCGTGAGAATATAATAATACTAATACATGGGACTTCCCACACAGCGCCATCTAGTCTCAAAGTAAGCAAGTGTTATGCTTGTGTTATGGGTTACTAGACAACTGATGTACATACTTAAATATTCTTTATGATATATACATATATAAATATTTTTCCAAAGAAACCACATACATATAACAACCAAGACCCGGTACCAGTATCAATGTTCATCATACAAATACTGATCCGACCTGGGATTCGAACCCGGGACCTCCAGCTTCGTAGGCAGGGTCGCTACCCACTAGGCTAAGCGGTCGTCATAATATGCGCCAGGCGCATTTATATGTGCACGGCAACAATACGTTTTTTCGCTCTCCAAAAAGCAAAACGTAGTGTGCGCTAGGCTTTACTACAAAATGAAAACATTGTTCAACTGATTTATCGGCATTAACGATACCTAGCGTTCCTTTAGTTTCGATATAGTTTAAGGCTTACGGCATTCCATATTAAGTAATTTTGTTATACAAATACACCTCATTTGATTTATTTAGATAATGATTGCCTCAGAAATCTCAAATAAATATCTTTTTTAGCGGTTTAAAATTACGACCTAGTCGCTGAGGATATTTTAATTGGGGTGTAGGTACTAATTGAGTGCAATCTAAGTATAATTTGATAGTTGAAGTAAAGCAAAATCTTTTAATCAAGCTCTTCACGTTCAGACTGGTAATTGTTTAGCGTTTTTCAACATACAAGCGATTGCATGTATGCAACCACAGAGTATCGATCGAGTAGGTAAGTTAGAGGTGCCATGTGACGGTATTTCTTTAGAGATCGTGTCCCAAAAGTAATTCACTCATAAAACAAATATGAGTAATGACACATGTATAAATAATAATAATAATAAAAAAAATATTTATTGCCAAAAACAAGGAAAGAAGTTACAGGAATACTTAACACTAGTTTTGTCTCAGATTTAAATCATTTTAGAAAGCTATTAAGTCGTTCATCCCTTTCCCTTACTTCTTTGGTATGATATGATGTCGCATTTTAGAGTTTAGTTTAGGTTGGATCTGTCTTAAGTATACAACGTATTGCATACTTGGTACAACGTAACCACCTACATGCCAACTCTAACCTACTCTAATAGTCTGTGCATGCGACTGCGTTTTCATTTTGAAAAGGCAATAAATACCATTGTGACGTATTGTTGCTTCCGTTTTATTATGACTTTGATTGTAAATCAAACATGCAAGTACCTATATACTAACTACAACGTAAAACGAATAGGTTACGGTACAATATTCCTTCAAATCATAATATGCATGCATAAGCAAATCGGGGATGGCGCGGGGGGGGGGGGGGGGGGATTTATGAGTGAAATTTGCAATCTTCGGTGAATTAAGACATGTGAGGTTTGAGGTATTTGCGACTCTTCAATAACTGCAAATTCTTAATAGAATTGAAATACCGTGTAATTTTTTTTTTGCATATAATATTGTGTAAGATTAAACAGAACAAAATAACATATTTTATTACTGGTCAGTATTTTGTAACCTGTGTTGTACAAATAAATTAGGTGTTATTTTAGACATTATAATTATCGATAGTTTTTAGAGTTCCCAAACTCAAAAGCAAGAAAATTAACTCTATAGGATCACTTTACTGTCTGTCGGTCTGTCTGTCTTTCGGTCAACACTCTTTCTATCAAGTGATTGTTTTAAATATTTTTTGTTATTAAATTGAAAAAAATAACCAAAAATTCGTTGCATATGTAAGGGTATGGAATCATCAGAGCACGAGGCTGACTCCCACTTTATCTCCGGTTTTTTTTACTCTCACGTTAATTCAATTACAAATACTGATGAACTAGCAGGAAACGTACCGACCAATTATGTGCACCTATTTCAATAGTTAATTAAAAAAAAAAACACACAAACACAAACATTTGAGAAACAATTTAAAAAAATTATATATTACTTGGTTCTGTACATTTTTTATTATAAGCGGTGAAGGTAATCTTCAAAATGATTTAAAAAAAAACACCACAGAAATTTACATCAATATTATAAAGAGGAAAGACTTGTATTTTTGTTTGTGTGTATGTTTGTAATGAATAAACTCAAAAACTACTGTGCCGATTAAAAAAATTCTTTCACCATTAGAAAGCTACATTCACCCTGAATAACATAGGCTACATTTATTGCTATATTTCTGCACGTGGCTTCGCTCGCGTGGACTACACAGTTGTACATTGATTTTAATTTTTTTTTCACCTATAGAAAGCTACACTGTCGATTAACATAGGCAATTTAATTTTCAAACTAGCTTTCTGGGGCGAGGTGGGGGAAGAAGTCGCTCATCGCTTAGTGAGCGACCCGAACGCGGGCAGCGGGTGATCACGGGTGAGGGCAGACGTCATTGACGGTTGTGTCCGTTTTGCAAATTTTCAAGGCACTGGCGATTTGTTAAAAACTCATTGTACCAATGTGATGTAATAGATAGGTATAGTAAAAAAAAAAAACTAAAATTACTTTTTAAGGAGTATAGAAGGAGGGTTGATAGGGGAGAAGTAGGGTAAGGGATTAGGGGGGCAGGGGAGAGTAAGTGGGTGGAAAAGAGAAATGGAGGTGGAGGAAATGGGAAGGGGAACGTTTCTGTAGTCCACCCGGGCGGAGCCGGGTACGACCACTAGTAATACATGAAGAAACAACCAGCATCGTCATTAATTGAATATTATATGAAAAAAAGGCCCGGTAATCGTTGGTTTCGTTCCCGGTCCTGTTTGTTTTTCACCATTAACGGTGAATAATCCGCAATATGATGGCTGAATCATTCGTTTTAATGAAGTATTAGAAAACGTAACAATACCTGTTTCCGTTTTCCATATAGCTTTAATGTTATTGTGTACTTACTGATTTATTCGTGCGATGGGACGTATACAAACTATAGACAATAATGAAGATACTCATCATTTTCCCCTATATTTTACGTCAAATCATCTACATCATAATGTTTCACGTATTTTTTAATATTGACTGCTACATATCGTTTACCTAATCATAATTGCAAATTAGTGTTATTGCTCATCAAAAATTCGATTTTTATGTCAAGCCTTCCGTTCAACATAGTGGGTCGTTTTGCGCAAGATTTAGAAGGAACTGGATCGATATCGCATTATTAACTGGTTTTATTTATCATTCGATAGTCGTTGACATTTTTATATTTACGTTTTTGTTTGCTTGTTATCGTTTTTGTATCGTCATCGATTACTGTAGCGTAATGTCACATGTCGTAATTATCAAGTGGAAGTCGTAAAATTTCAAAGATTTAGAAAAACATTTCTGGGAACATATTAAAAGCAAATAAAAATAGCCTTTATTATCACTGACTTCACACCTTGAAACTATATCTATACCTGTTCTAATATGTACATGTTTCTTAATAGATTTTATTTCTTATTCTTTAAACGCTGACATCAGCAGCGTCTCCATTTTACTGGTCAGGTTGTCTTTTGACATAGGCCTCCTTCCAATAGGGTATTTGACTAGTATTAAATATATTAACTTAATCAAGAAAATATAAAAATAGACTTTATACTTACGATAACGAAATCCATAAACAGAATTATATTCGTTCGAAGAATATAGAAATTATAAGCTATTAAAATTTTATCTCTGTCTCTTTCTTACAAAACGATAATCGACATTATTTTAAATAGCCCGATGTCACACATAGTTCCGCCGTGCCGTATTTGCAGGTTTTTTTAAATATTCATAATTTTTTTAATAATGATATATGTTATAAAATTCTTTCACTGTTATGAAATATTTAGAAAACTCTTTCATATAAAATAATATTTAAAAAAATTGCCAACTGCCAACTATTACTCTCTCTGCTCAGCTCAGCTCTGTTCCGTGCACTTTATCTCCATCCTAGTGGCAGGGAGCTCATTACAAAATAAATCCCCCCTTCATCCTAATGGCTCAATTGTGATAACTTTGGTTCTATAACTAGACGGTCAGCATTAGTCCTCTATTAAACTAGTTTTGTGAAAAATATCCTCACTAAAAATGTGTTTGAACCTTCTAAGATTCCCTGAATAAGCAATTCTATTTTAACATGAAACGCGTGACATATAAATTTCTAAACATTTTAATACTAGCACGTTTATTTTATGTTCTTATGATTCATAGTTTCTAATTGTGTGCAAAGTGTATCCTGTTTTATTATTACCTCTCAGCGTTAAATATTAAGTTACAAGTAAAGTCGTGATGAATTTCATAGATATTAAATAGTTATTGAGATCACGTTTCTTTGCTACGTAGGTAAATAAATTCCAATCGTTCATAATATTTTTTTATTTAAACTGTCTTTAATGTACATGCACGAGTGGCTTTGCTAATTGGATGTTTCACTTATGTATGACATCGTAAGTCTTCTATTTCTAGTTATGGATATAAAGATAAACTCTACGAAATGAAAGTAAAACAATTTTTTTTTTTAAATCACGTCATCTTTTTTTCAAATGGCAAACAAAAACTATCGGTTTAAAATCAGCTATAACAAATTGATAACCATCATTGTGAATTCAAATTCAAATGGCCTTGACAGAAAGATGATCCCACAGAGTGCGTTCACAAAACATCACTTTCGCAATAAGTTTATCCAATCAGTCACGCATTGTCCACACGGACACTTCAGACGATGGGAAGAAAATTGTGAAAACAATTGACCTTGCTCGTTCACATCTTCAATACAAACCAGTGGCATTGATCCATACAAATATTTAGAAATTACGAAAAGTTTGCAACATATTTTCATGAAGAGTTTATTGTTGCATGTTTTAGGTTGCTGTGAAGCCTTTGTCACTATGCTCCCACGGTGATTTATGTGTATATTGGGAAATATTAGTATTGATACGTTTTCAATAGTTCATCCGATGAAGGTTATATTTATCAGCAACGTTATGTTCAACTTAAGAGGTCAGTTTAATAGTCACATACTAACACGTGATTGGCTTCCTACAAGGTTCTATTGTCGATTTTTCACATAAACCCACTGTGTGTGTAAAACGCTTTGTTGCGTTTATGGTTATTTGTAAAACGAAGTTTTATGGCTCATAATTATATGTTGTTTGTGTATAGTCTTCAATATCACACGTCATGAACGGTAATATTAACCTCAATATAATTAATAGATCAATTGATTAGATGTGTTTGAAATTATATTGATTCGTTGTGGTGATCTACAATAATGAAAATAATTTATTAATTACGAAGGTTATTAGTGTGTCTGCAACTGATAATAATTGGTATGTGTCAGCAGCAGCAAATTAATATCTCATAGTAGATAAGGAGAATAGTTCTCAAACGCATTTCTGGTTTTCTTTCTTGTGGCTCATATAACGGGACTATAATGAGTAAACAAAAAAAAATTATAAAGTTATATCATATTTCTATTAATATAAAAATCACTATAATTACATTCTGTTATATATATTATTATTATACTCGTCATAGAAATTAATATTTTCAAGGAAAAACGTTCAATTTTGATGACGTTAATTTAATCAGATTGTTCTCACAAACTACATAATGTAGAGAGTTGAATCAAAAAGCGACACGGAAGACAACGTTTAGAATTTCTTAAATTTGTTTTATCGCACCAGCCTCCAAACAACCTAACTACTTAATTTAATATTAATTTAATTAATAATAGATGCTTTTCAACATTTCTATTATCTTGTGTCTAATCTAATAAGGTAGGTAACTATTTATTATATTATTTTAAATTGAAAGAATTTATTTAATAAATGCCAATGCTATAACATAAAAAAAAACTACTACCAACCACGTGATAACGTTTCTGGAATGGCGGGAATAATTAACAGGTACTGACCTTTTCGAAGTATCTTGGATTTTCTTGTTATAGGCGCACAGATTTCACAACTTTTATGAGCTCTTTATTATTGTTTAAAATATAGTTTTGTAGTAATTGTTATGTGTATTTATGTATTTATATTTTAAGTTTTCATGCGAGCGGTTATTTTGCGTGTATGGATATTCCGCTAAAGAATGACGCTAGGTCAATGCGAGGGAAAGGAATGAAAGGATTGTATAAAAGGAGAGTGTGAAAGAGATGATGAACGTACTATTTTTAAATGTTGCGATACAGAATATAAAAATATATAATAAATTAAAACAAGATATAATATTGGCGAAACCAGTTTCAAATCTCCAATTAGAGAGGGCAATATCGATGCGAGAGGTCAAACCTCCGGACGTCCATTTATAATAATGTTATTTTGCAAGAAAAAGACAGGAAAGAATTTTCGAAAGCTTATTTAAGTTCGTTATTTTTCAACCAATTTTGCTTTCGTGTTCAATGCATTTCAATAGATGTTCTAACTGCTAGCAGATTGCAAATGCCTATACGCCCATATTCTTTTCTTTTGAAATAACTTAAGTTATTTTGTTAGAATGTAAATATTCCCATTATATATATCAATTTGCAAGTATAAAGATTAATGTAACTAATAGGACAAATAAATTAAAAAAAAAAAATAGTTAGACACTGTTTAAGTTCAGACAACACCTTGACCCGCGGCCTCCGACATGTATCGCGAAAAATCGACCTCACCCGTTTCCTCCGAGACCGCGCCATTGTCACGTCGGCCAATGTAAACAATGCACTTACTTCTTTAAACTATTAAAGTGTAAAAAAAGTTATATCGCACAACACAGATACAGCATCACATACGCATATATATTAATATAGTTAATCAATTTATAAAAATAAAGTTTGTATTTAAATATTCAGTACAATTAGATAACTGTTCGAACAATAGACGTTCCGGTATACGTACAAAACTACGCTTTTCAGAATACAGTAATCTTATTCCTAAGACTTTTCCTGTATTATTATTTTAATTTTATATTAACAAATAAAAAAATCAACTAAGTTTTTCACTTCATAAGAGAGTTGTAAAACTACTTTAGGGTTCTGTACTAAAATTTATAAATTAAATTATATAAATCCAGGATATAATGCAGTGCTAAAGCTATTCTAATGAGTGTTTGGTGTTTCCATGTTGATAGTTTTAGCAAATTTTCACAATTTAACGGCACCGTTTAATTGTGTATTATTATTTTGTTTTTTCAGTTTTTTATTTCTGCCAGGATTTACTATTGTTGGGGTTTTAATATACAAAGATTTGAAAAGATTCAGCTTATAAAACCACAAAGAGGGTCATGATATTAGCAGATTTCTTGCAGAATCTAAACGTCGTCTTGACGGATTTTACCGAACAAGGTATTGTTAGGGTATGTCACGAGGGTGCATAGATGTGAATGGTATAGATATAAAATGGGGCATTAACAATAGCTGTCAGTGAAGTACGACCGTTCGGATGAAGACTGAATTCGTTGAATACATAGTGTCGAAACTGTCAAACGCAATGTCGCGGGGGTGAAGATCGGCACGCGGGGACCTCGCCAACTGGAACTTGCCATAGTGCACCAGCTAGCTAGAGTATGAGTGACTAGACAGTAAACACAAAAGAGAACTTCTAGTCAATTCGTTCTTTTATGATTGAATAAAATATTAACGAAATTTAGAATCACAACGACTAAACGCACAATTTGCTAACCGACAAAGTTCTAAATTTACTATTTGAATTATGTAAAGCCTCACATGTATAACGTTTGCTTTTTTGTCGGGTTATCCGATTTTGGGTTGGTTACGAAGACGACGTAAAATGCGGTTAGTTGCGTCATAAATACGTGCTTCGATTTTTAAATAATATTTGAGGGTAACATATGCGTTGCTGTCACGTTAATCGTATAACATTATTAATCATATAAAAACCGTTATAATGACTTATACGTTTGAATATTTTCGATGTAGGCACGGTATCGACGATCTCATTTCGTCGCGAATTTGTGATTCCCTTTTTACATCAGTTTAACTTAAAAGCTTACGGTAAAAAATTGATAAATAAAAGTAAAAGCATGAACTTTCGTAGTTCGTACTAATACAAAAACCAATACCTAATGGCATATTATTACACGTATGATGTAGAGGTTAGATTACATAGCAGAAACGTGACATGACATACATACACATGACATATTGAAACTTCAAGAAAATGCGCGAAATAGAACTATAATATGAATTGAAATATAGAGTACATTTCCAATTTTACGTACGTGCAAGTACGTGCAAACGTGTAAATCATATAATTTTTTTTTATGGTAGGTTTATTTAATTAAAATCGCATGGAGAACATCGTTTCATTTAAAGATTAATTTAAATTTCAACATATTTCATGTGTTAAATAAATTTAAATTTGAAGTTCAACATATTTAAGGCTTTAAATACAATTCATAACATATTTAATTAAAATCACAGTCAATATTACAGAATACTAATCGCACGAGATTATTTGATGAGTTTATCATTGCAGTTTCCCTCTTATCAATACATAAATAGATTGTCAAATATAAATGATCCGAATTTCGATCGTGATAACCATAGAGTAAATCAATTTGACAGCAGCGTTTGGTTTTAATAGTCAGAAATGTCACTTCACAATATCGAAACTGTCAAACGCAATTTCACGGGGGTGAAGGCCGGCGCGCGGGACCTCGCAGACTAAACTCGGACTGAAACTCTCCATATCGTGACGGGTACGCCGTTTAGCTAGAGTATGAGAGGTTAGACGGTAAATGCAGAAGAGGGCTGCTAGTCATTTCGTACTTTTATGGTGATAACTATTAAAAAATGTCTCTGTCATTTACTCCATGAGTGTAAAAGTAAAACTTCCTAACGCGACTAAAAAAATTTATCATTATAGTTCCATATTAAGAGAATGTCATAAGCCAACGAAAATTCAGAATGTCGCCGCCCACTGACCCCAAAGACGACATACCTTGTTATACGAGTTCGTGCTTTACACAAGGGAGACGCACAATAGCGCACCGCTTGAAATTAAAGGGCGTAAGTGCAAAATTATTAAAATTTAATTTCTTTTAATTGAAACGCCTATTGAAAAATACAAAACGAGCATCGAATACAGAATTATGAAATCTATATAATATATTTTTTTTCAACTATAACAAACTTCTTACTCAGCTACAATGATTGCTAAATGGATTTTTAAGAGGTATTTTTACGATTTATTTTTAATCTGTAAAACTTATTAAATAATTATTTCAAAACGAACGTCGTATAAAACGATGACAGTGATTTAATATATTTTAAAGACATTAAAATACATGAAATACTTTAAGCGATATCGTTGTTTGAAAATGCCGTCCTCAGCTTCTAACATCGCCTTAAATATATGTGAACATATTATTCTATAAACTTGAGTATGATTTCCCGACAATAAATTAATGCGAGGAAACTGTATGAAACGGGCGTTCCGTTGGTTGCGCGTGCTCACAACGTATGGTCGACCCACTCACTGTGTTATGCAAACGGCTCCGTTTCAAGTTATTACCAACGTACGTGGTTACATCAATTTCGACGATTTTTTTTATGTGTAGATGTCTCTTTAAATTGAAATATAACTTAGTGATGTATTTTGTTATTCGACGATGGGATCACTTGGGTGTCTGCGATGACTAACGCTAAACGGTTTGTCTTTATATTGTTCAAATCATAGAGCAAGTTCGAAATCATTACTGACCGATTGGCCGAGTGGTTAGAGACTCTAACTGCGAAGTCGAGAGTTGCAGGTTCGCTTCCCGCCCGGGACAAATATTTGTGTGCATGAACATGTCAATTACTTTGGGACGCCACGTGTAGCCAGCACATTTGCCGCCTCTCACCTTGGTCGTACCGTGGGAACGGCCGGAGCCGCTGCGGAGTCTGCAGCCGCCAGAAAACGAGTCAAATACTCTACTCTGGAGAGTAAATACTTGTTCGTCCCTCTTGCGGTGGAAGATGCTGGCTGTTGGGGGATTGAAGCCAAACGTTTCGTCGCGAGCATCGGCCGTCGTCGTCTAAAAGAAAGGGGACTCGACCCCCGTTCCGGTTCCTTCCTGGTGCAAAGAATTGCCATTGCAATTCAGCGCGGCAATGCGATGAGCGTCATGGGCACATTTGCGTCGGGGGCGACGAGGGGTGGATTATTGGATTAGTTTTATTTTTTATTATTATTATTGAATTTTAAAATCCCTGAACATGTCTAGTTGTTCCGTGTCTGGGTATAAAATATATATATATATATATATATATATATGTAGGTATATATTATAAAGAATATTTCAATATGTATATCAGTTGTCTGGTACCCATAATACAAGCTTTGCTTAGTTTGGGACTAGATGGCGCTGTGTGGGATGTCCCAGGTACCTATTATTATTATTCACTGAATCCATAATATTTAATTGATTAGATACACATAATCTTTTTTTTGTTGGTTTGTTGGGATAAATCTATTATATGCTATTCATGTTATATTATAAAAATTTAATTTGAGTGTGTTTTACTAGCAGCTTTGAGCCGAATTCGTAACACAAAAATTGCTATTTATGTCACGGTAGGTTTTTGCGAGAAAAATAACTTTTCCGACCCTAAATTATTTCCGTGCCAATGATTACGATCGATTTATAAACTATCAAATCCTTCATCAATCCAGACTAAGTTTCGACACAGCTAGTATTTATTATACAGTTACGAAATACATATATCTAAGTTATAAATGAAATAAAGTGCGGAATCACGGTTGCATGGGCAAGTTAAAAGAGACATTTCACATTCATATAGTCGTATTCAGTATTGTCCTACCCAGGAAATCCTATTTAGGTCGCATATACAGTGAAGCATTATGATGGTCCACTACCTGTGATGCACATACGGGTACAAAGGAAGGAAACGATACTAATATGTGACGAACTAGTATTTTTAGGAGTATTATAAAATAAATGTCTAAATGAAACATTTATGTTTGAAAAATTATTATATTTTTGAAATTCCGTTTTATATTGAAATTACAATTGATAATAAATTTGCGTAGATACCTACATATAGTATGCATGCTCTCGTTAAGGTACGAAAGGTTTTAAAGAGAAGATGTATAGTATAACAAAAAATTAAGAAAACGCCAAGTGCGGCTAAATTTTAGGCAGACATTTGATGCAAAAAACTCGGTAAAGTGATGTCGGTCCACGCACAGTGAAGGGTGCCGGAGTCGGAATGAACGTTTGTGGTTAAAATTGTAATCTAGTAAAAATTCAAGCTATTCCCTTAAATAAAATATTTAGTTACTTCTATATAATTTTTCGAGGTAGGTACTCCACGTGTTAATATAAATTTCCCTAACCTAAAACCTGATCAAAAATATTATTTGGACATTTATGTACTACAACATTGTATAGCGGTCTATTATTATTTATTTAGGTTATACTCCCTACCTTCCAAACTTCATAACAATAATACCAATTAATCGTCTTGAAGTAATATAGCTGTGACAGACGGACAGGTTTAGTTTTTTTTTTTGCGATTTGGTTACGGAACCCTAAAAAGTCTATTACCTAATTTTATTGTTATTTTTTTGCGTAAAAAGTAAATGTAAGATTAAAGGCACTGATATTAATGCAATGGGGACCTTCATCTATGTGAAAATTAAATACAGCAGCGTAACGTTTCTTATATATGTCGTGGCCAGGTGTTAGAATTGGTCCCTCTATGATGTATTCGAATTTTAAAGTATTCTTTCTCTGGATGGCTCGTCGCTTCTTCCATCTAATCTATCAATTTAGAAATGGTGTACCATCAACCTATCTTGGCCGAATTTCGAATGGATCCGAAAGCGTTAATCATTAAGTGATCAATTCTAAGTTCTGGCATACATATACATAATATCTTAAAATCCTATATATCGCTTTAAACCGGCTCCAAATATCCCATCTTATTCGCGGTTGAACCAATGAGTTGTGATATTTTCATCACTTGAACGTCATCGAAATATACTGATCAGCATTGGATGGTCTTATAACGATTTGCTGAATGTGTTTTTTGAAAATATATGGTAGTGAATATCTGTAAAATATTACTTCTACAGTACACTACAGTTCCACGCAGCTTCGTCTAGTTTCAAGTAAGCAAAAGCAAGTATTATGCTTGTCTTATGGGGTACTAGACAACCGATATACATACTCTAGATGCGAATACTTATTAATAGCTATGTTTATGTACTATTATTACTATTACTATTAATATTGAGATTTATTTTTTTTGGTATTATTTTTCATTTTGGTATTATTTGGTATTATTATCAATTTTGGTATTACTAAATGTAAAAATGCTGTTGGTATTCCGAATAAAATAAAATAAAATAAAATAAAATAAAAATACTTAAATATTCTTTATAATATGTACATAATATTGATACACATACACCCAGTAACGGAACAAATAGACATGTTCATGCACACAAATATTTGTTCCGGGCGGAAATCGAACCCGCTACCCTAGGTTCCGCAGTTTGGGGCTCCAACCACTCGGGCAATCGGTCAATCAGGAAATAATGACGTTAGACCATCGCGTTAGACATTCATTCTTGATATGCTTACGAAAGTTGTATAAAATTCATGCAATTATTGCTATATATTTGCGATTTAAAACCAGTTTACGTATGTCAAGAAATAAGTGTTGTACATTATTTCTTAACGCCTAAAATTCTAATGATGGCGTGATAGGTTAAAAATTACAATATTTTCGTCTCTTCACTTCATATTTCTTTAAGCTTTTCTGCTTATTGCAGTCAGCCAACACCACTTCCTTGATTACAATATGATTACAATATACCAATTAAAATTACATTTAAGTCAAAAATTACAATGGGATTGAACTCGTCAGAAGCATCCTACAAATTTTAAGAATCTCAATTACTGATCAACAAATTTTGAGCTCTATTTCTATAGACATAATCATTATTTTAGCATAAATAAATTCGGGAAAGCCAACGTTTCTTCATAGCTGCTTTTCTCGTTGCTTTCTCGAGCTAGTACCGTGACCGATGCGTTTCATTGTTGCCGTCTCTCTCTGAAAATAAGAAAAAGAAAGAGAGGTAAATATGTAATTAAATAAAACGCACGTACATTTCTGAACACCTAGTTATGAATATTCAGTAGAACAACTGAAAAGCTAAAAATATGTGTGGCATGAGATGATTAGAATGAGAATGGTGTAAAAGAATTTCTGGTTTTAGAAGTTTTTTTTTGTTTTTGTCCAGTTATTGTTTATCTTATAAATGTTGAAATGGTGGTTGAAATGCACTGATTCTTTGTCACAAGTTATAATAGTTTACGCCATACTATTTGTAAATAAAAGACACATTTGATTTTTTAAATGTAATTGAACGTGTTAAATGGAAATTAGAAAGAAAGCTTTCCTACTATATGTATTTATCAGTTTTGAAAATTTAGTCTTGTCTTTGGCCAGTCAAAATTCAATAGCTCCCGATAATTTAAATACAACTGTACCGTTTTTGAAATTTTTAATTCCCACGGAAAAATATTCATGGGCAGCCATGACTTCGTTATAGTTTTCATATTTAGTCCCTCGGATCTTTTGTTTTAATATGGGAAACAGAAATCACTGGTTTGTTTTTGGCATTACGGGGCGCCGTCATTTGCAACAGTGGTATACGTATGTATCAAGTTCAAATCACTGTTTACTTTCGGTAATATTTCTTCCAGTTTCTGTCATTTCATGTGTATTTAGATAAATTAAGTATAAAATATTATAAGTAAATCCACGTGAAAATAAAAAAAAAATTTTCTTTTACAAGTTTTACGTTGAAACGTAACATTCAAACATAATATTAACAAACATAACAAACGTAACATTAACAACAATTATAATTTCCTTTTCCTTGAAATGCGAATAAATAACTTAGCAAGCCTACTTGTATAATTTTAACCAGACACAGGAGTTTTTTTCGTGGCTCTCTCCCTCTGGAACCCTCCACCCTCTACCCTCTGAAACTTCGTAATCTTGATAGCATCCAGGGCGATATTTGATTTATGTGCGGACAGCTATTTATGAAGCACACCAGCACATATATTTTCTGTCGTCAAAAAAATGGCTAAGTTCCTATTCAAAAAAGGCCATCAGAAGTTGGTTAGGCGTAGTAACGAATGTAACAAATGACGGCTCCAAACAACGGCATAAATTTCTCACTGTTCCTGCCCCACTTTTGTCAGCTGTGTTCGTGGTCTCAGCCTCCACAATGACACTCAAAACACAGATGAAAATCCTCGTCAAAACGAATCATATGTGCTCAAACACGAGGTAGCTGCTGTACGCCGTAGAGGTGTTCTTCTCGACTGCTTACTATTTCTATAATCAGATCAGCTCTATGTTACAATAAAGTATTTTGACACAGTACGCGTATTTAAATCCATATTATGCTCAGTACGTCAACTTGCGAAAAATCTAATAGCGGACAGTTTTTGTGTATTTTTCTTGTTGGATACTTGTAATTGACCAGAGTTGGTTAATATCTCGTTGATAATTTTTGAAAGGCACACGTCTTTCTCATATAACTTTTTCAATTTTCTTAGGAAATATCTAAATAAAAATAGTGAAATTCTTGTATAGCCTTGTTTCCAGCTGGTCACTTCAACCAACTCTAAAATTAATCAGGTCTATTTTTATTTTAATGACTACCGCTTCTATTTATTTCTATCTATCTATTTCTGTCTATTTATCTATTTTAATGACGAACGCTTAGCCTAGTGGGTAGCGACCCTGCCTACGAAGCTGGAGGTCCCGGGTTCGAATCCCAGGTCGGGTCAGTATTTATATGATGAATATCGATACTGGTACCGGGTTTTGGTTGTTATATGTATGTGGTATCTTCGCTTGGTACCCAAAACACAAGCTAATGCTTAGTTTGGGGCCTAGACGTTATTGTGATGTATCCGTCATTATTATTAATTTATAATGTAAAATACTTATCACAACGCCTATAAATTAGAAACGTAGGAGATCACAAATTTAACATAATAAAATATTTATTGGCTTTTGAGATGTCTTGACCCCGATTTTAAATTGAATTTTAAAAGTTATAGTACCGTTTTGCGAGTCCAGAAAGGAAAATCTATAAGGCATAAGTAGGATAAATTTTGTATTTCTTATAAATTATCATTATAATGAAAAATATGTCTTAATAGCTCTTGACGTAAACTTCAAATTAGCTTATAAACTCAGCAGATTTCCTTTTATTTTGATCTTATAAATGGAATATTCATGTTTTCATCGAGTAAAATGGAATAATTTTGTACAGATTTGAATGTGATGGAATAATCGCATTTTGTTTTATTACTATGTACCTAAATACACTGCACGAAAAATTTATAGGAATAGTCCGGTTTTGTTGCAACTTTAATGTTATTTCAATTTATAAATGGAATGATCATGCTATGATGGGTACTAATACAAAATTCATTATATTTAGTCTAAAATATTACGTTTTGATTCGACGCTAAGGTTTGAACATAATTTAGAAAACCATGTTTTCATAATTTTAAAGGTGAAATAAACACGTTATGAAACGCGCCTTTTTCAGTTCCAGCTCAGGTTCCGGTTTTATAAAAATACTATATATTAAAATAAAAATACAATACAGGAAATACGCAGTTAAGGTGTGAGCCCTTTAAACAGAAAGTTCTCGAAACTTGACGTAGATCGGCACCCGTTTTCATTGACTACATTCCACTGGTGTCTTGTTTTAACTACTCAATGGTGCAACGGTCAAGTAGCACGGAGCGATATGGGAACCCGTTCGATTCTCAGACGCCAGAATGTTGCTCAATACGAAATGAAACAAGCTCACTTATGAACTAGTAATTAAATCTTTCTCCTGTTCACATCGCTATTAAAATACTCGTTTTCTAATGCTCCCTTGAACTATAATCTTTAATAAGTTAAATTATTTACATATATATCCTTCAGTGCTGCAACCTAATTTGGGTTTCAGTTTCGTCTACATTTTTATTTCATGCAGCACCTATCCGAAATCTTTTTCATCTTCTTTAACTCTCGCAACGCAATAGTCCTGCCCTACGGTATTTTTTGCTGAGGCACCCACCTAGCACCTAATCATTATGTATTTCTATTCTCAATCATTCTTTGACCCATTGTCACTGTGGTTAGGCGCCGCCCAGCTCAATCTTTGAGACTTATTGATAACCTAACCTGTCTAGTTTAAAAGAATTTAAAGAAAAGTTTAATGATAACATGTGTTATTAAGTGTCTAGGTAAGAACGTTGACATTCAAATGTGTACTATACAAAGTGTTGCAGAGGTCCCCAAAAGAGTAAAGTATTTATATAGTGCCAACCATAGAGTAACAAATTTAATATGTTAATTTGAACTATGAAACGAACGTGAACAGAAATGGCTTGTGTGAAGGCGGCGCGCGGGGTTCTATTTCGCCTAAGGCCCTACAACTTATAATAATAATAATACACGGGACTTCCCACACAGCGCCATCTAGTCCCAAAGTAAGCAAGTGTTATGCTTGTGTTATGGGTTACTAGACAACTGATATACATACTTAAATATTCTTTATAATATATACATATATAAATATTTTGCGAAGACACCACATACATATAACAACCAAGACTAGTGTCAATATTCATCATATAAATACTGACCCGACCTGGGATTCGAACCCGGGACCTCCAGCTTCGTAGGCAGCTGGTTAGTTACCCGGTTAGTTACCACTAGGCTAAGCGGTCGTCACAACATTCTTCATTTCCTAGCAATAAGAAAAAAGTAAGTTAATAAATTAAGAAGTCTTTCGGGCACCTACTTCATGAGCACTTTGTATGATAATTTGAAATGTCATATCCTAAAATTCTAATTTCGCTTGATTTTATTGTGAAAGACCACCACCACCTCCTTATTCTATTAGATGAAATGCCAATGAAGTCATTTGTTAAACTTATTAATAATTTAAATTCGTAACTTTATTAGCATTTCGAATTTTTGTTACACACTAAAGCACATTAAGACGCAGGTGTGGCCCCAGATTAATTATGTGCCAGACGAAAACATGCACTACTCATTTTCTTATATAATATTCTTAAATCAATTCGCTATTGCCAATATTACATAAGTACCTAACTCCATACGTTTATTGTTGAACCCGACAAACGTTGTTTCCAGTACACAGAACGAATCGTGTGTCCAACACTTTTACTTTCGTGCTGAGCCGTGGAGTGAAAGCGACCGACCAGTCCAGTTGCTATAATGCTTGACCCTAATTTTAGTTCTCCGTTTGGGTTATCAAACTTCACTAAGTAAACATGAAACAGGTAATCACAATATTATTTAACGAAATAAGTTCCTAAATAAATATTTTCTTTTATTTAATAAAAAAAAAATCAAATTTGAAATAAATTTAAAAAAAAAACTATTTGATGAAATCAGACCGATTTCAATAACCTCGACGCAGAAGGGAAGTGATAAAATTTTTAAGCCTTTGTCTGTCTTTGTATGTGATGTTTGCAATTGTAGCATTCAAACGAATTTACCATTTTCAATAATTTTTTTTTAAAGCTGGTTTAATCGGAATGGTTGTTAGGTATTTTTCTGTCTGTCTGAAGTATCGTAGCTTCTAATGGAAATATTGATTTAATTGCGTTTTTTTAAGACTGCTTTATACGGGCTGGTCATTAGGTAAAAAAATTATTAAGTTTTTTAAGCACAATTTATTTTTCAATTAATACACCAACACTGCTTATAGTAAAAATGTTTATTGATATGTTTAAAAAGCTTGAATTAAAAATGAAATTTTAAATTTAAAAAAAAGAACACGCCCGAAATTATCTAAAAATAAAGTTACAGAGTATCTGTATTTTGTTGTGACATCACATAAATGAGGATCCGAAGTAACTAGTTTAATTAGCGATCCACGACGTCTGTAAGGAACTGAAATAATTTTAAAATTAATAAATAGTCAAATTTTTCATAGTTCTAAAGTCAGGTTTCTAAACTTTTTAATTTTTATATATATACAATTTCATTCCGATAAATTCATCTCTATTCGAATAGGACTGCTTTACTCTATTAGATACACTGATTATGTTTTTCAGTTAGAGATAAATTCTTATAAATTCTTAAGTTTTGGGCTTGTGGCGTTGCTTTTTCTTATGAAAGAGCTGGCATTTTTTATGGATACAAGTTCCTTAACAGGCATAACTATGTCTTTATCATTGAAAAAATATTTGACTACAGTTATGCCTGGGCGTTTTTCAGTCTCTGATTGTCACTGAATTCGACAGTTAATGGGGATCTATTTTTCTAATTTTTTCAAATCCTATCCCATAAAAGTTTCCATTAAGGTTTTTTGACAATATTTCGTCTTCCAGCACCCTGACAAGGTTCTAAAAATCTCTACTTGCCTCTTGAAACGTTATTGAGCTGTAAATTACGTATGAATATTTAGCATACAGCCTGTTTTCATTTTTACATACAACTATGTCATCTTAATTGGTAAACGCGGAGAAAACAAATCTTTGAAGCATGTTCAGACGATACCCAGGAACGGAAACACGAGACTCAGGTCGTGTATGGTTTATGAAAATTCAGGAAAATTCATATAAATGGAGACGGGATCTTTCCCGATCCTGTGTAGTCTGTCAAGGGCGATATTGTTTGATACTTCATTACAATATCTTTTTATTCATCTGTGTGAAACTAGAATAAATGTCTGAGAAATATTTCTGGATGTTGGGAACAAAAAAATATGTATATTAAAGACCAATGAAACGTTGGTTTGTAGAGCTCGAATAATATAAATTACGATATAAAAAACTGGTATCTCTACAAAAGCGAACCGGTTGCGAATGTTAATCTGCATGAAACGGAACGTATTTGACGCGTCGCTGAGTCCGTCTGTCTGTCGCTAGAAATCGAAAATATTAATCTTACATTTCTCAACCACGGCCTTATCTAAATAATTATTTTCATAGTTTTCCTAACTGTCTAGATTTCACTAGGTACTTATATTCGCAACCGTTTTTTGTAGATTTTTTCTAAATCAATGGTAAAAATACAAAGAAAGGAAAAAACAAAAAAAACATGTTAATGGACTGTTTCAAAATACATTAATAAATTTCAAATAGATTTACCTAATTCGTCATTACTGCATAAATAAAATAATTATTGTGAACTTTTGATATAAGAGACATTGATTCAATTTTATCGATGTGTAATTATTTTTGTAAAAATTAGGCCAATTACTGACTAATTAATATGCTCAAAACACAATTTACAAGTGTTATTAAAAACTATTTGATTTTCGAAGATGAATTACCATTTTCATAAATATATATCTACTAATTATTTTTTTAAGCATTTTAAACATACGACCATATTTCAGATGCGGTTTAATTCGTATGAGCACATTACATTTGGTTACACAACAATAAAATAATAGACCGTTGCAAAATAACAAGTGACATGATCCGCGTTTCGCCCGAACCCTGTATATGTCACATGTGATCTTTTCATGTCGCCGTCAAATAGATAAAGTCAGTATCAGTTACACAATTGAAATATGTATTAATGTAAAACGACCAGTCGCTTTCCGTTTGTGAATTTGTTTTGTTGTTTGGCCATGCTTCTTTAAAGAAACTCCTTATGCTTATACATATTAACTTATGGGGTTGAGTTTTATTGTGTCTCGGTTAGGTGGATTTGTGGATTCCTTACATAAATGAATCTAGACTTTAAAAATTGAAAGGAAGAGGAAAAAATATGGGTCTGCGAAAATTATGGTTCCTTTAACCTAATTAATACTAATTATAATGACGCGTAGTTTCCCTTCCTCGGTTTCCTCGTATTTATGGTGGTCTCGGTCATCAATCACTCTACTGATGGTAAATCATCATTTTTCAATCAATCAATCAATCAACACTTTTTTCGGTGTTATATTATATAATATTTATATATAGAGACGCTCAGAATATAATGATCGAGTGAACAAATGCCATTTTGAGCGATTCGATAGATCCAGGTATATGCGCGTAGCTAAGGTCGGGCGATCGTACGGGCTGTCCATTTTCCAATACTCAAAATCCGTGTAAAGAAAAGCAATCAAGATAGCTTACCCGTGTGAACTATGCGGCATGGCATCTTAAAGACGCGACGGATTCTTTTGTAGAAATGCAGAATTGTGTGTTGTTAAAGTTTGCTCCCTGTTTAACGTAATATCGCCAAATCGTCCTAATGTTTATAAAACCATAAATACAAAATATATTTTTCTAACGACAACATGAGGCAGGATGCCTTAATAATAAAATAACATGTAATAACAGTTTAAAGTATTCAAGTTCCGACGGACGATAATATGACTGAGGACTACATCATATTACATTGCTTAAAAATGCTAGATTTGCATGTACATTTTTTTCCATTCCATTCCATCAGCCCATTATACCTGACTGCAGGGGCTTAGGCCTCCCCCCAGGGTGAGGAGACTTGAAGCTGAAATCCACCACGCTGCTCAAGTGTGGGTTGGTGGATTGTAACGACTGCCATCTGTTCACAGCAACCGGGACCGACTGCTTAACGTGCTCTCCGACGCACGGAGTGAGTTACAGTTATGTATTTAAGTCATAAAAACTCGTTGTTAGGTACACTTCCGCATTTGAATGACGGCCGCACGGCTTTATAAATTTGAAACAAGTTTGCTGCGCTCGGGTTATCACGATCCTGACTGTACATTTATATAATAATGTAAATATAACTATGTGAGCTGTGCAGTCACTAACGTACAGGAAGATATACAAAATGTTTCTATGGTATGTCAGTATGAAAGTACGAAAGCTCGATAGCGCAAGTGCAGAAGTGTTCTGAAAAAGCTCACCGGTCGAACGATTTGAATTGCGGCTCTATGTTCTACAATTTCAATTTAGATAGATTGTTCTATAATATTATGTTTGATTATTCATGGTTTGAAAAATATGTATGGTAAAGATATTCTAACAGTTTATTGTTGGAATATTTTTTTACAATGCATATTTTTCGTACCATGAGTGAATAACATGACATGAACATGAATATTTATTTAATAAAATTAAAATTGTATCTAATGTATGGATACGACGCATTAAATAAATTTATCGGTTTGTTTTTATAAGGTGAATATAATGGCAGGCGGCATAAGGACAACAAAATATACGTTATAATAATGATACTAATATGATAAAAAATAATTAACACATAAAAAGCACATTAAAAGTGATCAAATATGTTTATCTCTGTCTTAAACCTGCCGTCGTCTTTAAATGCGTGTATTATAATACCTCTGTATCACGCTAAATCGTATTATGTTATATTATTATTACATAATGTTACTAGCTTTATGCCTGTGGTTTCGCTTGCGTGGATTACACAATCGTACCGGGACAACTAAAGAACGCGACGCTCCAGGACACTGTAAGATTTTATAGAACATTTTGAAATTTTACTAAGAAATCTCTGTACTTTACTAACTATACCAAACATCAAAATCTGTTAATTATCCCAAAGAAACCGTGCATTTTTTTCGGGAGAAATTTACTCTAAATATAAATAAAATTTAATAATATCCGTTCAGGCATTAAGAATAATTATCCCACAGAAACCGTGCCTTTCCCGTATAAAATGTAGCCTATGTCATTTTCAACAAACAAATAGGCAGACAAAAAGTACTATATTACTCCTTTTTATGTCTGCAAAGTTTCATTGAACTCGGTGCAGCCGTTTCGGAGTTCAACGCGAACGTGCAAACAAACAGACAAATAGAAAGACAAAAAGCAGCCTATGTTTTTCTCTAAGATCTAATCTATCTCTGTACTAAATTTTATCGAAATCGGTTCAGCGGTTTAGGGGTGAAAGAGTAAAAGACAGATAGAGTTACTTTCGAATTTATAACATTAGTAGGGGTGGTAGGGATACTAGAGATGAAGAGGTAAAGTTTGTTAGTTTGAATATAGAAGATAATATCCAAAACCACTAATTTGATTAAATAAATTCGTTCACCAATATTTTAAATGGTCCTTTAGGGTGGACATAGGCTAAAGTCTATATGTCTCTCTGTTTTTTCGTGCCAATATCCGAAATAGCTGAACTGATTTTAATTGGATTTTCCTCGACAGATTGATATATTTTGATAAAAATTTTCGAAGAGTAATCTAAGTCACTTTTTATCTATAAATAAAATAGAAATGTCTGTCTGTGATTTCAAAATAAAATATTTTTTCTTAAAAGCTTAGCTTTTGTCCAAGCATTAAAGATGCGTTCATTAGGGTATAAAACGTTTACGTTATGAAGTAAGTATGAAGCGTTCAGATTGGATAAGATACAAATGATGTCATCGCCGTTGTCTATGAATATACGGTTCGGTTTTTTCATAAACAATTGAACAATTTATATGAGTTATATTTGTATTTCGGACCAGCTTCAAAAATGCTACAAACGTTTTCTTTATTTTTCTCGGTTAGAAAATATGAAATCTCAATTTCAACTCGCTTTAAATATGTTTGAGCCCCTAAAACAAAACCTTTCTCACGATAATCGGGTTTGTTTAAATTAAGTAGTACTCATTTTACGAATTTAAAATATATATTTAGTCATAGTTTAGAACATTCACTCGGATTATAAAACATATTTTAAGAGCTCATCATGAAAAATATACGCCGGAGCCCAAATATACACCAGTTGATGTTTCGAAATACTTTCTCTGAAGTCAGGATTTTGTGTTACTGGGAATTCGTAAAATTAGTACTGAAAAAAAAAAAGATTCTGAAATTACATTGTATGTGTAATATAGCAAAACGTTTGTCTAAAATAATGAAAATGACGTATGTTTGTCTAATCGCAGTCTGATATTTTGTTCACGTGTTTGATCGTTTCAAACCATGACTCGCTCCATTCTGATTATTATGCTTTCTAAGGATATAACAGATATAACAAATTATATGTTTTGAATTTTTAGTTAAATTTAAAACAACGTATTCGATCTTATTCCTACATACAAGCATTATTTGTATGTAGGAATATAATAACAAATGAGATTTGCGTTCGCTTTACTACTTTATGTTACGTAGCATATTTCATTACCTAGATACCTATTGTGAGTACTAATAATATCTGTTCTCATTATATTACCAAATAATGACAACGTTCCATCCATCTAAGTCAAATAGAACATTCTCCAAGATTTCGACAGGCGTTGCTTCAAGCGGTCGCCATGTTCTAATGGAATACATGATTTTTTTTCAATTTATTTTATATGAAAGAGTTTTCTAAATATATCGTAACAGTGAAATAGATTGAAAAAAGTTATGAATGTTTAAAATCTCCTGTCAGATAGAAAGGGCAACACTACACGCCGTACTTAGCTGTGACGTCAGGTCATTTAAAATAATGTTAAATTTAGTTTTCCAACAAAGAGACAGATGAAATTTTCATACCTTATAAGTTCCATATTCTTCAACCGAATATAATTTTGTTCATGAATTTTAATTGTTATTGTATAAAGTCAATTTTATATTTTCTTGGTGAATATAATATTTTTAATATTATAGTCACATATCCCCGGTTTGGCCGCAGTCCGCGTGCTCTATCTAACCCATGGGTTTTACATGTTTATGAAATTCATTAAAGTGAACAATTCTTTCGTGCTCCTGATGTCACGATCCCTCGCTTTTTAATTTTTAGAAAAATATGATGGAAATACATATTTTATACAAATTTTATTGTTAAAAATACTTTTCGTTTAAACAAGTTAATGACGATTTTGTTAAGTAAAACCTTGGTCAGAGAAGTAGCGAACACACGTTGTTAAGCGTTGTAGTTATTTAGGCTGTCAACTTCATAACGAGAATAACATCTTTGCACGATATACTCATTAGGTGGTTGGTAATATTTTTTTTTTATATCTGGGTCCAAGGTAGAAAAAGCTATAAGAACAAAAAAAATAATAAACAAAAAATTACAGACTAGCGACGACTTTGTGGAAAATGTCATTAAATTAACATTTAATGTCCCCTGTATAAAACGTATTAATTTTTTGCCGGAGCGATCTATTCCTGAGTAACCATAGAGTAAATTAATTTGACTACAGCGTTTGGTTTTAATAGTCATAAATGTCAATTCACAGTATCGAAGTGACATTACGCAATTTTGCGGGGTTGAAGACTGGCGCGCGGGGATTTCACGGGGTGCACACAGACTGAAACACGAACTAAAACTAGTCATTTTGCAACAGCTAGCTAGAGTATGAGTGGTTAGACGGTAAACGCAGAAGAGGGCTTCTGGTCAATTCGTACTTTTATGTGAGTAACTTATAATAGGTGTGCGACTGTACGTACTCTAAACTTATAGAGCATGTAGAGCTATCGAACTATACAAAACTTACAAGCGAGCAGATGGTGCAATAGCCGAACATCCCGTATATAATATGTCGCGTGTTCGTCTGAACTTAGTCCTTATAAAATCGTGTAGAGCTTACCGAACTAAATAAAAAGTTTCAAGTGAGCAGATGGTGTAAACTAACGGTTACCGAGAAAAACATTTTTAATTAACTTTTTCATTGTTTTTATATTTTAATTTTTTTTATTTAGTTCGGTTAGCTCTACACGCTTTATTAGTTCAGACTAAGTTCAGCCGAACACCAATAGGTAGTACCATGTTAATTAGGCTACTTAGGCGGAAGAAAGTACACTTTTTTTAATATTGTGATTCAATTTATTTTTTTCATTAAATGTTATTATTTTCATAATTAAAGCTACTGCCATGTCAGGAGCTATTTTTTTATAATAAAAAGTATAGAAAACATAAAGTGCCAAAAAATATATAAAAACAATTTTTCATATATATTATTAAGTATGTATGCTTGTTATGAGAAATAGGTACATTTAATTTTTTATAATTTTCATATGCATAGTTTTTAGTACAAAAGAAAATGTGCGAAAATCGACAATTACTTTCTTTTATCTCCGAAATTACTGTCTTAATTTAAAAAATAAACCGGATATAAGACCTCACTCACAGTTTACAAGAAAACCTAAACGAAACTTTTAAGTCTTTAAAATCCAGCAGGAAATGGAAAATATTCGTGTAGAGGAAATGCGTATAAAACGTGTTTCTTAATTTCACTGAGGAATAATATAAATTGATTTGGTCTAGTGGTTATTATGATACTCTACGTGTAGAAAGGAATATGGTTCAATTTCTAACTTCAAATTTATTCATATTTAAAAAAAAAAACAAAGATTTATAGTGTTGAGTGATGATTTATGGTAGGTACGGAACTCTCTCCACTGCGAATCCGATTCGCTTTTGACCGGTTTTGTTCTGCCATTAAATGTCATATAAACCTCTTAATAAAAAACTTTGTTTCTAAAAATGTTTCAATGTATTTTTTGAGAATTTTCGCGAAAGCCATGATTATTGTGTCACATGCCGAATGTAGCCTCTCCTAATAGATGTATTATTCATTATCCGATTCTGATGTATTCACTGTGTGGAAACACCGTTGTTTTTATTATGGTCTTGCATTTACGGCGCATCGTCGAGATTTCCATCGTTTATGTGAATTACTCACATGCATCGCGCACGACTTAAAGCTCACATCTAGGACAGAGTTCAAGTATAACCGAGAGCTAAGGTTACAGAACGTATGAACATATTATTTGTTTCTGCGCTTCACGAGCCTTATAATTTTTATGTACCTGCACAGCAGTGGCGAGGGATGGCCTATAAAAAAGCAAGCCGCCCGCGATATCTAAGCTACAGGTGCCCTGTATATATACTAGTATTATCGAAATAGGGCATCGCCTAGATTACCGCACAGCCGATTTCCTTTTTTATAGGTCATCCTTTGCTGCTGTTATACATTTTGATCATAGTTTTTATATCTTACTCGATAACAAACGAAACTCTACAAAATGCTTTGAAAATCCCTTCGTCTCAATGCGGAAACAAACAGATAAACGTAAATCTTATCACTATAATAATGCCATAGTAGATAGGACGGAGTGTAGGTATGCTGCAGTTAGGATATAGGAATGACAGGAGTTTGAGCCGACCCGAATACCAGCATCGTGAAGCCAGCATGGGGAAGATAGATACTATACTTGGTGTGTAACATATAGAGAATAAGTTAGTATTTACTGCAACCATGGGAGTTAGTTTTTTCGGTGCTTTGGTCGGTCGTTAACTAGGTGTATTCAGTTTTGGGGTCTGATTCTGTATCCATTTCTGGAGACTTGTAGATGCCTTCTGCCATTCTTTTTAATGTTCTGTCTTCCGCAGTTCTTTTCCAGCCGTATTTTCCAGTATTCCTTGTCGTAGTTTGTGTAGTTATTGCTGTCATGGTTTCGAAAGCACTTCCATGTATAAATAGGACGACCTATTTTTCGTTTTTATTTTTTGTAGTTATATGCTGCATGGAGCAGGCAGATGAGGCAGTATTTTTCTTCTTAGCATATATCAATAATAGGAGATTCTACGCTCTATAAAAAATGATTATAGTATAAAAATAAAACTTGCCTATTTATAAAACAAAAAAGGTTTGGACTATTGTACTATTTTGCATTTAAATAGAGTACATATCTAATGTGTCCCTAGTATGCGTGGAATGCGCAAATGTTACTAGTGCAAATCATGTGATTTTTTAGATATTTTATTTTTAATGTTGAATTGCGGACAAAATCTAAACTCGACTCACCAAATCGTTATCAAACAGTACAGCTATCACTATTACCTACGTCAAATAATAATTTGTTAAGAATAACACTCCTACAATTATTATAACAGGTTACTTAACGACTGCTCCTTGCTATTAAAATAAATGAAAACAATCTTTCAAAATAATAACGTTAATTAGCTTGTCCGCCGGTGTGTCAAGAATGAAGAATGGACTATAAACCTGTCTCGGTTTTGACAAACATGTGAACTACGCTTTAAGTGCACGTAAATTAAAAAAATAAAATAAGTAAATAAATAAATCTTTATTGACATAAGCATGGTACAATCAAATATGTTGAAGTCCCTGACGCATGAGGTAGGTATATACCTCATGCGTCATATATTTCAGGAGTCAGTGTCTTCACCCACTAAATATTTAAACTGTAGACGATTTCACGTTGCCCACTCTATGAGGGGGTTGAATTCTTCATCTTAGAAGATTTTAACATCATTTCGAGGGCGTGATTTGTGTTGTACTCGACATTATATCGCGTTTGAGAAAAATAAAAAAAAAATAACTGACATAGTTCATAATGATAGGTATATTTGATTCATTAGATGGATCTTTTGCGTACATACAGATTTTCTCGATTTTTGTCTATCAATTTGTGTATTCAATAAAATTCGAATCGGTGTGGAGCATAGATGTATCGGGTGTTCGCTTGAAAGTAGTTCAAACTTATAGAGCGTGTAGGTAGAGCTTACCGAACTAAACAAAAAGTTTGAAAAATGAATAAGTTAAATGATTAGAAGAAAATATTTTTTAAGCATGTTTTTCTCGGTAACCGTTAGTTTGCGACATCTGTTCACTTGAAACGTTTTGTTTAGTTCAGTAAGCTCTACGCGCTCTATAAGTTTGGATTAAGTTCAGCTGACACCCGTATTGAAATCATTACGCATAGTGAATTATATAAAATGTATTGTCACCATAGCTAAGTATAAACTAAACATTCAAATAAAAACAATGAAAGGCTATAAAAAAGACTCATGTCTTTGGAATTATATGACGATTCACAAAGATTAGCGGAGCATGCGCGGTTACTGCGGTGATGCCGTATCCATGTAGATAATAATGTATGAATGGTGTGGAGCAATCTATTCGATTGTCGTTCGTAATTTATGGTCGTCGACAGTGCGCCAAATGCGCGTCGGTGACAATATTGCAATACGTATGTGTACGCACAGACACAAAATGCTCATATTAGGACAATGCGACCCCCGAAGTCGCTTAATAAAAAAACAATAAAAATGCTTCTCTTAATGCACTTTTATAATATAAACAAACATATAGATGAATAGTTGCAAATTGTAGTGTAATTATTTCAAAATTATTTTATCCTGATTAATGTATGCTGCGTTAATTTTCAAGCACGCCATATTGAGTGCAGTTGCAGCTAAAAATATACCGTCCCCAAAATAAATAGATAAATAGTATCTAATAATTTAAAAAAAAACTTTAATCGGTTGTTATCAAATTGTATGTTTTTTAATAATATAACATGATATATACATCACAACAACGTCTAGGCTCCAAACTAAGCATTAGCTTGTGTTTTGGGTACCAAGCGAAGACACCACATACATATAACAACCAAGGCCCGGTCCCAGTTCATCATATATTCATATATCATCATATATTCATCATATAAATACTGACCCGACCTGGGATTCGAACCCTAGCTTCGTAAGCAGGGTCGCCACCCACTAGGCCAAGTGGTCGTCGTTTTTAAATTTTTAAACTTTTTGTTTAAATATTTTTTGTTGCTTCAGGACAAGATGATAACGTCTTACGTAATTATTGTTGTCGAATATAATTTTTTATAATTATTAATTAATATTTATTAGTTTTACTTGATAACGTAATTAATTTTACCAAAAAACACGTATAAAATAATTTGCATCAAATTAAACATTACATCTTACGACTATAACGTAACGTAACTGTATAAATTAGGTATTTAATCTATATATTAATAGCAAAGTCGGTCTGCGCGGTGAGTCGAAACAAGTACTTCCAGTCACAATTTCATCACAAAACTTAACTTTTGCAAGCTACTATTTGGTCGGCCTAAGATCAATTTAAATAACCTAAGAATACAATATGTATCTATTAACTTACTCCACATTTTGTAATAATAATATTAATACATCGGATATCCCACACAGCGCCATCTAGTTCCAAATTAAGCGAAGCTTGTACCATGGATACCAGACATCTGATATAAATAAATACTTAAATAATTTTTATAATATTAACTTAAATAGATATATTTTTTTACACCCCGACACGGAACAAATAGACATGTTCATGCACACAAATATTTGTCCCGGGCGGGAATCGAACCCGCGACCCTTGGTTCCGCAGTTAGGGTCTCTATCCACACGGCGAAGCAGTCATCAAATTGTCTATATGATGTAGGTGATAGATAATATGGTAGGCTGTTTAGTTTTGGTGTCATGATTAAGAATCTATAAGTTATGTTACGTTAGGTCGTGGAGGTCGCAAGTTGGTTCTTGCTGACAAATAGAATAGAATTAAACTTTATTTTATATGAATCGTACAACAATTATTTGGCCTTCTATGTTTTCTATTGTAGTGTTATTTACATATATTATGTATTCATCTAAGTGTAAAATATAATTATGGGGCTCACTTATATTAACTGGCTCACGATTATTACGCCATATTTTATTTTTTAATTTTTTTTAATTTATTTTATTAGAACACTAAAATACTAAATTACGTTGATAGGTTATTGGTCAGAGACAACTGTCTTAAACTATGTCAGTAATACATTAATTTTGTTAGTAATATTTTATGTATTTTTTTTTAAATTTTTATTTGTATACAAAACAGCCTATTGGCCGAGTTTTCGGGGTTGGTTCCATATTTTCACCGTGTTACAATTTATAATTAAATAAAAACGATTTTTTTTTGAAATTTGAAAATTATGTATTTAATATGTTATTTCATTCATTTCTTACATTACTTTTATATTATTTTAATTTGACACCAGACAACAACGATCCATTTATTAGTATACACATATGCAAATATATACCGCTTTGGGTTAATTAACATAACCCCTTAGTTTCAACTCTCATTTCCCTTCCTCAGAGGTGAATTTTGATAAACTTTTCCTTGGTGATCGCCTACAGTGTATAAATACACAAAAATATAAAATAGACGAAACTGTATATTTAACTTAATTTTTAAGATTCCGTACCTCGAAAAGAAAAAGGAACCCTTATAGGATCACATTCTTGTCGGTCTGTCTGTCTTTTTGTCAAGACCCTTTTATTTTTTCAAAAACGAGTGGAGCTATCAAGTTGAAATTATTATCTAGTACAAGTCTACTGTCTCTTTAAGTTGTAAAAAAACCAAGCTTTTATATGAACTCAATAAAAAACACTCGCAAGCAAATCAAAACCTATAGGGTACTTCCCGTTGACCTAGAATCATGAAATTTGGCAAGAAGCAACCTCTTACATCATATGTAATGGAATAAATCATTAAATCCAGTAATTATCAATTTGTACCCCATATAAAATATGTTTTTACTATTCCCATTCCATTCCACCAGCCCATTATGCCTCACTACTGGGGTTTAGACCTCCCCTTAGGGTGAGGAGGTTTGGAGCTTTTTCCACTACGCTGCCCCAGTGCGGGTAGTTGGATTTTGACGACTGTAATCTGTTGATGGCACCCGGGACCGACAGCTTAACGTGCTATCCGAGCCACGGAGTCAGTAATAGTTATGTACTGAAGTAAGAAAAACGCATTGGTACACACCCGGATTCGAACCACGGCCACATGGCCTTGTAAACTTGAAATAAGTTCGCTGCGCTCGGGCTATTACAATACTCTACATTTTACTATGTTTTACTGTTTTTATTATGTTTAAATTGAAATATGCGTTCACGTGGCATTCTGGCAGCGAGTAGTGATAATAATAATAATAATAATAATAATAATAATAATAATAATAGTAATAATAATAATAATAATAATAATAATAATAATAACGTATACCTACATGTATATATCACAACAACGTCCAGGCCCCAAACTAAGCATTAGCTTGTGTTTTGGGTGCCAAGCGAAGACACCACATGCATAGTATAACAACCAAGACCCGGTACCAATATCAATATAAATACTTCAATACACGTTACAACTATTTGGAACCATCAGGACGCGAGTCTGTGCACTCGCACTTTGCTATTTTTTTTTGCTAAACATGATAGTTAAATTTTATTGACTCAATTAGGCTGTGCACACGCTTGCTAAAATTTTATTAAATATTTTTATTGGCTATTTCTCAATAATTGTTACACAAACTTCTGCAATTTATGCTAATGCTAACTGATCCAGTATTCGACTTCCTGATCCATGATTAAAGTATAAAATATTCATCCAAGATTTAGCGGCGATATTTTTGAAGCATCATTTCGGTATAGATAGTTCGTTCTTAAAGGAGTTTCTTTAAGATTGTAGAAATACTTTTATAAGAAAATGCCGCAGTGACGGGCCCGCTTCTTATTACGAAGATCGTGGTTCGAATCCCAGAGTATGTACCAATGAGTTTTTTCTGACTTATGTAAATAACTGTCACTGATTCTGAGAGTTGGTTAAGCCGTCGGTCCTGGTTGCTATCATCAGGTGGCAGCCCTTAAAATCCACCAACCCGCACTAGAGCAGCGTGGTGGATTAAGCTCCGAACATCCCTAAACCGAGTGGAGGCCTAAGCCCCTGCGGCGAGGCATAATGCACTGATATAGTATGGATGGTGATTCGTTTCGAAGTAAAAACATCAGTGAACTGCATTAAAAAAATTATTGATTATTTTCTTTCGTTCAATGTCAATTTAATTTACATTTTGAATAATGAGGGCATGAATTCGGCATATAATCGATATGCAAATCGGTTAATTGTTTAAAACGATAAATGTTGTTTTTTTTTCAAATTCAATTTTATAAGTATAATAATAATAACGTACACATCACAACAACCTCTAGGCCCCAAACTAAGCATTAGCTTGTATTTTGGGTACCAAGCGAAGACACCACATACATATAACAACCAAGACCCGGTACCAGTATCAATATTTATCATATAAATACTGACCCGTACCTGGGATTCGGACCCGGGACCTCCAACTTCGTTGGCAGGGTCGCCACCCACTAGGCTAAGCGGTCGTCAAAAAAAGTATGCATGTCTGATCATTTTTGTAGAAAAAAAATTAATCAATTGTATTGATTTATCTGTTTGGCAACCAGTCATGATTATAGGACGTGATTGAATATAAATTAGAGTTAAGCATTTTAATTGTACAGGATTTTTTACTATTATCTCTTATATTTGAAACTACGCTATACGAGGTAGGGTCCACATAAATGTGAAATTCAGTATCGACCGTATGATAACCTTTTATTTTTCTTACACCATTTGCAACAATATAACTAGTAGTTACTGCAGTAACTACTAGTTGTATTGTTGTAATTATGTATTTAGTAAATGGTCATGGCTCAGCAATGCAATGACAATGTCATTCCGACTTTTCTCACCACTCAAAAATGATAACTTTGGTACCGTGTATTTATTGTTTTATACAGTCTTTTTTCTATACCAATATTATAAAGAGAGAAGATTTGTTTTTTGTTTGTTACGAATAAAATCACAAAATACTTAACCTATTTTAAAAATTCTTTCACCTATAGAAAGCTAAATTATCAGCGCGTGACATGGGCTATATTTTATTTTCTAATTAGTTTTCCACCCGTGGCTCTATTCATGTGGACTACACACACAGTTGTATCGGAACTGCCACAATTTACTGTATAGATATAGTTTATAAGCTGAAGATTGACATAAGCTAATTTTTATCCCGGAAAAAAGGATCCCGGCACAACTGTGTAGTTCACGCGAGTAGAGTCGCGGGCGGGAAGCTAGTCCTTTAGAAAAATAATTCTATAGTAATCATTAAAAAACGTTTTTCTGTGTTCTGTAGTGACATAAAACTCTTATCTTTTGATGAAACAAATCACTATTAAACATCCAGGTATTGTATTTTTTTCACTAATAAATAAGAGCATTTGAAAACTGTACAAATTAACGAAAAATTTTGTCGAGTAAATACACAGATTCGGTATAGTCGGGCGGCAAGACCGATCGGCTAAAGTTGGTATATGTATGCGTAGAAATTGATCTCTTGGGTAGACCAGGCGACATTTCATCCGCATTCGTAGGTATACGAAAATTTTCTAATTCTTGAATTTCTAGGGTCATGATGAGGAACTGAAATATCTTCTCTGTGTTCTCTGTCCTCCCAGTTCTATAATACATTACCTAATGGAATGCAGATATTCAGGTTCTGATCGCTTGTTCTGATTCTGGTTCCGCTGGTAATGGTAGTCCTTCTTTCTGGTACGTATCTGTACTCCAGTGATAAACAAACGTCACAACTTTATTTTAATTTACTTTTTTCGTAATTCACGAAATTTCTCCTTGACCACTCTTTTATTTTAAGTATTTTCGTAAGTCTTGAACAAGAGTTCTATTGCCTTTAAATTTTAGATCGTCTACGGTAAATCAATTGGTTAAATATCGCAACCGTAAACAGTTGCTAGTGTTAATTCAGTAATAGTTTTGAACTAGATCGTCACCATAGACATATATATACTAGCGTAGGAGACCAACTGACATCTAAACATCGCATGACCGAAACGGAAATGAGTATGTGTGCAAAATTCACATGTGGTTGAGCCAGTTTTAGTGTTGTGCATAGGTGTTTTTTATATTATCGATAGTACGTAGTACTTTCATGATAATGTGTCGTTGAAATTACCGCGTTATCATAAGTCGAAATCGGCAATCCTATTTATTATTTTGAATCTGCTATACTACATAATTTATGTTTTGAGTTACTTTTCCTAACTTTTAGTTTTTTAAAATGACAAATCATCAATCAGTCAATTCAAATGCCATTTTCTTTACACCAATAAATATTTTTTTTTTGTTAACAGTTAATAATAAAAAAATTGCAGAAGTAAAGAAAGCGTTAACATCATTATGGAAATTTTAATATTTAGTTGAATACAAGCCAAGTAATAAATAAAACAATATAAATAAACGATTTTTATTTTTAATGACAATACGTCACGTTGCAACGCATAACAACAAAATTTTAACTCTTTGTAAACAAAAAAATGAGAATGTACAAAACAAAAACATTTACAATGGAGAAGTTCATGATGTTCAAAATATACAATTTAACTCGATAGAATTGAAAGATAAACCAAAACTAATAAAACAGTCAAAGTTTTTTTTTTTTAAATTCGTCAATAAATGACTGAGAAATAAATTATTGATATTTATTAATTTGATGACCGCTTAGCCTAGTGGGTAGCGACCCTGCCTACGAAGCTGGAGGTCCCGGGTTCGAATCCTAGGTCGGATCAGTATTTATATGATGAATATCGATACTGGTACCGGGTCTTGGTTGTTATATGTATGTGGTGTCTTCGCTTGGTACGCAAAACACAAGCTAATGCTTAGTTTGGGGCCACGACGTTGTAATGTGCACGTCATTATTATTATTATTATTATTATGTATTTTCGTGCGGTTTGACTGGTGGATTCTTACTGCCCATGACGTCACATTGACTACTCGATTGTCACGTCGTCTCACTACACCACAAATTATGCCTTGGATGCCTTGGACTAGTCTATAATATCTTTTGTTTCTTTGTGTAATAGGTAATTAAGTTTTATTTGAATATAAAGGAACAAGTTTTTGTAAAAGACAAAGTGATAATTTGCCTAAAATTGATATTTTCACTGTGATGGACTTTTTCTTCAAATCCATTTTATATTAGTGCTGAAATAAAGGTTTAGGCTCTAAAGTTGAAGGTCCTGGTGATATATCCCGGTAAACGTACGCTGACACCGATCGCTTGGTCTTCAGATTGACCTGTACAGAAATTACAGTTGGCATAAATGCTCTGACTTTAGATATTAAGTATTATTAGTATATTACTTAATATACTTAGTAAGCACATATGAAAAAAAAAGAAACCCCTAACGGCACAAATTCAGTAGGTATAGATCCTTTCTTCAAAAGTCGTCGGTGATTTAGTTAGACAAAACAGTTATCCGTAAAATGTCTACTGCAAACCAAAGAATGTTTTCGAGGAGTCCCACCTGTTCTATTTAACATTTTTTTCCATTGTTCTATGCTAACCGTGTTTACAGGAAACCTGGATATTATGAAATAGTCATCATTATCAGGAAGCATTTTTTAACACCGCAGTTTCTTGGAGGAAAATGAGAAACTATTGTATACAGTAGTTTTGTCATTCAAAGTTAAATTATTTACGACGTTCACAATCAGAGAACAGATAGAACGTCAGACTTTAAATCATAAATAAATAACGATTAAAATTAAATAGAGCATCAGATTTTAAATCATAAATAAATAACGATTAAAATTAATTGTGTATATATCTTATATTTTCATTTGAGAAAGTCTTGTATTTACATATATACCCTATGTGTAGTATTTATGTAGAGATGTCATACTTTCCCTTACAATGTGCTGCCAGGCTAAATAAACCTCACAATATGTTTAAAAACAGTTAACGACATCATTCCAGTGGAACAGGTGCAATTAGGTAATATCAAATTTACAAAATATTTATATTTGAAAATATCGACATATCGATACATTTTGTGCAATCCCTATGCTTCATTGTTTGATTGTAATTTTACACAATATTTTTGTATCGTACACATAATTGTTTAAAATAACAAATTATTTACAAAATAAAGTATTTACCGTATACTACTGATGTATAACCAAGTAAATTTAGGATCGCTTTTTATAAAAATAAGCATTAAGATAACAATATGTTATTGGCAGTACTTACCGGTGAAATGTCTCTTTATTTGGATTATTAACATATGTTACAGTGCAATTTAAAACTGAACACTACACCATTTTTATCACAAGAATTAATTTTTGTAGAATTCAAAACGATTATAACACAAAATAGAAAACAAAGCTGGACCTTATTTTGACAAGTGAGTAATGAAGACTAAATGTGTTCAAAGAGGTTTTATGTCAGATTTTCTTGCATTTCTTTCTCGCATGTAGGATTTCCGCAAAGAGCTGGATGTCATTCGCACACTGTGTTCCTCTCTTACGCTAGTATATATACCTTTATGATCGTCACGGTCGTTGTTTAGAACGGTTGCCGCAAGGTGGCGTAGCCTATTTGCTCTTCTTTGCTTGTTATTTATTTCCTGGGAACTGGTGTGTAATAACCATCTGTCGGTTTACTTTGGCGTTAGTTCAACTATTAAGACTGTTCAGTTCATTCAATAGAAATGCCACAACTTAAAAGCGATACGATAAATTAGAAAAAGGCCTCGGCCGACGACCTATTAATAGCCAATACACAGAAAAGCATTTTTTGTTTATTGGTTGTTAATAGATCGTCGGCTGAAGCAGTTTCTCCAATGTATCTAATGTATGAATTACCGCACCATCTATATATAACAACTCACCCCGAATCGACCACCCCAGCAGACAGTAATTTATCGTAATATAAGGACGATCTTTTATACCTTGGTCCGTTTAAGTTTTTGTTGAATAATTCAACATAAGTGTAATTTTCATGTCTATTATAATATATGAGTTTATAGATTTTTTTTCTGTATAATTTATAATCCATAGCAAATATTGTAACCATGAATATTCAAAGAAAAACAGGTTAGGTTTCACAGAAAAAAAATTTAAAATTATTCGTATCGTGTCATTTCGAAAAAAAGGTTGTTAGACGCCAATACACGAACAAATCTAAGTCAAGTAGTATACAATAATAATGATACTTGGAACATCCCACACACCGCCATCTAGTCCTAAAGTAAGCAAGGATTATGCTTTTCTTATGGGTACTAGATATACATACTTAAATATTTTTGTATAATATATATATATATATATATACAGACACAGAACAAATATACATGTTCATGCACACAAATATTTGTCCCGGGCGGGAATCGAACCCGCGAGTCTGGGCTCCGCAGTTAGGGTCTCTAACCACTCTAACCACTATTAATATATATAGTGCTATAATGTTAAAATTGGTAAACACTTAAAATTATATGTTCGGTGACGATACAGATGCCTTCAGTCCTATCCTAAGACTTCTTCCAATTGAGCCAGTAATGTTAAAAACGCAAACCCTATGCTGTAATTCGTCACATCCATGTAATAATTTAAATCTTTGCTCTAGTATCTTGTCAACTGTTCAGGTTTTAAATTGCAAAGGCTCATTCAAATTCAGCATTCTTAGATGTAAAGACTTGCTTATATACAAAACCGGCCAAGTGGACCAAATCAACACGAAGGGTTCCGTACCTCCGTACAATATAAAAAATCGTGTTACATTTTATTTTTAAATTAATTTAATTTAATTATTATTATTTTTTGTTATAGCGGCTATAGTAATACACACTCAATGAAAATTTCAGATGTAAACAATAATCTCACAACCATCAATCCTCAAAAATTTCGAAAAAACACGTTTGTTGTATAACAAAAATACTGCCCCCTTCAACATCCTATAAAATCGGCCAGTTCCACTTAATATCTGAGTAGTTCTTGCAATGGTTTAGCTATATTAGAAACAAGCGAGGAGCGCGGAAGATGTATTCTCTACGGCGCTAATCAATTATGTTGCTTTTATTCTACAATTTTTTTTTTAATTCTGCTAGCTATATAAGTATATAAACATTGATATAAACTCAGTTGTTTACATGACCGCATCATTACTTATAGGAATATTGAATAACGTTAATTATATTAAAAACAGGTTCGTTTTTGTACATTTTTCTGTGTTTTTTCTCATTTACAAAATCACCTTCATTAGCCATCAGAGTTCTTCTGGCTACCGAATCAGGTTCGTGATCAAAACATCAAATAATCTCTACCGCGATGGTCACGTTTTTTGCCACGTCTTCGTGTCTTGTTTGCTTTTAATTTGTTTATAATTTCTGTTCAGTTTTCCTTGCTTCATTTAGGCTGATAATTTAAACATAAAAAAAAAAAAACTAATTCTCAGTAATGTATCTTGTACCATATAAAAAGATCTGATTCGCAAATCCAAACTTCTAATTTATTTTTATAACTTCGAATAAACGTGATAGTGTTATATCAGAATAACATGGTTAAATTCGGGCTTAACTTTTTTGTCACTTCTAATCTGTTTGTTGTCTCTTCTTAAAGTTAAAATAAATTTTCAAGTAAATTAAATTCTTCATTTCTTGTTTTCGTTTGGTCATATTTTTTAACCCTAGTATTTTTTATAGACATCTGTATCTTGTTGGACAGCTGATGAGAAATATATATTTTTTTGGTTTTATCATTGTTTTGTTAAAACTTTATATATATATTTAAAGTTATTTGAATCCAAATATTAGCTTATTTATTAGGTACAAGAAAATACTCAAAAACATAAGTAATTTTCAGCGTTGATTTTTAGTCGAAAATTTATATCTCGAAAACATCTGATTTTCGGCACGATATTCAATGACTCAATCAATCAATCGCAATTAATTGCAAATAAGCTCTATTTCCTCTTCAGGAGGAAAGAAGGAACCTCTTCAAAGGAATGCATCCTTTGTATATGCGTATACTATATGATTTATCGTATACGATATTTGCTATTTATACATAGGTATAACTTACTCGTGTAATGGGCAAAAATATAAATGCGTACCAAGAATGATCACCGCAAAACAACGTATTATGACGAAACCTGTACGATAATACAAGTACCAAACGCATAAAAGCAGAAACATCCCACTGGCTAGTGAATACAAACCTTCGGTTACGTAAGACACCATTCATGTAGTCTCTTTGCATATACCGACACCATAGGCTTCAAGAATTATAGACCTGGCAAACTAAGTATGAGTATGTTTTCTTAATAGCTTAACCCGAATTTTTTCACGATTCGTATTATTTGGTGTATATATCTACATACATATTAATGCGTATTTTTGTGTTAATAAACGAAACACTTTTTGCGCATATAATTTATTTTATGAAACTCCGCTCTTCATTACTTTTCTTCTCGTTCCAATGATCAGCTCCGAAAATAGCAGTGTAAGTTTCCTCTTGCGAATTGCCAGTGACTAAAGCTAGAGTTAGAAAGTACTGGCAGGAAATGGGGTAGGTCTACGCTAAAGAAGCAACTACTACTAAGCAATATGATTTAACTTGTATTCGCATTTAATTACTTATTGGTAATAACATAAAAAGTTGATATTAAACTCAGTTAACTTTAATTAGGTAATAAAATAAATGGCTTATTTGTTTATTTATCAATACACTAAGGCTGTTACACTTTTTCGAATAAGATTTTTTTTTCAATATTTAATCACGCTTAAAAAATTCTATTATACGTCTATATTGTACAGCCTTGTAAAAGTACAAGTTTCGTGCAGCCTATGCTCGTGTATTAGTGTCTCCGTGTCTGTTCTAATACTTTTGTCGCTCTGTCTAGGTAACAGTTATCTTGCCTACATAAGTTCTGTAGTGTTACCTTAAAGGGAAGGAATTTGTCCATAGTGTGTTTCACTTCAGCTAGAACTCTTTGGACTACATTTTGTAACTTTTCGAAATGTTATGAACTTTTGCACTTTCGACATATCTCAAACGTTAGTTATGTTTTAAATAAACGAATAAAAATAATTTATATTTTAATTTATTAAGAAACAAATGATTATATTTAATTTTGCTATGCGATAGATACTGAACAAATGAATACATATTTCTAATTTTAAATCGATTAAGTCACACTATGGGCTGTATAAGTATAATTCGTTTGCCTGTAAAAATACAAGTTGGGCAGAAGATATTGTTTATATGAATATGCCATTGTAAATTTCGTTACTGTCATTGATAAGTCTGAAGTGTCACTTTTTTAAGGTTCTGTATCTCAAAAGGAAAAAGGGAACCCTTATAGGATCATTTCGTTATCCGTTTGTCTGAACGTGCAGATTTTTTTTCTCAGGAACGCGTGGAAGTGTAAAGTTAAAATTAATATTAAATACTTAAGTATATAGTCCCTTGACACTGTAAAAAAATTAAAGTTCTAAGTAAACGTAATAAAAAAATTACGGCAATTTTATGCCTCGTATTTTGCCATTTGCAAGAAAATCAAAACTAATAGACTGCCCGGTGATCTAAAATACTGAAATTAAGCAAAATATAAAGTCTTACAAAACAAATAAAGGAAAAATCGGAACATTGTTAATAAATTGTTTTTCAATTGATAGATGCGTTTATGTGCTTATATGGTAGTGAGTAGCAATACATATGTAATACCGGATGTTCGGCTGTATGTCGTCCAAACTTATTAAGCACGTAGAGCTTATCGAATCAAATAAAAAGTTTCAAGTGAGCAGACGGCGCAAACTAACGGTTACCAAGAAAATATAAGTTTAATTTTTTAATTTTTTTGTTTAGTTCATTAAGCTTTACACGTTCTACAAGTTTGGACTACGTTCAGCCTTACACCAGGTATAACAGTACTTACAGAAAACCCTCAGGGCGTGACTCGAACTCGTACTATGCGAGTTTTTTTTAACGATTGACAGAAAAAGTTGGATTCTAAGTCCGACTATTTTTTGGTGGCATAAAAATTTAATAATCTTTAATGGCATTTTATTTTAGTCTTTTTCAAAGCATAGCCAATAAAATTGTGTATTATATATAATAAAATGTCTCGAAACCGTTTTATAATTAGCACCACTTTTCATTTATTACTTTAATTATTAATTAAGTAATTATACCTCCCAGTAAAAAAATAAGTATTTTAATTAGCAGCTAGCAGCAAAAACTTCGTGATTTATCGTGGAAAATTAAATAGGTTTCTTTTTAGAGGAAAATAAGTGATGATTCCAAACACATCTATAATAATCAGACTACCGATGAAGTTCGAACGAATCCTATTCACAAATCAGAGATTGTGAGATCCTAACTGTTCCATGATCATAGAAAAATAAAACATAATTTTCTCTCATTTTTACAATATAAACCTGAAAAAGAATTAATCATTCTTTCAGTTGTATATGATTATAAGTTCATATTACTCAAATAAAATTAGTATTTACGCAAAGTGTTTGTCATATTTGCCAACTGAATTAGGCGCTCTTATCTTTGATCTAGAGGATAGCAGCCGCCCGTACATTGTCTGCATTTGCTAATTCATTTGGATGTTACCGTCTTTGTATTCTTTGTAATGTAACCTTCCTATATCAAAATAGGCTTCATTGTCAACAAATGTGCTTGGTGGTATTATTAAATCATGCAATATTATAATGAGAAGGAATTCTTTGTGAAGAGAGAAAATATGCTTCATTCACCACACCTATTACGAAGTTTTTAGGATTTTTCTTAAATTTATTTTCGCGTTGTATATAACAGATGTCTTTCGGATGTATATGATTTCATTATACAATATAATATAAGTTTATACTATATAATTATATTACGGAGGATAGATTCATTTTGATTATCCCTATTGAAAAATAAAATTATAAACTGAAACGAAAATATTTACATATATTCAAAATAACAATTGTAGATATTTATGCATTAAAAACATTAATAGAGGTTTAATTTCAATTGATAGTAATTCAGTTTTACTAGTAAACTCTTGCGACACTCCATAATACGATAGTGGGATAATATAGGTACTTATCTCAATTCGAATCAAAATACCTAGGTGGTTTTATTATATACAATGCTGCAACAATTATGTGGGCTTATTGGTGGACTTTATAGGCGAAATTAATTAAAAATATCTTGGATAAGACCCAAAAAAACAGATTGCAAATATATGGAAAGAGCAGATCTTTTTTTATAGATCAAGACTCACCTATATAAAAAAATTCCACTAATATATACGACGATACTATGTTTTGAAAAAAAAAAATTATATATTCTGCGTTTATATTCATAGTTTATGTTGTTTTTTTCCTATTAAAACTTGGAATCACCCAAAGGTTTAAACGTAGAAATATATGTGCTATAAAAACATTAGATTTCTAAGAATATTGTAAAAACTTGTTATTTCATAATAAATTTGCTTTGGACGGTCACATGGTCACATTCAACAAAACTTGTTCGCAAATATACTTTCGTTTGTTGACGTCACTAAGTCGTTAGTAAGGCTTTGACCTCATAACTTCGGACCTGTGAATAAAGAATATCAAGTATGCAAAATTATTGGGCAGAATATAATAAGAACTACTTAAATATTGAGATTTTGAGGTGGCACAACAAATGGAAGAATAAGAATATTTTGTATTTAAGAGCCTGAAATATATCTCAGGATCGCTTGCTTCTCCTTAAATAAATACTTTCCAAAAATAATGATATTCTATTCTATTCTATCTATTCGTCTATTGAGATATTCATAGTTCGAAGGCAGGCTTATGTTGCATACTAATTATAACGTTTTTCGTAATAACCGTAATGTTAAATGGCAACACATGAAGTGCTTGCATGATGCAAAGCGACGTGCCCCTACTTCGAGATATGGGTCGGTACTCCTGGCGTAACGGAGCGTGCCGTGGTTCCCGACACAAAATATGATTAAGTTTCATTGTTTTCATTTAAGCTTCAGATCACATTGCGTACTTACGTACTTGAACGACATTAAAAAATTTATAAATTACCAGAATAATGTTTTTAATCAAATAGCAAACAGAAAGATACTCATATTTATTTGTAAGATTTTTTTGCATCTGGATATACTTAGTATTTTTGATGGAATTTTTAGGTAAAGTTTTTTATAAACGTAAGTTCGTAATTTTTTCTATCGTACGAAATAAACATAAACGCGTTTTGGAAGTTGTCATAGGACAAAGATAGGTATAAACTTAGATTCCACATACAATGATTGAAGCAATATTTTAGGAAATCGATTTGCGTACAACAGTTTTACACGTGTTTCCGGCTCTTAAGTCGTTTAAAAACGTGATACTTCGTGGGTCTTCATGATATAAAGAAGACATAACAGTTACGAAAAATGAAATCAGTATACGATGTTAGTTTTTCACTTTGGAAACTTGTAGAATCTTGGACACTACAATAAACTGACCGAAAATTTATTTCAGTTATATTATACTAACTAACTAACAGCGACCTTGTGTTTGAAGTTTGAAATCGACATATATTAATAAACTAATGTCAAATGTCTAAGCTTAACCACCCACACATACACAACCAATGACATACTTGTTGTCACTAACTATAGTACAGATAGATCACGTAATGCTCGATCGATGGATCTTTAATCTCGGTCACAACAGCTCGCCTCGTAACAAAGCAAGTCACGATTCTTCCGCGTTCTCTTATTAATCGTATGCCAATTTATCTGAATAATCATAACATACTAAAATATTTTGATCATTTGATAAAATATTACAAAAATATATATACCTTAATTACATAATATTTTTTGTAATACGAGGCATAATCTGTAATTTACGAGATAAATCTTAAATTCGTAGGTATACTAGCTTGTTTTATACTGCAGCTGTTAAACTACGTATTATATTAAAATATTAAACCTCGTTTTACCCGTTTTATGCCCTCGAAATAAGGGCGATATAAAGTTTTTGTTGTAAGTAAAAATAATTCTTTAAGAAGGAGTGTACTGGCAAATTTCACTTAACTTAAGTGCGCGGGGTTTTCTGCCAATTTATTTTTATTTTTCATAATATGTTCAACATGAAACTAACTGCATTTTCACATGTTGTGAAAAATAAAAATAAAAAAAATCGCAATGAATTGAAAGTTTTATTCTTTTGATGTACCTGTCAAAATAATGAAAAAAAAAACGGTTAAACCTAGTTTTTGGTGATTTGAATACCATATAATTTTTTTTTGCCGCAATCGGTTAAATCCTTTTAACATTGATGGCTATCTGTATCTATACGCTTAAACTGCGAAACGGTTGCTTTAAGTATGGTAGTACAACTGACTTCGAGCTTATTCATATAAGTTTCAATAAAGGTACCTATTTTTGTTTACTAACCCGTTTCATAAATAAATTCTTAAAAACTAGGTACATCAGTTTAAACGGTTATCGAGTTTTAATGAACTACATAATTCGCAAACAACCTAATCTAATATATAAAATTCTCGTGTCACAGTTTTCGTTGCCATACTCCACCGAAACGGCTTGACCGATTTCGATGAAATTTTTTGTGCTTATCCGGTATCTATGAGAATCGGCTAACATCTTTTTTTCATCCCCCTAAATGTTAGGGGTAGTCCACCCCTAAATTTTATTTTTTATTTTTTAGACAAAATTTTTAATTTCTATTTTTTTATTATACAACATACAAAAATACATACAACCCTAAATTTTCATTTTTCTATCACCAACCCCTATTTTTTAATAGTGGCGGGGAGTGTCACAGTTTTCGTTGCCATACTCCTCCGAAACGGCTTGACCGATTTCGATGAAATTTTTTGTGCTTATCCGGTATCTATGAGAATCGGCCAACATCTATTTTTCATCCCCCTAAATGTTAGGGGTAGTCCACCCCTAAATTTTTTTTTTTTTTTTAGACAAAATTTTTAATTTCTATTTTTTTATGATACAACATACAAAAATACATACAATCCTCAATTTTCACCCTTCTACGATCAACGCTTATTTTTTAATAGCCATTTTAGTAATTTAATAATTGCATAACTAAATATTATTTCGCAAAAGTGTAATTTATTTAATTAAGACTGACAGAAATTGTTGAAACGATAAATATTTGTGTTACGGGAACGAAAACGGGAAAGGGAAGAACGGGAAAGAGTTAAGACTGAAATAAAAAAGTTGTACTTGATGAGAATGGAAACAAAAAGGAAATGAGACCAGGGCCAGGAACGGAAACGATAAAATATTTATGCGATGGGAACAAAAACGGGAAAGGGAAGAACGGGAATGAGTTAAGACGGAGATAAAAAAGTTATTTTTGATGAGAATGGAAACGAAAACAAAGCTACACTAGGGCCAAGAACAGAAATAATAAAGTATTTTTGCGATGGGAACGAAAAAATGAAAGGAAGAACGGGAATGAGACAAGACTGAGATAAAAAAGTGATTCTTATGAGAAACGAATACTACCCGTGCGAAGCCGGGACGGGCCGCTAGTATACTTATAATTTTTCATTTTCTTATTACGACGTATGATGCCTATTAAGTAATTAAAATTCAATACCTGACAACAAATTGAACTCAAAGCACAAATAAACCTTCACGCGGATGAAATTAATCATATTTTGTTTTTTCACATTGCGTATAGGGCGTTTCGAAACTCGTAACATTGTTTTTCTATCTTATACTCTATATTTATGGGCACAGAGTGTAAAATCAGTTGTTTGGGATTTGGCTGTTATATGGCGTGTAGGCGATTGTTAATTGTTTGTAGTAACGTCATTTTTAGAGGTTGAAAACATGAGACAATATTGTGTTGTGTACTATCGGAATTCATATTGTGTAGGCTTAAACGTAAAACGAAATTACATGTAGGTATACATTGTTAAATAATTTCATAGTTAACTATGTATTTAACGGACATTGAGAAGTTTGTTTGCTATAATTTGACAGATTTATGTTATCTGTGTGATACGATTTGTTACTTTAATTTTTCTGAACATACTCATGCCAAGCCGTTGGACGTTGCTTCTTCTTCTTTTACGTGATCTCATTATAGACATAGGAATAGCTTGCCATTTGTATACATAGTGCTAGTTGTGTTATGGACTTAGATAAAAAACAGAAACGACAGGGCGCCATAAATACACTAGGTTTTCAAAAACCTAACCCTTTGCTTGTAATCCCAACCTATCAAGCAGACAAACACACAAAAAGCTTGTCGTCAGCATTCAGTACCTGCGAAACCATTAAAATAAAAAAGTTTTTAAAATTGCACCGTGTGTCATGAAAGGTAAAAAGAATGCTGGGTTAAAAATAGTATAAGAAATTTACTTTTCACCACAGACGTAATAAAAACTCTAGACTCCCTGTCACTGAACAACCAATGAAGAACTGCAATGGCGGTTGCGTAAGTATTTGTGACTGGACCTTCACAGCGTACTGGCGGTCGGTAGACTTACCATGGTATGAGTGTGTTTAAGTTGACACGTGGGTACGTAGCAAGCTGACTTACTAGAGGTGCATCGAAAAATGGAAGAATCGTGCATCAGTCAGGGTCTTTAACCACTCGGCCACTCGATCAGTAGAACTTAATATGTGACCGTTTTGGTATAATGTATGTGTATATTATTCTCTGGCGGTAACCGGTGGTTTCGTTTGCGTGGGAGTCGGTTTTACTACTCACATGTCGTTTATGGTGAACTCTCACTTGTAACGTTTTCTTAACTCTCCTTTTTCGCATATTTTTTTTTTAAATTATAGCGTGATGTTATAACGTCTGTTTATTTTATAGAATTTCATCCGTCGAAGTAATTTCATTGATTCGTGTGTTATGCTAAAACAATTAAGGAATTGTTAGAGTTTATCTTCGATAACTGCGTTAGTAGGTACTTATGAATTGGCAAACTGTTAGGATTAAGATTAGGATAGTATACGTGTCTTATTAAATGGAGTTGACTTCCTAGGAAAAGTTGACATCTGTCTGATTCTATTACTTGTAGAAAGAAGGGAAGGTTGACGTGTTCTCAGCCGTGCCTCGCCGACCAGTCGATGTTATAGTAAAACAAAAATGAATTTACTAATAAAATAAATTTAATGAACTTCATAGAAAAACTATTTACAATATTATAGGACAAAGGTCTGGACAAGGACTTGCGTACCTGAGTGCGGTGCGGTGGTCTACTGGTGAGGATTTGTGTAATTACAAAGTAATGATTTAACATGCGTCGTTTCGCTACCTGATTGGTTTGACTTGTTTCGAAATTTTGTGTTTTGGCCAATCAAAAACCATTTAGTGCGATGACACGTGTACTGACCTAGCAGAAATATGGTTTTTCAGTAAAAATAAATGACGGTGAAAAACGATCGGAAAATGTTACGACATTGGGGTCACCGATTTGTACTTTAGTATAAGCGGTCAATACCCTTAGTAGCTACTAATCCGTATCATAGCGAGTCATTATTCCGCGATATTTTTTTTTTTTGGGGATTATTTAACTCATTTTGTCTAGCTATCTGAAACTGGTATCAAAAATATCCATGTCATGAAATACAGATATGTCAACTTTATAGTAAATTTTTATATTTCATTATATAAACTAAATTTTAATTAATAATCCAGTTCTAGCTTGTGAATTTTGTAGATCATATAAAAACAAACAGCTAATATATGATTTCCCACGCGGATCAAAATTGAAAGTACTGTAAAACAAAATCATTTTACGTAGTAACTGTAAACATCACTGGCTTAAAAAGTAATTAAAATATTGCCAAATAATTAAAACTCCAAAGCCTGATCTAGATACTAATAAATCTTGTTATGTGTACGCTAATTTTTGCAAGTAACACATTCGTCACGGTCAGTTACTGGTCGTTCGGTTGTTGAAAAAGACCCACTTGCAACCAGTTAAATGGTCACGTAATATCTTAGAGTGGTCAAAACAAAAACTGGTTCGAGTGACGTATATCTGTGAAAATATATCACGGAAAATGTTTTTATTTCACATTTTTAATCCAAAAATTTTTAATCCGAAATTTCCACAAAGGCCCTTTTACAGATGTACACGTGAATTTATAGTTAGGTAATAGAATTAGTTTCACTTTGACACACGTTTTTGATTACAAACTGTAGCACCTACAAATCAACTCTATCTGTAACAGTCCGTTACATTGTGACTTTATAATAGAATACTTTTGTTATTTTCTACGTAGAAAAACAGTAAAAAAAGGCCCGCGTACACAAATAGAAATGAAAATTTCATCCAAGAAACAAAATATGACTTAGAATCAAGTTCATAAGTCTAAAAATTCTATGAAATCAAATCAAATGTAGTATATATACTTCACACAAATTACTTCGTACTTCATTGAAATAACATTTTTTCTAGTGAAGAACTTTTATTTTTCCTTATATAGGAAATAGAAATATCTCGAACGAAGTAAACTCATTTGGTGGAAGCAATTATTTTTATCTGTGTACAGAATAGTTGCTGTAAGCTGTATTATACTTACATTATTGCGTCATTGATATATATATGGTATTGATATATATATCAATTTTCATGTATTGTAACAATTTTTAGTGATCTTAGCGTATCTATAAAAACGGTGAAGTGTGAATTAGGCTCTTACATTTAGGCTGCATACCTGGAGTTATTTATATATCATAAAGAATAAACTCAGCTTTAAATTGGATCTCTAGAGGTGATAATTTTGTTTATGCCAAAAATGCCTGGTTCGCCCTAAATGTGCTTTATCAAGCTCTCCAACTGTAGATACTAAATATGAAACTGAAGACTGAAGAGTCAACAAGATTAATTTAACTTTGTTGATATGAAAACCACAGTAAACTGCCTTTAGAATGAATTTAGATTGTATAGAAAATATTTTGTGCTTACGTTATATTTAAACCATAGTCACGTTAAATAAGTTAAAATTTAAGTTATATTTTTTTGCCGTTTCAAAACCACTATCGGTATTCCTGTAAACTTAATGAAATAAACTAAATTTCTATTATTTTCGAAAGTTCATTGTATAGTTTCCAAAATATTGAGTGAGCAAACGATCTTTCTTGCGTATTATTGAAACATTTTTTTATATTTTATCCATATACAATCATATATACAATCACAACAACGTCTAGGTCCCAAACTAAGCATTTGCTTGTATTTTGGGTACCAAGCGAAGACACCACATACATATAACAACCAAGACCCGGTGCCAGTATTAATATTCATCATATTAATACTGACCCGACCTGGGATTCGAACCCGGGACCTCCAGCTTCGCAGGTAGGGTCGCTGCCCACTAGGCTAAGCGGTCGTCGATATTTAATTTTACACCACGAAATTAACACTTTCTTACTTACTTTGGTGTATCATAGGAAATGTAATTTAGATTCGACTCTAAATGTCACTTCGAAGTATGAGTGTGACATTATTCACTATTCTTCTGCCAAATTACAATTTGATACGAATGGTTGTTGGGTACGTAACTTGATTGATTGATTGATAACCAAAGTATTGTCAATTGGTTTCGCAGTGTTATTAGTAAATACATCTTTCAAACCAAATTCATTAGGTTCACTTGAGTTTCGAGACTAAGAAGTTACATAAGCATTTTGTTAATTATTGCGCGACGTATTATGCTCGCCGGTCACGTCGCGCTTTCTCTGCCACAAGTGAGGAATTTATTGTTTTTTTTAATAATCATTAATTGTCCCTACCAGTATTATTAATGCGAAATCTTTTTGTCCATCTGTATATTTCAAATCTAAACCCCTGAACAGATTTAGGTGAAATTTGTGTAGAGATAGCACGAGTTTTGACGACGAAAATATATTTGCCTGTTCTTTTCCTTTTTAGTATAAATCGAGTATAAATCGCTGAACGATCTTGATTATATTTGGCAGGGAAATATCTTAAATATGGAAATAGGATACTTTTAATTGTGAAAATAATTATGTATACTTCTTACCTTTTTACATTTAATTCGCTGAACAAACTTGGTGAAATACGGCAAGGACATAGGTATTTGGCATCCTAAATATGTGCTAATATAATTTGTGTTAAATCCAAAGAGATACATAGAGTAGACCACGTGTATGGTATAAAAAACCTACAGTCGGATTTCAGAATATTGTCTTAAAATTGCAAAACGTGAATATTCTTCATTTTTCTTATTTTTTTTGTGACGAATAAATGAAAGTTAAAATTGAAATATTAAAGTGTTTGGAAATAACTTCAATAATATTAAATTAATTTTGACATGGAAAAGACTCGGTAGGTCTTTTTTTGCTACATAGGAAAAAAATTTGCTTATACGCATATAATGACGCATTAATTGATAAGAATGTCCTCAGCTTCCCTGATTGTTGCCCGCTATTTTTTGTATAGTATGTTTGTACAAAAGTTTAAGGACCCAAATAAATGTCTATTTTATTTGTGTCCTGTTTTTAACCTTTTAAGATACCTCCGTCACTCTACACGGTCGTGAAAGTAAAATGCGCGCCTTTTTTTCTGTTTGTTATTTCTCAGGGAAGTAATATAGAGTTTAATAAAATGCTGTCAACAATAGCTGATCAATAATGCGACTTCCTGATTCATGAAGAGTGTAAAAAATTTAAACGATGTAGGAATTAACGCCGATCATCTTACGTAGTTTCGACCTCATACTTTTGACCTTTAAGTTTCGAACTTAAAAAAAATCTCTGTACATAAAATACCTGTGATTTCACTTCACTTCACTTCATCAGCCCATTTTTTACCCCACTGCAGGGGCTTAGGCCTCCCCCAGGGTGAGGAGGGGGGCTTGGAGCTTAAATCCACCACGCTGTTCCACTGCGAGTTGGGGACTGTAACGACCGCCATCTATTGATAGCATCCGGGACCGACTGCTTAACGTGCCCTCCGAAGCACGGAGTCAGTGATAGTTATGTAGTTAAGTCAGAAAAACTCATTGGTACACGCCCGGATTCGAACCATGGCCCTATGGGGCCTTATAAATTTGAGACAGGTTCGTTGCGCTTTGGGCTATCACGACTCTACGACACGATTTAAACAAATCACCACCTGTGATTTGTTTAAATTTAAAAAAAAGAATGAGTATTTGAAAAAAAGATCATGTATTACACCTTTACCAGAAAATATAAAGGTACGCTACGCTACGTACGCTAAACTTTCTTTTGGGGTTTCTAATGCTTGAAACAAATTGGTACATATGGAAAATGACTTAACATGTTCAAATTCAAAAATCTAAGTAGGTATCCGCGTGTTTTTGACCATAACCTATTGCATTTTACAACAAAAAATTTGTTAATATTATTGATGTCGTAATAATTATTATGATATATGAATATAAAGTCCGGTTTGGTATATATATAAAATCCACAAACCCATACTGGAGCAACGTGGTGGATTAAGCTCCAAGCCCCTTCATCCCGAAGGAAGGCCCAAGACCCTGCAGTGGGGCATTAATGGGCTGTTAGTATGGTATAAAGTTCTTAATAGTGATAGTGTTACAATTCCTTTTTAACGATTGCACTCGTAGCTCTTTTGAATTTGTTTAGCGATAAATATAATTTCTCAACATTTGCACGTATACAATCAAAATAATTACAGGTACACACGTCAGTTATAAAACGTGATATTGCCAGAGAGAGCTCAAAATTATATGAAGACCTTTCGCACGGATCTTAGATTTTCGAAATCATAATATTGTGGACTGTTGACCCCAGCAATAGATTGGCTAATATTATGCGTCAATCAAGATCAAAACATTCAACGGATAGTGAGAACACAAAAACTATAATTGAATGAATAGGTAACCTTTTGTTAATGTAACGCGGCATCGCGCTCTAAGTTCATTTCCTTTTTACAATAAAATTGATTTTGAAATCATTGTACCATAGAGATGGAGATCGTTGTCGTGTTAGATTGTACTGGATTGTATGTAGAATAAAGTTTTTTCTTTTTAATATTTTATTTTTTATTTTTATAATAATTTGTGATTACAATAAATTTTTAATAAATACAGTTTTCTTTCTTTGCCTAGTTTTGTAGTTTAAATCGGGCATATTATACGTACGTATTTGTTTTCATGATACGATTTCTTCTCGATGTGAAACAACTACGAGTACCATCCATAAGTGTTTCTATCATTTCAATAACTGCAATATATATTAAAGATTCTTTTATATAAGATTTTGCTAGCGTGTGCACCATATTAGCTTCACCTTCTTCTTTGCTCGTCAAAGCGAAATTAGTTCCGAAATGATCTTTTTTTTGTCATCAATCAGTCAGTCATCAGCCCATTTTTACCCCACTGCAAGGGCTTAGGCCTCCCCCAGGAATGAGGAGGGGGCCTTGGAGCTTAAGTCCGCCACGCTGCTCCACTGCGGGTCGGGAACTGTAACGATCGGCGTCTATTGACAGCGTCCGGGACCGACTGCTTAACGTGCCCTCCGAAGCACGGTGTAAGTGATATTGTGTACTTAAGTCAGAAAAACTCATTGGTACACGCCCGGATTCGAACCATGGCCTTATGGGGCCTTATAAATTTAAGACAGGTTCGTTACGCTCTGGGCTATCTCGACACGATCTTTTTTTGAGTTGTCTTGTATAAAAGTCTTTAACAAAACAGACAAAAGAGAATATGCAAGTTGACGTCATTGAGTTAGAATGCCATTTAGTTACGCTCACACCAGACTCGTACCGATGAAAAAACACAAATTACGTTCTGAATATATTTTTAAGCCATTTCATTCTAGTCATATTGAATAGATTTTAAAACAAAATGGATGAAATTACTTTATTGATTGAATTTTACTAATTTATTTGACGACCGCTTAGCCAAGTGGATAGCGACCCTGCCTACGAAGCTGGAGGTCCCGGGTTCGAATCCCAGGTCGGGTCAGTATTTATATGATGAATATTGATACTGGTACCGGGTCTTGGTTGTTATATGTATGCGGTGTCTTCGCTTGGTACCCATAATACAAACTAATGCTTAGTTTGGGGCCTAGACGTTGTTGTCGTGTATACGTTATTATTATTGTATAACGATTTTTAAGGATTTTTTCTCAAAATTTCGGTTACATCCAAATTTTATTATTGTGCAGTGCTTTCTCGCAGTTCTCTATCTGACTTTTGTTTCTTAAATTTTTATTTAGCAGCTCACCTCGCTAATTTTAATTTTTTGTAATTCTTATGCATCAGAGATATTCAGCTGTGGTGAATATGTCTTTATTCTAAATTTCCTTCCGAGCTATCTTTTGTTGACATTATCATTCAAATAATTTTGAGTTTGAATAAAGGAATAACATTATCGCTTTTACTGCAATGAGTTACGTAAATTTAATCTCTTGATTCTTGTATTTTGGCGTATAGATATTGCTTTCTAAAACGCCTACCTCAAACTAGAGTATTTGTAGGGTGGGCCGAGAATAAAAACCACTTTTGGTTTTTTTTTCGTGCAATAGTTCGAAAAAACCATAAATAAAAAATGCAGCCCTGCTACGATGGCATGTCAGTTATTAAAACACTTGAAACTAAAATTTAATCACATTGAAATGTCCATCTTTAGGAAAGTTCGTTTCTTTACCGATCCGTTACACTTTTCGTATTGACAAAAATATAACCTAACCCATGAATTTAGAAATGGTGGATCATCAACGTATCTAGGCTGAATTTTATATGCATCAAAAAGCTTCTGGTGTCTCGTCGCATTCTTCTAATTATCAAAAGACTTTAAAATTACTAAAAGACTTTAAAACAGTAGCTGTTTTGGAAAGCCAACCCAGCTTATACATGATTTTGCAATTTATTTTTCAAACAGCTTTCTTTCCAAAAATTGAACTTTTACCAAAGCAAATATATTGCTACATATCCATTAGATAATTTTATGGCAGAATAAGAGTAACGTTTTTCCTATGATGACAACTTTTGTCATTGATGACACATAACCGAAGATATCTTTCGTTGCATGTTCAGAACTGTTACAGAATCAGACGTAAATAGATAAAATTTCAACACGCATCGATTCTCAGCAACGTAACAGAATGTTGACCCAAAAGGCAGAAGCGACTTCGTAATTTTTATAAAAGGCGTTCAAATTTTTCGCGTCCGTAAAAACGACCGAACGTGACCGGCCAACGCTCGCCTGCACGCCGATGATAAAATCATCAAACGACTGACATCAATGCTATGATGAAATCAAATGCAAACTGTCAAAGCCTGATGCGTTTTTTTTAAATGTAGTGTTCCGTGGGAACACGCAAGCCGTCGGTCCTGGTAGCCGTCAATAGATGGCAGTCGTTACAATCCAGCAACCCGCATTAGCGCAGCGTGGTGGATTAAGCTTCAAGCCTTCTCATCTCGAGCGAGGCCTAAGTCCCTGGAATGGAATATTAATGGCCTGATTGTATAAAATAGAAATACAAGTAAAATCTATTATTTTTTTAATATTTTAAACTTTTTAAAATTTTGCTAACATTCTGTCTAATGAGAGGTTTTCTAAGTTTAGTTGTTAGCTCTGAAAGTAGATGGCTCTGCAAGTCATAACGGTTCTCAAAGTCGATTGATTGGATTGAAATCTAATTCTCTTTAGTTGTCGTCGCAACCTTAAACTAGCTCCTAAAGAACGTTCCTGAATTGGACATACTGGTATCATGGTAAGCAATTACCTAAACCGTGCGCATATGCGTAAAGTTGATTAGATCTAAAATAATTATATATCCATCACCTAGCATTTGTGTTTTTAACAATGCTATACTTTCTTACAATTATAATTTGTTTCGTAACTTTATTTCGTCCCACGAATATTAAGAGAGAAATTATTGTGTATCTGCGCCGTTTATAGTCGCTCAACTAGACTAGAAATTGGTTGGAGTACCAGGGGCTCAAAAGACCTTTACAAGTAAAATACATTTATACCTCAATATTGATTGATTATGGTATTGTTACGGGCTACCAGTTCTAATATTGACGATGCACTGAAACACTGATTTTAGTTCACTTTACTTTATTATAATTCCAAATTACAAAATAATCCAAGAGCAAACAATATCGAACACTAATTGCACAGTTAAAACACTCCGCACTTCGCAAATTGTCGCGCTTGACACTTATCGCACACTTCCAAAAATCAACTTACTCGACGCCGCGGGCCATCGCCTTATATAGCTCTCTCCCTTCCACTAGTCACCGTCTCGAACATTCTATCTCTCGAAATTTATAAATTACATTTTAATTTCCTGGACCGTGGGAGCGGAATTCTAGCGCCACCCGGCGCCGAGTGGCGCCTCTAAAAATGACCATCGATTTTTAGAAATATCGCGAATATTCTTTTGAACGACGCCGCCTCTGTATTTAAATTAGTGAAATTAATTGTTCGTCTAGACTTTTCGGTTTTATTGAATGGCTGTGGGAATTTTTCTCGTAAGTTCGATGACCTGTTTTTGTACTATTGTAGATAGGTGTCATGCTTTTTCTAGTGAGTTCGATAACGTCGTCGCGAGAGTAGAAAGGCGTTACACTACCCCCTCCTTAGATTTGCTCGTCCCGAGCAATATTCGAACCTCGGTAAGGGGCTAGTCGATCGATGTGCACTATCTTAGGCTTTCCTCGTAGACCACGTTGTATACGGTACGTCACGTCGTTGATCCTGGTTATCACCTTGTACGGTCCTTCCCAACGGTTTTGTAGTTTGGGGGATTTACCTTTCCTGCGCCTCGGGTTATGCAACCATACAAGAGATCCTTCATCAAAGCCAGTGGCGGTGGCGCTTCGGTCGTATCTTGTCTTCATCTTCTCGCTTGCCAGAAGACCATTCTCTCTGACTTGCTCATGAATGTCATGCATCCTTTCCTTTAGGTCCGACACATAATCCGATATTGGTCGCGGGTCGTCAGGCGGCCTGCCAGTTACCAGGTCGAACGGCAATCTTAGTTCTCGTCCAAAATTGGCAAACGCTGGTGTGACCTTTATGCTCTCATGTTCCGCTGTCCTATATGAGAGCATAAACAACGGAATATATCGGTCCCAGTCCTTTTGATGTTCGTCGACTAATTTTGCGAGGTGGGTTTCCAGCGTACGGTTAAATCTTTCGACCATTCCGTCTGATTGCGGGCGGTATGGGGTTGTCCGTGTTTTGTTTATACCCAAGATACGGCACGTCTCCTGGAACACCTGAGATTCAAAATTACGACCTTGGTCTGAGTGAATCTCCAAGGGCAGTCCGTATCTGCAAAACACTTCGTCAACCAGTTTAGTTGCCACTGTCACTGCCTCCTGATTGGGTATTGCGAAAACCTCTGGCCACCTCGTAAAGTAATCAACCACGACCATGAAATACTTGTTGCCATCATTAGATACAGGAAAAGGTCCGGCTACATCTACTGCGATTCTTTCCCAAGGGGCTCCCACGTTGTACAACTGGAGACGTCCTCTGTTCCGCGTCGTCGGGCCTTTCACGGCTGCACACACAGTGCACCTTCGACACCAGTCCTCGACATCTTGCCGACAGTAGACCCAATAAAATCGCTTCCTGATTTTCTCCAGGGTTCTCTTCATGCCCAGATGCCCTCCTGAGGTACCATCGTGCAAGGCTTCCAACACTGCGCGTACTTTTGATCTTGGCACGACCAGCTGCATAGTTGACTCCCGTCCACTTGGTGTTTCCCATTTGCGATACAACAGTCCATCAACCATCACTAAACTGTCCCATTGAGCCCAATAACTCTTCATAACAGAGCTCAAGGCTGCAACTTGGTTCCATTGTGGTTTTGGACTCCCTTGTATTTTCCAGTCTATGATGGCCCTTAGGTCACCGTCCTTCTTTTGCTCCTCCTTCATTGCATCCGTGGTCCACTCATCACTGACGTTATTGATGGTAATGGCCTTAACTGTTTCTTCTTTTTGTTCTCGTTTGGAGCAATGTTTACACTCGTCAGGGCACGGCCTACGCGAGAGAGCATCGGCGTTTCCGTGCGATTTTCCACTACGGTGCTCGATCTCAGGCTCGAATTCCTGAAGTTGTTCGATCCACCGAGCCACTTGTCCTTCAGGATCCTTGAACTGGAGCAACCATTTGAGAGCGGCATGATCTGTCCTGAGCTTGAACTTCCTGCCCAAGAGGTATTTACTGAAGTGGCGCAGCGTCTTCACTACAGCTAACAGCTCTCTTCTGGTCACGCAGTAGTTCCTTTCCGGTCTTGACAAGGCCTTGCTGAAGTATGCTATCACGACTTCCTTGTCGCCTTGTCGCTGTGATAGCACTCCTCCGATTGCCAAGTTGCTGGCGTCGGTGTCGACTACGAACTCTCCAGTCTGATCTGGATAACCAAGGATAGGTGCTTCACAGAGTCGTTGCTTAAGTTCTGTAAAAGATTTTTCGCATTCTTCAGTCCACAGGAATGCAGTCTTATCTTCTGTAAGCCTGTGCAAAGGTCTGGCTATTCCCGCAAAATCCTTCACGAAACGGCGGTAGTACGAGCATAACCCCAAGAATGCTCGCACCTCCGTTTTGTTCCTTGGAGTTGGCCATTCCCGTACTGCTTCGGTCTTTGCAGGGTCCGTTTCCACGCCTTCTGTCGAGATCACGTGACCCAAGTAGTTGACCCGCTTTTTGAAGAAGCTGCATTTCTTCGGATGTAGTTTTAGGTTTGCGGCCCTTAGTTTCTGAAACACTTGCACCAGGTTTTGTAGATGTTGGTTGAAGTCGCGTCCCATAATGATCACATCATCAAGATAGACCAGGCAAGCTTCACCGAGAAGGTCGGCAAGTACTACTTCCATCAGTCTCTCGAAGGTAGCGGGAGAATTGCACAAACCAAAAGGCATGACCTTGAACTGCCATAGCCCTTTTCCAGTTGAAAAGGCAGTTTTCTCCCTGTCCTTTGGATCAAATTCTACTTGCCAATATCCACTCTTCAAGTCAAGAGTGGAAAACCACTGGTTCCCTCGCAGCTTGTCCAATGTGTCGTCAATCCTAGGTAGAGGGTAGCTGTCCTTTTTGGTCACGCTGTTGAGCCGACGATAATCCACACAGAATCGCATGATACCATCCTTCTTCTTGACCAGGACGACAGGAGAACACCAAGGACTTGAAGAAGATTCGATGACATTATTCTTCCTCATGTCATTAATCATCTCTTCTACTTCTCCTTCTCTGCTCGTGGGTATTCGCCGGGCTCTTTGACGAATAGGTAGTTCATCGCCTGTGTTTATTTTATGTTTAACTAGTGACGTTCTGCCAACGTCATCTTCCTTGAGGCAGAAAATGTCGGAATAGCGAGTCAGCACTTCCTTTACTTTCGCATATTCTGCTTGAGTAAGGTCATCCTTGCAGATGTCCACTTGTTCGTGAACTTTCTTGCCTCCACTCCTCGCCGTAGGTGACTCCACTTGCACACAACTTCTCATCCAAGAAACTTCCTGACATTTCGCAATGGCCTGATTTTCATGCAGGACAACAGGTGCGTTACTGAAATTTAATAACCTGATTACTGGATGTCCCTCGCCGCTTCTTAGCAGTGTCCTGGCCGTCAACCAGTTGCGCTTCTCGCTGTGGGGTAGCTGGTCAACGATAACGCTTCTAATAGGTCCCTCGTTCGTCGATGGTGGTAGTTTCACGTTGACCAAGGTTTGCGTGTAAGGCGCTAGCGTCGTTTCTTTAGCACAGCGTACCACACCTCTAGGTCCGCCTTTAAAGAAAACTTCGTTATGGCCGCATTTTAGTACTCCATTGGTCACGTCGATTTTGCACTGAAACCGTTGCATGAAGTCCAATCCGATAATGCAGTCGTCGGAGATATCAGCCACGATGACAGTGTGCGAGTATTTCTCTTCTCCCACCTTCAAAGTCACCGTGAGCTCGCCGTGGACAGGTATCGGCTGGCCGGTAGCCGTGACAAGCTTCAACTGAGGAGTCGATCGCTGGATCCTCTGTGCCGATTGCTTCACTAGTCGTGGTCTGACTACCGTCCGTGTTGCCCCAGTGTCGACTGTGATTGGACACCGAGTACCATTTACCTCGCCGTCTATGATGAGACTGTTCCCGTTGAACACCTGTGAGATGACGATTTTCGGTGCTGTGTCACGGCCAGCTTGTACTTGGGCTCTGTCTTTCCACTGTGCTTCATTCCTTTCTGCCCTTTGTCTTAATTTAGGGCAGTCAATCCGAATATGCCCGAACTGCTGACAGTAGAAACACCGCGGCGTGGATCGGCGCCTAGGTGGTAAAGCGGCTGGTTCCACTAATTCTCTCACTCGTTGTGTGCGAGGCTCCTGTCTCACAGCTTCTACTTCAAGGGCATGCGCCAAAGCGTCCTTCAGAGTTTTATGGTGCCCAAGTCTGACGGTTGCCCTTACTTCCAGGTCCTTTATTCCGTCGACGAATGTTTGTACTAAATTCGTGTCGACGAAATCAGTGCCGGCCGACGGGTATGCCTTTCTTACGATCTTCTCAATTTCCAAAGCCCACTGCTGTAAGCTCTCGCTGGCACGCTGCGTTCTGTCCCTTAGTTGAGCCCGGTAGACATGTTCTAGGTGTTTGTCGCCATATCTGGAGTCCAGCGCTTCCAGTAGTTTTCCGTAACTCTCAGCGCTGTCTGGTGATGCCTCGAGGACCGAGAGCGCCTGTCCTCGCAGTGCCATCGTCAGGGCGGTCAGACAGTGTTCGTCCGTCCACCCATTTGACGATGCCACGGTCTGGAACTGGCGTTTGTAGGCACTCCACGAAGTGGTACCATCGTACGGCGGCACCTTAACCCGGGGGCCGGAGTAGCTGGTTCCACTAGGCCCAACCAGTTTCAGAAGCTGTACTTCTTTTTGGAGCGAGTCGCAACGGGACTTAACGTGGAGTATCTCATCCCCGTAGCTGACTAACCTGTCTTCATGCTCGCGTAGGTTTTCTTTGAGCTGCTTCACCTCCAGGTTTATTTTGCCTAGAGTTTCTCCAAGCAGCTTCTCCATACGCTGTGTCTGTTCTTCCTGGCGACGAACTCGCTCCTCCTGATGTTGGCGTGTCTGCTCCTCCTGGCGACGAGCTTGCTCCTCCTGCCGACGTGCCTGCTCCTCTATGAGTTGGCGTGTTTGCTCCTCCTGGCGACGAGCTTGCTCCTCCTGCCGACGAGATTGCTCCTCCTGCCGACGAGCCTGCTCCTCCATGAGTCGCATAAGAGCGCTTAAGTCGAAGGTCTGAGCAGCAGCGGCCCCGGCGTCCACACTTACATTTTCAGCGTTGACGTCGTCCATGACCTCGTGCTGCTGATCCGCTGCCGCCTGTCTCGTGTGACGTCTTCTTGACTGAGACGAATCCCTAGGTGTTGTTGGCATCTTCAATATTGCACTTCTGACACCAAATGTTACGGGCTACCGGTTCTAATATTGACGATGCACTGAAACACTGATTTTAGTTCACTTTACTTTATTATAATTCCAAATTACAAAATAATCCAAGAGCAAACAATATCGAACACTAATTGCACAGTTAAAACACTCCGCACTTCGCAAATTGTCGCGCTTGACACTTATCGCACACTTCCAAAAATCAACTTACTCGACGCCGCGGGCCATCGCCTTATATAGCTCTCTCCCTTCCACTAGTCACCGTCTCGAACATTCTATCTCTCGAAATTTATAAATTACATTTTAATTTCCTGGACCGTGGGAGCGGAATTCTAGCGCCACCCGGCGCCGAGTGGCGCCTCTAAAAATGATCATCGATTTTTAGAAATATCGCGAATATTCTTTTGAACGACGCCGCCTCTGTATTTAAATTAGTGAAATTAATTGTTCGTCTAGACTTTTCGGTTTTATTGAATGGCTGTGGGAATTTTTCTCGTAAGTTCGATGACCTGTTTTTGTACTATTGTAGATAGGTGTCATGCTTTTTCTAGTGAGTTCGATAACGTCGTCGCGAGAGTAGAAAGGCGTTACAGTATTTTATCTAGACAGCGTTTAATTTATAAGGTCGCCTTTGGGTGTGACCACAGAATTAATTATTTAACATCATTAAATCAATGCACTCGTCAGATTGGCTGTCGTTTTTAATGAATAACAAAAGGACATGTAATAAATTTTTAAAGACCAATTAAAATGTTTTTTCAATTCAATTAAATCGATTAAAATTTTTGTGAATTATTCTTTGATACCCGTAAATAATTTTAATGTAATAACTGTCAATGTATGCCAATCAAATTAAGATACGGATCGTCTAATTTAAAATTGCGCGCTCCTCTAAATAATATTTCTTATATTATAATGTTAAATACGTATATTTACGAAGTTTTATTAAATTACATTATTACTTAACTTATTATATTGTACTGTATTAAACATATTAATAATAATATTAATAAAATAATATATTAAGTAAAAAATTACTGGTCGATCTCTACTTCAAATGAAACGAAACAATGAAAGTGTTTATTATTTAATATTCACAGAAATATTCGTTATTTTTTATGTGTGTGTGGTTGTTTTTGTGTCTATGTGAAAAAGCATATGAGACGTGTCCAATTTATTTTGAATTTTTACTTATTGAATACTAACTCTGAAACAAATGACCGAGTTATTAACCTTACTAATCTAATTAGAGAGGGCATGATTGAAGTGTCACGTCACGTCTTGATACGGACGGCTATTAAAAATATAAAACGATGTAAAATTTTGTTTTGCAATAAACATACAGAAAATAAATTTAATATTTAATAAGACATATTTTACAACCAATTTTTTTTTAAATATTAGCTTTATTTATTTTTCTAAAAATACATGCTAAATAGGCAAAAACGAAAATGTACATGGGTTTATTAAAACCATTCGTACATGTAGGTATTATTCGTTTACATGTTCCGTTTTCTTGTTTCAGGTAAATAATGGAAATATAAATATACTTCAAGATGCAGTTTCAGCGAATTAATGTTAAAGGTAAATCTTTATAATACATACGACTTGTATGTTTGTCATTCCTTCACACTTGATGATTTGATTAGTATTTAGAGCCGACAAGAAACTCAGTAGGTAGTCAATCTTTACTTTCTTTAAATTAGTTTCATAAAATCAGGTTTATGAAATATAGATACATATAAAAATTACATCAAAACATTTAGGTCACTTAAATAGTCATCTATTCTGTAATAAATAGCGCATCGGTACTTTCTGACCTACTGTAACGTTCCATTTATTTCCTATACTTAAACCGGCGTCCCGGGATAATAGTGATTTATTTCTTTCAAGAAGCAATAGCGATATTGCTGTAATGACCACTCACGATTTACTCGGTTGTTCACCTGATAGTTGAGTAAAACCGGCGCGAATAATGGACTCATTGCAAGATGGGATATTTCGTTTCGAGTTTTTGTCACTCAAAAAGATCGCTAGCTCAGTCATCGTTTCGAAATACCTAGTTAGGAATGGTATTTTTTTACAATTATAATTATTGCACAAAGTATATAAAATCATTAATCACGTTGCTAAAGTTCTTCTAATGTTTCGTATAGTGTGTGATTATCTTTTTCAGAGTTGAATATAATTTATACAGATATCGAAAATGCCGGAATACCGGGACCAGTATTCCCGGAAATACAAATTTTTGGGATCACAAATTGGTTTATTTATTTCGACATTTTAAGAATAAAAGTTTGTTGTTTTTTATAATACCGCTGCGCGCTGTAGGTACAAATAAATCCCGGCAATCCGGGATTGGATTGCCTAGATGATTCCTTAAAAGAGATTATTTTTTCTACAGTCTCTAATGATGGGAAAACCAAATTATTGCACCACAGTCTTTTTCCTTTAAATTGATTTTTAAACAGAAAGTAAATTGTAATGTGCTTATTAATAGAATAAATGTAACCATAAAAAAGTCCTCATAGTGGCTAAATGGCATTACGTAAGACTTAATACACGCATTGAATAAATAAAACTATTTCAACTCGATTCCATTAGCGTTGCACTTTTACTGTTGCTCTCGAAAAATAATACTTGAACGCTTCGCATAGTCTTTCACAGACTATTTTACGTATAATTTTTGGGGTCCGATTCTTATTGCATTTTCGTTTCGTGTTCTAGATAGCCGTAAAAGTGTGCTTAGGTTACATTATATAACCAAGAATAATCGTTAAGCTCGCTACATACTTTTTAAATGTCAAACAATCGTTCAAACAATATATTAATGCGATATTTTAAGTTGAACAATGACAAGACATCTTGTCGCTTTCGAGTGTTTCGAAATGGGTCACAAAAGAGCCATAAGAAAACTGATCAAAGACGCCTATTTTAGATTTTTCGTATAAAAAATTAAATCAAATAAATATATTTGAACTTGAATATCGAATATCTTGACGTGATCGTGTAAAATGCATATTTTTTAATAATTTCTTCAATTATTTATTTTTTATTTTTGCCTACAAATTATATACCTAATATATGAATATTTCATGTGTTGACTGCATCTTTATAATGCTCATATGCTGAATGATATCAGCATTGACAGGTTCTTTGGTTCTTTGCAATTAAAAAATTCTAGTTGACAGTTTTGACTTTTAATACATTGAAGTGACCTTTTTTGTATGCGGTCAGAATAGAAATAATCTTGTGCATACGTCAACGAATCTTGTGAATGTTGTGTGATAATAAAGGATATAATTTCTAGTTTAATTAAGAAAAGTACAGCCAAATATATATTTCTCGGTCGTAGATATAAAAAATTATTATACTTGCGTAAAATATCAGAGACAAATAGGTATCAGTTCTATCAATTTCATAAGTTAAAAAAAAAAAACGCAAATGCGTGATTGGTCACCGATATTTATTTGTCTTGCTAAGTCGATCCAGTAAGCAATATCTATTCAGTGTACCCTACTAATTTAAGATGACATAATCGATTTGACAAAAGTAATTTATAGTAACAATGACCGACTTCGTAATAGAAATGTCGAAACTTAAGTACCTATCGACCAGTGATCGGAAGCAACGATATTAATCGATAATTAAACGCGGGTTAACGTTTCGATATCCTTTGAAACCGGTTTATGAAAATCGTTTCCTGGTTTATTTGTCCGTTCCAATTATTTTTGTAGAAAATCATATTATGGTCATAATGTTTGTTTAAAATGGAATTGCAATTAATAGGTTAAGAATCCAATATAAAAAATTATATTCATATGCAATTATTAAATACATTTTATATTTAAAATTAAATGTTATTATATCAATATGATTACGATTTAAGTAATTTATTCCATTTTACTAATATTGTTTGCATCTCTATCAGCATGTGTAGATCTCTAAATGTCATATTATATTACATTTCAAAAACGAATACTTGACAGGGGCGAAATTGCTTTATGCAGAAAAAGCCAAAATTAAGATGAAAATATGCCATTTTCTTATAAATGTTACAATTTTCGTTCTCAATAAATCCTTGATATTTAATATGTTGCCGTACTTTAAATCACGATATTGTTCGTTGACAGAGTAATTAGTCATTTTTATGCCGTCGTCACGACATCCTTCTGTGACATTTGGCTTTCGACACGATTTTGTTACGGACTTCACAATAAACACTTAGTATAACGGACAAGGGGGAAGTGGACTTTTGAAGCCATCATTAGCCGGTTCACCATCAACAAGACCTATCCATTAACTTTTAGTGCACATAACATAAAATCTATGACGTAACTGCTTTGTGTTAAATATATTGAGAGATAAAACTATTTACCCACTTTTTAAAGTGTTTTTTGTTTTCCGTTTATGTGTAAATGGAGAATTAATAATTTTTCGTTTCTAATTTGATCATGCAAAACAATAAACCAATTATAGGAAATTGATTTCAAAATGAATCTGAACCTTTTTTTAAAAATATCGATATTTAAAAAAAAATTAATAGTGGTGCTTAGTTTTGTCTGTGAGTATATTTTATGTACCCATTTATAACTCGTATGTCCACCAGCTGACTGTTTTTCTATTCGTAAATATAGTTTTCAGTGAATAAGAAAGCATGTTTAATTGTCCTTTTTAAATTAATATAAATCAAACGAAAGTTTATTAACCGACTTCAAAAAAGAAGGAGGTTACTCAATTCGACCGTATATATGTTTTTTTTATGTGTGTTCAGGCATAACTTCGTTGTTTATGAACCGAATTGGATGATTTTTTTTTTTGTGGAAGGGAGATATCTCCGGAGTGGTACCATGATAAGGAAACCAGGATCTGATGATGGCATCCCAGAGAAATCGAGGGCAACCCTCGAAAATGGTATTTTAAAGTATCGTATTTTAAGTATTTTGATAAAGTATTACTACTAGTACTATTTAATGAAGGTGGGAATCGATCTGATGATGGAGCTGAAAGACAGTCAAGGGAACTCCTCAACGATTTACAGCAATTACCTGGTGTTTGGACTTGATTCATTTCTATTGATGAGATCTTTGCACCCGTATGGGTTATAAGTACCATTACAGGTCTGATGATGGAGACCATACACAATCGAGGGAACTCCTCAACGATTTACAGCAATTACTTGGTGTTTAGACTCAATTCATTTCTATTAATGAGAAATTTGCACCCATATGGGTTATAAGTACCTACCATTACAGGTCTGATGATGGAGACCATACACAATCGAGGGAACCCCTCAACGATTTACAGCAATTACCTGGTGTTTGGACTTGATTCATTTCTATTGATGAGATCTTTGCACCCATATGGGTTATAAGTACCATTACAGGTCTGATGATGGAGACCATACACAATCGAGGGAACTCCTCAACGATTTACAGCAATTACTTGGTGTTTAGACTCAATTCATTTCTATTGATGAGAACTTTGCACCCATATGGGTTATAAGTACCATTACAGGTCTGATGATGGAGATCATACACAGTCGAAGGAACTCCTTAACGATTTACAGCAATTGCCTGGTGTTTGGACTTAATTCATTTCTATTGATGAGAACTTTGCACTCATATGGGTTATAAGTACCATTACAGGTCTGATGATGGAGACCATACATAGTCGAAGGAACTCCTTAACGATTTACAGCAGTTACCTTTTGTTGGGCTTACGTCATACGGTTCAAAATGCCAAAATGTTCAGTTCGCACAAAAATAATACTTAATTAAAATTTAAGGGTTACATAGGAATACCACTACCTACTACGCATGCTGATGCCTCAATTTGACACTGAATTAAAGTTGCGTAATCGCGGCGCTGTCTCATTTAAGTAGCGCGTTTAGAAGCCCCATTGATACTAAATACAAATAAGTTACAGATGCGTTCAACTAAGAATTGAAAAATAAAATAATTTTCAAAAAAAAATAAAAACCGACTTCAAAAACATAAACTAAAAAGTTAAAAATAAAATTTTCACTTTAAAGAAAGGAGCATTAACAGGCGGCATATAGTTAATGAAGTCGGTGCCAACTCAGACACTTTAAATGGGTACTTACCAGGTAATAATAATTACAACGATGATATATTTATAACTATAACAAATATAGAACACAATTTAAAGTGTCTGAGTGAGTAGGCACCAACTTTATTAACTATATGCCGCCTGTTAATGCTCCTTTCTTTAAAGTGAAAATTTTATTTTTAACTTTTTAGTTTATGTTTTTGAAGTCGGTTTTTATTTTTTTTTTTGAAAATTATTTTTAATCAGGTAATAATCGAATCCAGCATTTATATATAGATTATAGTTCTAATTACAGTGTGAGCTTTTATGCTTATAAGCTTTTATGTTAAATTTGTTTTCGAGTTAAAACAAAGAAAAAGTAACTATTTAAATCTATGCCACGCTTATAATTTGTTCTGAACATTCTGTTAAATACAGAAACGAAGATATAAATGAAATTGCGATTGCGTTCGACACTTGTAAAATATAGTTTTATAATGTTTTACCTAGGTAACGCAGCGTTATTGTATGAGTAAGAATTTTAAAGGTGATAAATCGAATATTTTATTGAGAGTTGCCGAAAAGAGCCTCTAACGTATAAATTGATAACAGACTAGTTTTAACATAATGTACATAATTTTGATTATTTTATATCGCATAAGTTGCTTGTCGTATAGTACTAGTAACACAATAATTTGTAACTTTTGTAATATTCGCGTGTTTATTTTTACATACCTATTTTGTTTAAAATTTTTGTAGGGGATTAAAATTAATAAAGATAAACAATATCATCTCGAAGCCTACTTGACACTAAATACAATAAAAAATTTACATGCACCCATTGATGCATATATCATATTATAATATAAACCACAAATCAGATACTATTTTAATAATATTAATATTTTTAATATTTTACAACTGGACATTTAATAAATTATCACCTAAATTGGTTACTCTTAGACTGAGTTTTTAAAAAAGGTATATTTTTTTATTAATTTAAAAATAGAAATTTTTATTCAGTTGGAGTGTACCAGATTTCTCATTTTCTCACAAGTCAAATAACATCATTGTACTAGATGCGTTTCTGTGGTTTACTTTTTTTTTTTAATTTCAACGTTCGTCATAAATGCTATGTATAAACGTATTTCGAATTCTAAAATTATAGTTCAAATAATAAACTTTAGCTTAAAAACACAAAAAGAAAAGGAAAAAGTTGAATGTAGGGTATTTACAAAGGTTAACTGCCGCGAATGAGTTATCGATTACACAATGTTTAGTTAGTATTCACAGTTGGCAGCGGATGTACGGGTAATGGTTAAATAGTTTGTCGCCTTCCCTATAGGCTATTGTTCACAAAACACTTTGTACTGTCTCCATTGATTCACGAGAATCTAAGATTGGATTCGATATCCGTTCTACTTATTATGGGTACTAAAATACAAATTATAATGTTTTCGGGTGTAAAGGAACATGCGTATACTATAAAAATGTCATACTATTAAAATTACGGTATTTAATAATTTAAGTTTGAACAAAATACAATATGAATGAATAAATTTATTATTATTATCATTAGTAATTAACAATCAAATTTTTAATGGGTGTAATATAAATTTTATAAAGAGCTGGTGTTCGGCTGAACGAATACAAATTTAAAGAGCACGCAGAGCTCACATAACAAAAAAAATTAAGAAACGATAATAAAAGTTTAAACATGTTTTCACGGTAACCTTAGTTTGCGCCATCTGGTCGTTTGGAATTTTTGTTTAGTTCGGTAAGCTCTACACGCTCTATAAGTTTGAATTGTGTTCAGCCGAACATGCTGTATATTATGGAGTTTTCAGCTGAAGGTAGTTCAACTTTAAACATGTTTTCTTGCTAATCGTTAGTTTGCGCCATCAGCTCACTTGAAACTCTTTGTTTCGTTCGGTAAGATCTACTGCTCTAAAAGTTTGGACTAGGTTCAGTTGGACATCCGGTATATGAAAAGTTTAAAACATATGTGGTATCGTGTCGTTTGTCATGGTCCAATGGATACTTCCCTAACGGTGCATCTAACGGTTTGCGCCAGTCGCGTGCGGTTTACTACTAGGTACTTGCATGGTGGCTTATATTATAATGCAGTGTTCGATGTGTTCATGTAGGTTGCATAATTTACCATTAGAGAATACTAGAATAAGCTAAGCGTTGGATGCTCCCCTGCCACGTGGACTGATGACTTAAACAACCTTACCGGGGGTAATTGGATGCAGAAGGCGGAGGACCGTGTGTGTTGTGGCGAGCCTTGGGAGAGGTCTATATCCTGCAGTGGAGATACACGGGCTGATGATGATGAGCTGAGTGAAGAATCTTCATTTATAGTGATTCCATTGAAAGCTAAAGAACGTGTTCTTTTAATTGATAACAAAATCTAATATAATATTCACCCTTACTGTCATTATAAAAGTACTTACTGAGTTTTTTGTCCGGTTGTTATATACATACATTTAACTTTCTAAATCATTTAAAAAATGCTTATAAAGACTTACCTCCTTGATTGATATGGTTTTGAGGTTGAAACTATGAGAAATTTCATTACAATACAAAAAAGTTTAGAAATAGTTAATTAAGCGTTAAATTGATATTTTAACGTTTAACGACGATAATTTGATCCATTTTAAAATCCGTGTAAATAAGATCGGATTTAGCTAAAAGCACGTTCATATCCGATACGATTCGATCTCAGTGCCTGATTCGATACATTACGAAATGTATGAAACTAGCGACCCGCCCGGCTTGCTTCGCACGGGTAGCAGAGCATTTAAAGCGTAGTGTTTTTTCTTTGGTAGTCGTTTCGTAGTTTCTGTCATATCAGCTTGTTGCGTCGAACACGTGAATTAGATTTAATTAGATTTATATGTAACGTAATTTAATCCTACTTGGAATATTTTTTAATGTATTAATTTTATTTCCAATTTTGTAAATATTTGAAAAAGTAAAGAATATATACATAAAAACAAACTAAAATATTTCTTTATATACAACATTGATAAATTCTGCCTAACCACACCTGTCGCATCGGTATGGGGACGACAACGACGCCCGGCGGCGCGGCGTCGCGCTATTTCTATGCGCCGCGTCCGGCCTCTTGTCCCGCGATAGTTTTTATTTCGCGATAATTCCTAAGATATTAATTTAAATTGTATGGTGTAAAGGGCAATCATAATCTGCATGAAATGCTGAAGGTAAATGACGTATTTAATTTGATAAAAATTAATACTGATCCGTATAAACTGCTTTCCAATCACCTCATCATATGACACCATTTTTAAAACATAAAAATAGGTATAGTAAGTTATTCATAAAAGATAGACATATGCCACCGCGGACTTTTCTTTAGTCCTATAAAAAAGAAACAATTCCGCCGTTTATTATTTTGTTATATCTCAAAGGGATTAAGCAGCGTTTTCGATGAAAGTTCTCAGCCGGCTTGATTTTTTTCTGACTTTTCAACTGTAATCGTCATATTTCAACTAATTTGCACAAAACATTTACTACAATTATAGATGTAAACCTTCCTCTTGAATCACTCTGTCCATTGGTGTCAACCATATGCCAATCCGTTCGAAAGTTTTACGTGTGTATCGCGTTCGGACAGACAAACAGACAGACAAACGCGGCGGGTGGACTTTATTTTATAATATGTAGTGATTATTGCCTTTTTATTGTACGATACATTATCGAATTTATAAAACAATATCGGATCGGAATCCGATATCTATATCGTATCGAGTAATGTGAAAGCGCGGCTCTACAGTATAAACCAACTCAAACATATTATATTACTTATCAATGTTTTTCTGACGAGAAATTTCGCAAGTTTATACAATGAACATGCTAAAAAAAATCGGTTATTTTATTACTATAAAAGAATCGGTTATAAGTTATAATCTGATTATGAGTAGTATTTAATTGTTCTCTGTTATGAGTGAGTTATTAATATTTTTTCAAATTCAATATAATTAAATAATATTCTAATAGAATTGTGCTATAGTTATGTAAAATCGCTTTGGTTACAGTTCTTTGTTATTATAAGACACTAAAGGTATTCCTTTGTACTTATTCTTAGGCACGTCCCATCTTGTAACTAAAAGTCTGACTTCTAATATTAATAATAAACCTTAAGCTAGTTTCCATAAAGTTCACCTTTCTTTGTTGCGGTACAAGCGTTTGTATAGCAATTATGGCCACAGAACACGGCCCTTCGCTTAAAGGTCATTCCGCAAGCCTTAAGTAACATCGGTGTATCGGTACTGAAATTATCGTGGCTTTAAACTCACAAGAGATAAGAGATATTAATTTTGTTGAACAAGCGACATAAAATAAAATATCAAAAAAGACCTGGGTTAATACTATACGCAGCAAAATGGTTTTAATTTTCTTTTTATAAAAAAAAAATAATTCTAAAATGTCAATAGTGATGGTGAACGTGACATACAGGTGTTACGATGGCACCGCCTTGAAGTTTCTTTAACCGGGTTTGGCTTTTTATTAGTATTATGTAGCTATTAAGAAAGCTTAAGAAGGGGCTTCCCGCGAGATAGCCCATACAAAAGCTCGTATGCGATTACGACGTTAATACGCCTTTTAATTATGTCATGTTTTGAATTATAATCTCATTTCAGTTAGTACTAAGTTTGTATAGAGCCAAAACTTCGAAATTTCTATAAACGTCCTAGTTATAGAAACGAATAGTTCTACAACTATTATGAGTTTTCCTAAAAACCTAGTTCTAATCAAATGAGACTATAATTCATTACATAATAATATTAAAATGCGTATTAACGTAATCGTCTAAGAGCGTTTGTGTGGACTATCACGCGGTAAGCTCCTTCTTAAGTCACTATATCAAAAACAGATTTATTTTCTACGAAATTTTTGCTAGTTTTGTAAACTTTTAAATTAATATATGCATTTTTTAAATTGTCAGTATTTACGAAATCCCGTACGAGAACTGCTTGTAAAACGTATAAATAAAATGTTAATATTTTGACATGTCGAAACGAAAAATGAAATCTCGTTATGTTTTGTAAATCCAGTTTGGTTCAAGGACCGCGTAGTCTATTAAGCGGTCAAATAATAAATCAAAATATAGTTATTGTATACATTTTGTTTCGTAAAAATATCCCAATTCGTTTTTCATTCCCATATTATGTTGACACCTCGTTGCGTGTAGTGAGGCTTATTGTTTCGATGTCTCCATCAATCAGGCTTGCTAACTACATCTTTAGCTAGTGTCGTCACCGATTTTATGAACGATAACTTAGTTACGCCAGTTAATTTAAAGTTACGCCAGATAAGGGAAGTTCAACAGTGGATATTAATATGTGACAAAATATTGACAGTTTGCAGAAAGTATTATATAACATTGTGAATATCTAATGGTAGCGAGCCCGCTTCTTGTCTAGAAGGGCGTGCTTCGAATCCCGGGGCACGTACCAAAGAGTTTTTTCTAACCTATTTACATAACCATCACCGATTCTGTACCTCGGAGCGCACGTTAACCGTCGGTTCCGGCTGCCATCAATATATGGCAGTCTTTAACATTCACCAATCCACACCGCAGCAGCGTGGTGCATTAGGATCCAAGCCCCCTCATACCGACGGGAAGCCTAAGTCCCTGCAGTGGGGTATTAATGGGCTGGTGGTATGTGATGTATACGTATATGACATACGTATACAACCTCTCAAGGTAACAAAAAAAAAATAGATAATTCCTATAACGTTTTGGCGCAAATCTATTTTCGTAAAAAATACTTGCAACCATTTAACTCAAAGTCATTTAATGATTTTGTATTATTATTGGTGTAATAAAGACCAGGATATTTTTACCGGTTTTATAAATTAATGTGTATGTATGACCTTTTCGTTGAATAAAAAGGAAAGCCTTAATACAAATTAATGGATGACAAAACATAATAATATATTGATGTAATTATATAGTTCTTATTATCTTATGTAAAGTTCATAAAAAATCCAAATTCATTATTTCCGTCTGGATATAGGCTTATATTGCGTAATACGTAGTGTATTGTGTATTTAACACCGATCCACAAACCATTGAGTGCTAATTAATGTCCACTTACCATACTCTTATTGTATGGCCGTTTAATAGTTTATTTGAATTCTTTTGTGACGGCTATTGACATAGATAATTTTTACTGTTGCAAAACTTTACTTAATTGTTGATTACTTGAAATCTTAATAGCTGTATATGAGTAGTCGTTTTGCTGAAATAATGCTAAGAAAAACATGTAATACTTTCATAAATGTTCCACATCCAAAGGGTCCGACTAGCCCTATTAACGATACGTTGACTATTTCAGTTATTCTGTGTCAACGTGTCACAGATTTTATTTTTATTGTATGTTATTTGTATTACACCTTTTTCTTTTATTAAGCATGTTATCAACTAAGTAGGTGATCGAGCCATGGATCATTTTTATCTATCTCGCTCGCACTTACAGGTCTTGCATAGCGTTGTGTGATGTTCAATATATTTCTTATTTCAGCGTTGGAATCTTTAGGACTAAGACGCAAAGCATTCATATGTTAGCAATCGCTTTGTCCAGTTTAAAAGAGTCTAGTCTCCGCCGCCTGACGTCCATTGCTTCATTGGTCCATTCTGGACTTAGACTAACAGACTTGAGTTACCTGTATTCAAGATTGCGATCTTTACAAAGTTGTCAGTCTACTAAGTAAGGTGTCGCAGTGGTTTCGTGGTCGTTACTCTAAAACCCTTTTTCCTCGGCGCTTACCGGCTGTGCGAGCAATATGGCCTATAATAAATAATAATACATTTAAAAACAAATGTCTCAAAAACTACTCAATATATTTTATTCAGATCAATTTTCTTTGAAAATGTTTTATAAGTTCTTATAACTTAATTTTTTTTCAGAATTTTCCATTATAATTGAAAACTTAAAGAGGGAAGAGTTTAAACTATAGGAGTGCTTATTTACATCAACCACTATTGACTTGAATGGAAAAGTTATTTTGAAACCTCTATATTATATACACGTTTTGTATTTCTGTCAGGTAAAATTGAAGCAAATCGTAAAGGGAAATCATGTTGCTCGATCCTTGTTAAGGCGGCAGTGAAGGGCGTAGAGTAAAATGCCACTGTCGTGAACGGGCGCAGCGCGAATAACGATTTTTCGTTATTCACTTATTTACTGTTGTATACAATCACAAAGTTTTGAAATAGCAAAGGCAAAGGCATGAACTCATTTTTTAAGGATTCCTTAGAGAAATATGTTTTGAATAAACAACATGTTTCATATTCAACATGTATGTCGCGATAACCAAGTGATAGCGAGCCCGCTTTTTGTGTAGAAGGCTATGGTTCTAATCCCGGGGCATGTACCAATGTTTTTTTTCTTACTTAAGTACATAACTGCCACTAGACTCTGTTCATCGGAGAGCACGTCAAGACGTCGGTCCTGGTTGCCACCAGTGGATGGCAGTCGTTACAACCTACCAACCCGCACTGAAGCTGCGTGGTGAATTAAGCTTCTAGCCCCCTCACCCCGAGGGGTGGCCTAAACTTCTGCAGTGGGCCATTAACACGCTAATGATAAACAACACGTTTGGGCTAAAGGAAACCGTTAGGTTATATTTTTTTAGATTAAAAGGACGATCGTTCAGATTTTACCATTTACATATTCTACTTTAGGAAAATGCTATTGATCCAAAATCAGAACCATTCATAACTACCATATTCGTCTAAAAATAAGATTTATTGGTGTATCCAAATCACGGTTAAATGATTTTCAGATTTTGAGAATTTGGATGATTTGTATTTTGTTTTTCTATAGATGCGTAGAGAATAAAGCAATTTACTACGAAAACGATCCAATTTATGAAAAATGCAAAAGTGCCAGTCAAAATAATACTCTTAATAAGAAATATTCGTGCGTGACGAAACGCGAATACGAATCCTTTTTTTTTCAATTTGTTACGCTTAATTATATATGTATTTAGCTTATTTAACACGCTTAGTTCATTTTCAAGGATTACTACAATGGAAATTTTCGTATAAATTGTCTAGTCAAATTTTGATTAGCCTTAAATAATATTTTCATGAACCATTATATTTTAAGCTAATTATTCGAAGTTGATAGAGGCTATATAAATTAATAAATCAATATTTGCTGTCATGTTAATTATATACGTTACTGTGGCTTATGATTTTAGATACGAAACCGATCAATTGTGCGGTAGGTCACGCATAAGGTACCTACTCTTTAGTTAATGGGTTGGGGAAAACAACAAAATAGAACTAATAAATTAATAGAAATATTAACTTAATTATAAAAAAAAATTAGTAAAACTGCTTCGTACGTTATTAAGGTTTACTTTATTTTGTATTAAAAAAAAACTTTTAAATATGCCAATACAGTAACAGAAAATGAAAATTTTCTATCTATATCTCAATTACTTTATATTTTACAATGTATTTTTTTTATGGATGGAAGTAGCTGGAAATATTTTATTAGAGATATATCGCATATGTCACCCTCAAACGTACCTACTACTAAAAGAACAGATTATTCTATCTACATCGTTTACTTAATTTTAAAAGAAAATATTTAAACACTATCCCGGTATTTTACTTGTAAAATAATTTAAAAATAAGTTCGTTGACACCGTGTAAAATGGGAAAACTGTATAGATTTGTACGAGAAAATCGCGTGTTCTACTTGAATTATCTTGAAGACCGAATAAGAAAAGTGAACAAAGTTATTTCGTAGTTATGTGTATAAATATTAAACGTAAAAACAGTGTTTAGTGTGTGCTCCCATTTTAGTTGTAATTATGTGTAGCAGTGAACAACCGTAGTGCTAGTTGCTATGCTATTTCGTTAAAACTTCGTTACCATAATAAGCTATACCATTCATCGAGTACGTAACGAAAATTAGTTGTACTCGTATAGTGATTGCGACGTGATTTTAAGACCGCGTTACAGAAAAATTACGTTGCGGAAATACGGTATGGCCTATTAAGCTTTCACTGTGACCTCTCGAGAAATTTTAACTTACAAAAATACTCTTGTATAACTTTACGGTTTATTAAAATACGGTATTTGTGTATACTCATGATTAGCTGTGGTTAGTCTGGATTTGTATGGGCATGAAAGGAAGTGCTGATTGTACATTACCTACAAAAAATTTATGCAAATACATTTTTCATACCCAACAAAATATCATGACAAAGATCAGAACGTGAAATTAATAGGTGTTTATAAATGATCTTAATTAAGATGAGGCAATCTGGAAGAGAAAACCAAATATTGGATAGCTGATTAGGATAGAAAATGCAAAATATGTGGGGTGGGGGAGATTCAGAGCACTTGATGGAGCATGTAAGGTGAGAGAGAAAAGGGGCAATAGGAGAACTACCGGGGGGGGGGGGGGGAAATCAGGATAGAGAAGCCGTAGAATGGGTACGGAGCATAGAACAATTAAGAAAGGGAAAAGTAGAGAGAGGAAACAGAAATAAATAATAAGTAATAATAATAATAAATAAATAAATACATGTATACATGAACAACAACATCTAGGCCCCAAACTAAGCATTAGCTTGTGTTTTGGGTACCAAGCGAAGAGACCACATACAGCAACCAAGACCCGGTACCAGTATCAAAATTCATCATATAAATACTGACCCGACCTGGGATTCGAACCGGGACCTCCAGCTTTGTAGGCAGGGTCGCTAACCATTAGGCTAAGCGGTCGTCATTATCGAAGTATCAAGGTGTACAAAAAAAAAATATACGGTGAAAATATATAGAAACAACTCCAAAAACTCGGCCTGTAGGCTGTTTTGTAAACAAATTAAATAAACTTTAAAAAAATACATATAAATGACCTTCTTATATACTTGTGCTTAAGTATTCATTTCGAATATTTAATTTTTATATCAGTTATCTGGTACCAGTCTGGTACCCATTACATAATATGGCGCTGTGTGGGATGTCTCATACTATTGTTATTCGTGTTTATATACTATTGCAGATTTTGATGTTGATGTTTTCAATGTTACTTTATTGACTTAATCTTTACGTTTCGCTAATTAGGTACTGTGTTACATAATGTACATTTCTATTTTATTTCATTTCCCTTTAACGTAACGTCATGATACTTATCTTTTGTTGCTTATGAAGTATACGAAGTTACGCCAGTGAAAGTTTTATGTGGATCGGGTAAGTGATTTCAGAGATAACCCATCACATAGGTATAAACATACCCACATAGCTGTCCGTTTAGTCATTTTAATCTAGAAAGATTATGCCTTAGGTTTTGTCCACGTGAGATTCGGCTTTATTACTATAGTGTAGTAATCAGTCATTATTGTCGATAATGTCGATTATTCATCATTTACTTCGTGTTTTGTGAATTACAAGTTAAAATAAACGCATAAAAAATACTATGAGCACGCTTTTTGTGGGTTGAACTGATATGTTTGTATTGAAAATTGAGTCGCAATTGACTCAGCGGATTATATATTTAAGATTTGTGGCCGATATATTCTGGTCATAAAATTAAAATTAATACTTACCAACTAAGCAACGGAATTAACTATTGATAAACTTATCTGATAACTGAGTTGCTACTTGTTCCATTTAAGTTGTTTTAGTTATATATACTGTAATACAACGAACAGGCCAATAGATAAACAGGAAATTGTCTAGAAAGTTTCTTAATCTACTTGGGAAATTTATCAATATTACGACTTTCTTAATTACGTAAATTTAGATTTTAAAAGCTTCTGTTGATTTTAACTCGTTGGACTAAGACACGGGTAAAGTTTGCATGCTTTTTATTTACTAGATGTGAACCATCTTCGCTTATTCTGATTTAAACTTCTGTAATATTGAGTTAATAATTAAGTAACATATTTTAACTAGTTGAATGCATGGGAGAATTTAAACTTACTGAATTTTCCATACACTGTTAAATCATTGAGCAGGTTTATTAACATTTTAAGTTATTTTGTGTATCAAATATAAGAAACTTTTAGCGTTTTGCGAAGCATAATTTTCCATTACATAATTTAAGTCGTGCTATCATTACACTTTGAAATGTTTGTAATGTTTTTAGTGATCCACATACATAAAACTGTAGGTATTGTAAATAACTAATATTTTCCGAGGCGTTTGAACTTGAATTTTTTTTCTAACGTTTGAATAATTTCTATGAACATACATATGAGCATCTTCACTTTATGATTCCTTTCCGTAAACATTATATTGATGCAACACGAAAACAAAGGGCCTCGCATATAATTATGTATAGTTTAACATAAATACGGTAATTAGTGTTGCAAAAAAACTAGGAAGCAACGATGCGTACGGAAACTTGCCTCTTCCTTAAACAAACCATTGAATAAGTACCAATACATTTCTACTAAGCTACCTGTGCGCTATTGTGTATTTTAAAACGAGTTTTTTTAGTAATTGTTACATTAGTTTTTTTTTTGTATTTTACTGCTCTAATAATAAATACTCTTAGAGTAAAATTAATGTGATGGCTTCATAAACGTCGGATTGATCTATAGGCGCGCTACAATCTGTAGAAACCAGTAACAATTTTATTTCACTTATTGTAACACTATCATGTGACAATGAAATAAATTTTCATACATCATATGATTGACTGACTGATTGACATTGACTGACCGGTTGGTCAAGTGGTTAGAGACATATATATATATCAGTAGACATAAGTATATATATATCAGTTGCTTAGTACCACATAAGATAAGCATAATACTTGCTTACTTTGGGAGTAGATGGCGCTGTGTGGGATGTCCCAGATATTATAATAATAATAATAACACACACAATCACAACAACGTCTAGGTCCCAAACTAAGCATTAGCTTGTATTTTGGGTACCAAGCGAAGACACCACATACATATAACAACCAAGACCCGGTACCAGTATTAATATTCATCATATAAATACTGACCCGACCTGGGATTCGAATTATTATTATTATTATTATATTATATCAAATGTTTAAATACCATCCAAATAAATTAAATATTATTTATATTTAAAATTTGTACAGTACAATTTAAAACTGCACACAAGGTATTATTGAAAGAAAATAGGATAAAATGCAGTTTGTGGTTTATTTATTGTGAACGGTACGAGTAGCTAGGTATATTAATGTTTTAAAAGAAAAATGTTACTTCTATGCCTTTTATTTAACGTATAAACTGATAAACGTATTTGAGATTTTGAACGGTGAATAAACTTGAGGGTACGAGCAGTCGAGTGATGTTAGGGAAATAAAAATGAGAATTTATACCGACGCGAGAGCTTTTCAAAATGGCTACTTAATATCGTTACTACAACTCAAGATTAAGTCTAACGTAACTGGAAATTAAGTGTAGTTTTGTTAAATAGAAATCGCTTTGACAATAAAATTTAATACACGTATACGGTTCTATAGGAACAACCAAAGCCTTTTCCATATCCAGGGCGTATTAGAAAGCAGTTGTCCTTGTGAGTGAAAGTGGAACCGATCTCTCGGAACTTTTGTTGGTGTAGCACTGACGCACACTTACTTGTTGACGTGGTTTGCTCTTGGATGTATTATTATATATTATGGATGCGGCATCATCATAGATGCACATGTACTGCAAATTTTTTCTTCAAATTAGTTCTTCTAGTTTCTTTAAAAGCGTTTCTTTGTTTTTTTTTTGAATGGAATTTATTATATTTCTCTCTCTCTCTCTCTCTCTCCTGCCCTTATCCCACTTTAGGTGGGGTCGGCCCAACATGTTTTTTTCTTCCACTCCTCTCTCTCACTCGTCAGTTCATCACTCACTCCTTTCGCTATTTATTATATTTATTTATTATAAATTTACTAAGCTATGGTGACAACTGCTTTATACGTAGTGATGTATATCTAAAGGTGTGCTACAGTTATTTTAATAAAAGAATACACAAAATTACATAAGTTTTATATATTTCAATTGTATTTATTACAAATTTATATAAAAATTAAAAAAGATAACGAAATTGAAAACGTAATGTTCTCTTCATTTTCAAAAATGAGAACGGATATCGCATCGTTCACAGCTCAGATCATATAAAGTTCAAGTAAACTAATAACCAATCATGAACGAGCGGACATGCGCTAATAGACAGAAACTTATTTTTCGTTAGCGCATTTCGCGTATTAAATTGTTTGCAAACTTAGTGAGCGGACTTTAAATAATTACGACTACTTGGCATCGGAGGTTTTAACTTAGCTGTCATCTTAAAACCAATAAATAATAGGTACTTGAAAGTAATTTTAAAATTTGTCTATTTTCTCAAACGACAAAAATACCTTTCATCTATCAGTTCCACTTCAAAGACAAAATAAAATGAAAAATGTTTATGAAACCATTTCAGTAACCACAAGTGATTGGCCAATAATACTAAGAAAGGAGAAAAGAGAGACGGTGTGCTGGTAAGACGTACGTACACTACAGATTGTTTTCTTAATATATCGCAGAATTGTTTTAGACCACGTATATTTGGAGTTATCCACTCATTGGTTTATTTCCTAAATAAAAAAAACTCTTGAATATTTTAGTGCATCGTACTGTCTAGTCATTATAATTTAATAGAAAATAAAAAGTCCCTTTGTAATGGAAAAAATGCTATTATACATCGTGTTCGGCTAAACGTAGTACAAATTTATGAGCATGTGAGCTAATTAAACTAAACAAAAAGTTTCAAGTGAGCACATGGTGCAAACTGACGGTTACCGAGAACAACATATTTAAAATGAAATTTTTTTACCACTTATCTCATTTTATAAATTTTTTTTTGTTTAGTTCGGTAAGCACTACACGCTCTAGTATAAGTTTGGACTACGTTCAGCCGAACACTCCGTAAATATATTGTTTTTTACTTAGATTCTTAGATTAGGTCTATTAAAATTAATAAAATTTCTTAATACAGTTGTTCTTATTACTTAGTACTAGTAGCATCACTTAGTACGAAATAATTGAGGTTATGCTATAACTGGATAAGGCAGATAATAGTGATATGATTAAAACATTTTCTTTGAACCGACAGACGAATTATTACACGTACTTAACCTTATCTGAGATTTATTACGGTGATTCGTTTCATTTATGAAATAGTTATATATATTTATATATATATATTGGTTTATTTTTGTATAAGGAAAACCTGAATTTTTTTGAAACTTTTAAATCACCGCATCCAATTAAAATATGTCTCATCCCAGTAAGAAATCTAAATAAAACGATACTGAACCACAATAATTATTTCATAAATTTGTATGTGATTAAACGACAAACCCACGAAACATAGTTCCACTTTTTTAAATTTCATAAATCCTAAGCTTCATCCAAATTAATTGATGTATTAAAATTATATAATAGAAATCGGTAGTGTGCAAACACCTCAAATACTTTCACTGTTTGATTGTCCGTTCGTTTGTTATTGACAGAGGTTAAGGCAACTGCGCGGTCATTGAGCTGGAAAGTGAATTGTACGTAATTTATTATAAGAAATATTATCATCTTGTTACACGTAATTCCTATAATACACGCACAACATTATTATGGGCTCTTTCATATAACTCGTTAGCTCATTCGCTAAATTAAGATAGAAATTACAGTTACGAAATATTTTTGTTTGTTCATTATGGAACTAGTAAACTTTCACTGAAATGTCGTTGTGGGTATAATTTTATAATTTTTCTCGCCGAATAAAAATATTTACGAAACCATGTGGCATGTTTATACAAATTTTATATTACTTTTGTCAATTAAGTGATGTAATAAAAAATAAATAAAAAAAATATATAATTTAATTTTCAGGGGGAGACTATGTTAAATGTACGAACTGTGTAGTCACCCCAGAAATAGTTTGTTTGTATGTTATACTCCCATTTATTTTTTTTTGTTTTTTTTTTCTCGAATTTTATATTATGGGGATTGGGCCAAGTAATTTAGAATAGAATATCGACACATTTGTACAAAAACGAGTCTTGTCAGTTTCTTTTAAATTTCACTTAATTTGCGTAATGTCTTTTATTTTGCAACTATTACTCCATAAGGTGTCGCTAGAAACCAATTAATTATAGAGGTAAACTGTCATACCTTAGCGGGACAATATTATTGAAATCACATATAAAATATTAGGCACTGTGCAATAAGAACAACTGATCACATTTGAGGAAACGTTTACACACATAGCATTTTTGTCTTATTCTTATAGGGATTACAATTATTATTTGTTAGTCTAGTAGCTGGTAACGTGTTACGTCATGAACATAAGGTTTCTATAAAAATGATTTAGTAATTATAGTATATGTTTTTATTATTTACATGTTTCCGTGACACGATTTTGCTTGTGGGCAGATTCGTCATCGCTTTGGATCGCGTGAGCTTTTTTTTTGACTGCTTGTGCGGTTAACGTGGCGTTCTGACACGTATAGTATATATATGTACGAGTATGTACACACGACAATAGTAAGAGTTTATCTATATTCAAATCGATTAAGTTGATGGCGCGACACGCAAAAGAAAAGTTCCGCAGTTTTTTCGCAATACAATATTTAACGTCCTTTGATTAGTAAAACAATTATAATTGTGAATGCAAGTGATTCTCGATTGAAAGGTGTCGATATAAAATCTATAATTAACTCACAATAACTATCTTTCTCAGCATTTAATAAAAAAAATTGTTTTTCCTTAACACGTGAATATAACTATAGAATTTAAAATTATATTACGTTTTTCACTATATACATATAAAGAATACTATTATAAAAATAAATGGCCAATATAATCCTAAGTTATTCATTTAAATGTTTCCAAATTTAATTCAGGAAATATGTTTATTAAACCTTAGTCAAAAACTAAATATTACAAAATGATTTATGCACGTAAACATTTCAATTTTTTTTCTTCAAATTTTTACTTAAGAAATAACCATTTATCGTTCTTATTAATTAGTTCATAAGACAATTTAGGGATGTTAGTCACCAACTGCCGCACTCAAAAACGTCATTAATATTTAATAAGTTGTACTATTATATTTGCAAGTAACATTATACCATAACTGACGTCTCTGAGTGTGGTAGTAAGTCACATTATAGAGTCGAATTAAACTTTCACATATAACTCACAACTAACTATTTACTGGTGATGCGATGAAACTGACGCAGTTGCGGAACAAGCAAAGATCACCAGTGCAACTAAAAAGCATTGTTGCCAGGGTTAGGCTGTATGATGTAGAATCTCATCAAAGTCTGAATAAAATCCAGATGAAATCAAACATAACGGATGGCGATGTACTAGTGAAAGATCTACAAAGAAAAATGTTCACCATCAGTAGAATAATTCATGATCGACACCACAAAATACGAAAAACATCAGAAGGAAAAGTACGCGTCAACATATTTTATAATACCTGTTGTATTTCCCATAAATAAAAAGCGTATTTTTTCTTCTTCGTTTTCCTCATATTTTACGATGATGTCGGTCATTCGTTGCTCTAATAATAGCGAATTGTCATATTATTTAAAGAACACTTTTTTAGCGTAGTATGGTTATTTGCTAGAGTGTTTTCACTTTCCAGGGGAGAAAAGTACGTTACTCCTCAGATCGCAAACATTAAATACACAATAAGTACCCAGTACTACTCAGTTGTATAAACAACACGTTTAAAATTAGTTACAGTATTTTTTGTTTTGTATAAGAAACTGCGGATATTATAAAATGAAAAAAAAAAAATCGAATACCGGCAGAAAATATGTTTACTTGCCTTAAACCGAGAAAAATCAGTTAAATCTCAGGTCAACGTCTTCGTTGTTTTACTTTTTTTTTGCGAAGTCACGCGCTTTGTTCACAATTTTCGTGTGACCGATAGATAACGCGGAATCGTGACTACGAGTGACTCTCGATGGAAAAGACTTCAACGGCAGAGTGAACTTACAAATTTATTATATAAAATAATATTTTTCATAGCGGGCGTCCCAAAAATCAACGTCAAGCTGGAGACAGGTGATGAGGCAAGTGGTAACAATTATCAGAAAAATATAAAATTAAAAATTGCAGACACCAAAAAAAAAATCGAGAAAATTAACACCGTGACTCTTTGAAATTTCAAAAGATTGGAAATTTCAAAGAGTTCTTGTTAAATTTTCTTAAATTTTTTTCGGGATGTAACACTGAATAACCCTTACGTAAATTACAGTTTAAAATTAAAACATAACTGCTTCAAATCATCACAGAGTGTCAGTTTTGTCTATTTCTTTTGGTGCCTATAATTTAATAACACCTGGGACGTCTAGCATACGGCTATGTAGTCTCAAACCATGCAAAGCCTTGTATTATGCATACTAAACGATTGATACACATAAAAAACTTTTAATAATACATATATAGATATTTTATACTTAAACACTGAACAGATAGACATGTTCAAGGACATAAATATTTGTCCCAGGCGGGAATCGAATCTGCGGCTTTTGCATCTACTGTCGGCGCTTCCGACCACTTGTTCAGCTAAACCGGTTAAGTTTTGTCTATGCAATATGTCGTTCTCTAAAAGCAATACGATACGATATACGATAGACATCTGATGTTTATAATAAAAACTATACTTTATTATAAATCAAAACTGTTCTATTTCAATTTAATATTACACGAAATTAAATCGTAATCTGTGATATTGCAAAATACGCGTCATTGAACTTTTGTGGTTCTTTGTCCACAAGAAGTCATCTTACCAATTATGGACAGGTAAAAGGATTTCAATACAAATGTTTACAAAGCTCGACATGTTCTCGTGTATTTATTATATTTTTAATCCAAAAATTTGAAATGTTTTATTTAAAATACTTTTATTTTTCCGAATCGATCGACCGGCTGGCCAAGTGGTTTGAGACTCTAACTGCAGGGCCAAGGATCGCGGGTTTGATTCCCGCCCGGTACAAATATTTGTATGCATGACCATGTCTCTTTGTTTCGTGTCTGGGTGTAAAAGTATCTATATATGTGTATATATATATAATATTATCACTACAAATTATAAAATAAGGTCCCCCGCCGCGTCTGTCTGTCTGAACGCAATAAACTCGAAAACTACCAAGCGAAGTGGCGTATGGTTGATACCAATGGATGTAGTGATTCAAGAGGAAAATTTATGTGTATAATTTCATAATGTTTTGTGTAAATTAGTTGAAATATGACTATTATTGTTGAAGACGGTGGAAAAAATTTAGCCGACTGGAAGCTTTCATCGAAAACGCTGCTTAATCCCTTTGAGATATAACAAAACATTGTATGGAGGAATTGTTTCTCTTTGATAGGACTACAAAAAAGTCCGCGATGGCATATGTCTATCTTTTATTTAATTCGTACTTTTATGTATAACTCTAATATTATCATATTATTAATTCTTGTATATTTACTATGGAAACTCTTTTGTACAATTTATGCAGAAAAAAATAAATATCAGGTGATAATAAATCTGCTGTTTAAAACAAGCAAAGAAATGGCAGGACGACTTCTAAAATAAATATTATAATTTACAAATAGTTTTTCTTTTGCTGCGTGAGAAAAGTCAGTATAAATAGGAGTGTTGCTCCAAACAATCACAATTTGATTTACATTGAACTTTAGACAACGTCACGGTCGAAATTGTATCATAGACTTTTAATATGAATTGTTATTTCTCATTTTGTATATGACACGTTCATTTGTTTAAACTTTTAAGCAATCACTATCAAATAAAAACAATTACGTTTCAATGTATGAGGAATGCAGACCTTGTGTGTGCGAATCCAATCAAACTATGGATCGTTGAATTCATTTTGACCTTTGATGCTCATGTATAAAAAAAATACTTGTTTTAGTGTACAATTGTTTAAGCTAAGAATTACAAGGCATTGTATAAATAAATAAGCATATTTTTTGTTTCGTACAGAAGTCGGACAATAGGATATTTGACTACTATTAAATATATTATGTTTAATAAGAAAATATATAAATAGACTTCATACGATAACAAAATTTATAAACAAAATTATATTCGGTTGAATATGGAAATTAAAAGCTATTAAAATTTTATCTCTATTTCTTTCTCGCAAAACGATATTTGACATTATTTTAAATGGCCTGACGTCACACATAAATATGCCGTTGCGGTATTGTCCTCTCTGTCTAACAGGATATTTTAAACATAACTTTGTTAATAATGAATTGTTGTTTAAAATTCTTGCACTATTATATGTTTAAAAAACTCTTCCATATAAAACAATTTGAAAAAAATTGTCAACTAGCTTCTTGTACCAATTATATATATATTATAAGATATAATGTAACTTTATATATTATACTGACTTAGAAAATTCCAAATTTTTATACTTTATTATATTAGATAAAACAGCAAATTAACAACTTTCTGTAAATCGTTGATTTTTTAAAATAAAATACAGAATTCCCAGCCGACTTAATATAACTTCTGTAGAAGTGAACTTTTAATTAATTGATGTTAAATACGAAATCAAGTTATAAAACCAATTTTTATTTATATTTATGTAACCATAATTTAATACTAAAATAAATTGGCGTATTTGTTCAAAACTATAGATACCATCAGATCATGTCGAGGCGTAACTCAATATAGGCCACTAGTTTATCACAAGATATATCTAAAAGTCAATAAATGTAATTACATTTACAGTTTAGAATCATGAAACAGTGATAAACCTGACAGTTCCATTTTATAAAGGTGTAATAACAATTATTTTTAATTGTTCCGTTCATATTAATTTTATAATGTACTTACTGTTTATAGAAATGGTGTTCATATAACATTAAAAGAAATACAATTATGAAACTAAATGTGAACTGGTTAAAATATCATCCCTATATTACGCTTACATTGTTTTGAAAATTTTTACAGCATTAACTACTAAAGAAAACTTTACTCGTCACCAGAATTCCACATATACGTATAATTAAATTTTAAAATATTTAAAAAAAAATTCACGTGATATAGTCAAAGATAATACGTATTTTACTTAGTTTGGGACTAGATGGCGCTGTGTGGAATGCCCCAGGTATTATTGTTATTAATAACGTTATCGGATTTGTTCTTATATTGCCAAATTTCAAGATTTTAAGTCAAAGAGAAATACCTTGCAGGTTTTGATTTACTTGCAAGTGTCAAAATATAAGTCATAAATAACCTTATATTTTTACTGGGTTGACTTAGCTTAAGCTTAATTTTTTTACAGCTAAAAGCTCTTTCAAAAAAGATACCTCCGCGCCTTCCAGAGACAAATGGTCTTGACAGACATATAGACAGACAGACGGACAACGAAGTAGTGCTATAAGAGTTCCTGTTTTTCGTTTTGGGTCACGAAACCCTAAGAAGCCTTTTCAATTTTATATCCATTTACATATATATTATATAAATAAATAATTTGATAATAATAACACCAAGGACCCCTCACACACGGCCATGTAGTCCCAAAGTAGGCACAGCCTGTATTATGGGTACTAGACGAGACAGCTGATACACATACTCAAACATACACCCAGTCACGGAACAAATAATGTGTCCGTGATACAATTATTTGTCCCGGGCGAGAATTGAACCAGCGACCTTTTAGTACATGGGTACATTGAAAGAATTCCGTTCGTCAACCATATTACAGCAGTTTATTCGCATTTAACCGAAGTTATTGAAAGCTGCCGACCTCTAGAAGCCGCTCTGATATATATTTTCCGCAGTGATTAGTTCAATCTCGTACGTACAGTAACCGAAAATATTAAATATTATTTTTGTACCTGTGATACAAACAAAGCAGGAATTTCGGCTTACTTTCAATTCGTATCTAAAAGTTAAATAAATTAAATGCCAAAACTACATTATTCTATTTTTGTATTATACAAATGTCCCAATTTTTACATTTTCTCTGTCTAAAATTAACAAGGTTTTTTAACAAGATTGTGATTGTTGTGATCAAGTCGTGATCGAGCGTCTTGTTTCCATACGAGCTTATACAGACGTTAGTTAAGTCAACTAAGACGATATTTAAATCAACTAAGACGATATTTAAATCAACAACAGTTTTATTGTGGTAATCATTAATGATCGTTGAAATAGCTATAACCATAGCTGTTTTAATTCCATGTTAACTAATATAAAATCCTCTAGATAAATCAAAATTTGATTTTGAATTTGATCCTTTTTAGATAGGGCGCAGTTTTTAGGGTGTAGATTAATATGAACAGACAATAAGCTATCTTAATCAAGAACTTTTTTAGGCTTAGCAATCCGCGAGGTCTTCTGTACCCGAGACTTTCAGGCTTTGAAATTTTTTTGGGCGATTACTAATAAAAACAGTTTTTCTTACAGATCTATATATACTACTTTAGATTAAAAATGTTATGATCGAATTGTATTCGATTAATTTTGTTTTGATTGAATGTACTTGACATAACATGTCGCTAAGGCGTGGCGCGTTGCATTTGTGATACATGGTCGATTTTCTATAGCGGTGTATGTTTATGTACATTTGTAATTGATTCAACCATTCGATACCTATTTATGGTATAAAGTTACGTACTGATGTTTAATTTAGAGGTTATTTTGTACTTTAATCTATTTTTAATCACTCTCAAGATATAAGTCATTTATTTTCAGTAAAATCTTCGAAAAAACGGAACAGTGTAGATTGAGGTACTAAAAAACGCATTTTCGAAGGCATTAAGTAAAAATAGTACCTTTTATCTTCAAAGTCTTGTTATCATTGAACAGTTAGAACGATTATTCGTATCGAGATCTAATTTCTTCACTTCACTTCATCAGCCCATTTTCACCCCACTGCAGGGGCGTGGCTTCCCCCTGGGTGAGGAGGGTTTGGAGCTTAAATCCACAACGCTCCTCCACTGCGGGTTGGGACTGTAACGACCGCCATTTATTGACAGCGCCCGGGACCGACTGCTTAACGTGCTCTCCGAGGCACAGAGTCAGTAATAGTTATGTACTTAAGTCAGAAAAACTCATTGGTACACGCCCGGATTCGAACCATGGCTCTATGGCCTTATAAAGATTAGATCTGTTTTACCACAAGAAAGTCATAACACGTATTCACATAGTTTCTGAGTTTTTTTTTCAAAATAATAATTATTGGCACGCCTGGGGTATCGAGATGCGAGTAAATACATTGATTGTTTTAAAAAAAAAACACTTGTTTAAATAGTTTTTTACCAATATCAGTTTAAAAAAATTCTAATAAGAAATTATGGGATTGCCAACAAGTAAGTTTGTGTATTAAAAACGAATTTATTTTAATTTTTTAACCATAAACGAAGAACCAAACGAAGAATAGGTTTAAATATTAATTATTATTTTTCAAAATTTTTGTCAATCGCAGTTTAAAATAATGGTTTCCGAATAATATCGATTCAAATATTTTTAATATACTTACGACAAAATGATATGTAAAGTGAAAATAAGTTCTGAAAGAAAGTTCGTACTTTAAAAAAGCTTTCATATTGAAAACTTTGTGTTGGTAGACAAAACGAGAAAAAACTTGTAAACGGACTCTATACGTTATTTAAGTTTAAGCGGTCTCTTATTCTCGTTTTAATTCAAAATTGTAATTAATAATTTTTCGGCTTGGCTTATCGATTTAAATATTTGTCTTGTTGCAAGGAAAGGAAGGGAAACGCAATAAAATTGTTTGGTCCATACAAAAAAATTATTTACTTATGTTCATGAATGCTTTCATTAGTTTGTTAAGCTTTTAAGTTCGTTAGTTCTATAAACATAGTAATTTTAATTTTTCATTTAAATGAAAAAGATGCGGAAATTATAAATCGTTCGTATTACAAAAACCAAAGTTCAAAGTGTAATAACGATTCCTATTAATATTTAAAAAAAATGCTCCTTAAACAAAAAAGGAAAAAAAACCAACGTAGCGAATATATTCTCAATTGAAAGGGTGAGTGGCCAAAGGGGTTATCTGAGAAAACAGAATGAATCGACTTTTTGCATGGAATTAGATTTTAAGTGAACATAAATCGATTGCGCAAATTTTGATTCGTGTCAAAAATAAAGACCTTGTATTAACCGACAAATATACATACATTTCAGGCTTGCAAATGCGGTTGGAACAACATAAAAACATTCATAACTTATTTTGAACTTTTTGTTAGTTAACACCTTTGTTCACTTACCCCTTAAATTTTTTAACCGATTTCAAGAAAGGAAGTAGGCTCTTTATTCGCAGCGTATATTTTAACTATTGTATGAGTACTGTAAGTAAACTATGTCATCAATACATACATCGACTTATCCTTTAGTCGTTCTATGACATGCTAAAGTGAAGCATATTTACATCTAAATATTGAGACGACACTTTTCTGTGCAATTGTGTGCGTTAGCTTAGCAAACACTGGATCATACACAACTATGAGTGTACACGGATAGCACACAGACTCTAATTTCTTAAATGTACTGAGAACCGTAGACAAATTTCACACTTGGCACTTTCTATTACCGTATGAATATGCATGTCAATGGGTGGTATAATTGAGAACGGCTTAAGAACTGGGTCGTCGTCGAATGAGATTTTTAGCTACATATAAGTAAGTTAGTAATCACGTAGTGCGTTGTTAACACTAAGAACTATTGATTTTTTTGTTTAGTTTTTATATGAATCGTTTGCTGCGGTTCTATATACACGTATCAACTGGATATAAATATGTTAAGTTTTTATACAGTTAGTTATTACATAATTCTAATCTATGGTAATATGAAACTGTGACGAGCGATATCTACGCATGGAAAAGTATATTGAGTTATGTATTATTATAGATTGAGTGTGAACGAATCCAGTAAAACATTATGTTGTATTATTAATCTGAAAATATTTTTTATATTTAAAATTTTTTCAGTAAATCTGTATTTGTGGTTTTCGTCTTTAATAAGCGAAATATGTCTAAGTAACGACTCTGGCATTGGATACGACCTCGCTAAGTAAAACCTGCCACTTTACACAAACTCGCAGACTACCGGGAAAAAATGATGCACATATTTATATTGATTTTTTTTATTTACACGCATCGTTTTAAAAAAGGATATTAATCAGAATAGCCACAATATAAATAACAGAAATGTTTATTTACGAAAAAAAGAACAGTTTCTAGCTTTTTCACGTTTTCTGACCTAGAATTATGCAAATACCGTATCCTTATATAATAAATAATATGTCGATTAATTTTTTGTATTTTTTTAGTTAGAGTGTTAGAATTATTTTCTTGATTCAGCTAGTCATATCATAAAGGTATGAAAGCCCTCTTCTGCGTTTACCGTTTATCCACTCAAACTCTAACCAGCTGGTGGCGAATGGCGAAAAAATGGCGACTTTGAGTCCGCCAGGTCCCCGCGCGCTGGTCTATACCCCCGCAAAATTGTTTTTCACAGTTGAGACATTATAAAGCGACATTCCTGACTCTATTAAAACCAAACGCTGCTATCAAATTTATTTACTCTATGAATAAAATCTATGAAAACAATAATTTAATACCAAAGGTCAATACTAAATTAATAACAGTAAAAGTTAATCGTTTTGAAACTTATTGATTTGTAATACTTAATACAAGAAATGTGATTACTTGACTTCTATGATATTGTTAGTCATGGTTAATTAATTTGCCACCTAACTTAACCACTTTTATTTCTTTCTCATTTATTGTTTAATATTAAGCGGATTATGTACTGGCCAATTTCCATACAAACCAGTCCAGTGCCAGTACATCGTCCCCTTAAGTGTCGTAAATTTAATTACAAGTGAAATAAAGAGTACGTTTGTATGATACATTTTATACAAAACTTTACTATACTTTTGAATATGCACTGATTATAAAATCGGCTTTTATATTATGTAATTTATATATCATATTATAAATTTATAATAGCTTTGTTGATTTCAAGTAAACTTCAGGCATTCGTATAATATTTTAAAAGTTCTTTATTGTAATATCGATATTTTTGTTATCGTCTTCTTTAAATACCTCTCGCTTTAATTTTATAATAAATTAATGGTTTTATTATAATATGTGGGATGTGCTTACATTAAAATTAATTATTGACAACGTGTGCGTGTCTGATAATATATAGTCACTTAATAATCAAAAATATTTACTATAAATTTTTGGCATTGAATTTCTGATAATAATAATACTTGAGGCATTCCGAACAGCGCCATCTAGTCTCAAATTAAACAAGTATTATGCTTGTATTATGAGTACTAAATATGTTTTGTTATTTTGGGTACTAGATTTACATACTTAGATATTCTTTATAATATATACATATATAGGTATTTTACGCCCAGGCATGGAACAAATAAGCATGTTACTGCACACGAATAATTATTAGTCTCTCAGGCATCAAACTCGCAACTTTTGTTTATGGCAGATTTGAGTTAGGACAGTTTTCGCATCGCGTCCTAATAATAATACAGGCAACTGATATAAACTTTGTTTGAAAACACGAATGCTAATCGTATGTGTTACTTGCAAAATATGCCTTCAGGTATCACAAAACGATAAAGCTGTCATAAAATGTCATGTTTGAGGGGCAAATTGGTAGAAATGCAGTTCATTTTATTAATTTTGCTGTATGATTATAAATTATATCGTTATTTCAATTGTACTATTTGAAAGTGAACTTTACGTATTAGAGGTATAAATATTGTATAAAATATACCCGTGTGAATGCGATCCAAAAACATGTCTCGTAGTATTTCAAAATTTACTCCATTGTAAAACTGGGTACAATTTAATTATTAATACTACAATAAATTACGAAAATAATCCGTAAATACTACTATGAGCGATTAGTGGGCTATTTAACGAAATAATATTGTATGAATTTTTATTATCAACCGAACAATAAATCAAAAGTATAAACTTGTTCGCACGGTATTACGCCAATCGATACATCGATAGTTATATAACGTAATTAATAACTTCGATGCGTGATACATCAAATAATCAATCGATCGAATGATGAATCGATTCTATTTCAATTCGACCCTATTTTGTTGAGTCGATTGTATTAGCAACGCTTATACGATTGTCAGTTTGAATTTATTCGAATCCCGAATGTAGGTCACCGTTTCACAGTAGTCAAGTGTTGGTGTTGCGAAATTTTTTTTTATTACTACGATAAATGATGACTGATGAATTTTTTTCATTAATAATAATAATAAGGTATACATCACAACATTGTCTAAGCTCCAAATAAGCATTAGCTTGTATTTTGGGTACCTAGCGAAGACACCATATACATATAACAACCAAGACTCGGTACCAGTATCAATATTCATCATTGAAAATTAAATTATAACCAGCATGATGCACGTAATAAAATAATAAATTTTAATAGTACCGTTAAGAAATCCAATCATCTTGATGATCTTGATAATTAAGCATTAATGACTTAACGGTTTATGTTAAATAAATTATATCAATTGTTATAATTTTCTTTATTTAAATGTTATTGTCTACTTCAGTACCTCCTATATATTTAATATATTTGCGTAGCAATTCATTATTTACATCAACACAATATATTTTTCCGATTTGTTCAAAGTTTTAGTGATTTTTTTCATTAAATTATTTATGAATCTAAATCTACCTCAAGTCATCAAATATCCTAAGAAATTGTGAAGACTGTATTAAAATCTGTGAAATGAGAGAGTGATATAAGACTCTTTTGTTTGTACATACGTGTGATTTTTTTTTACACATATTATTTTCCGTTTTATAAGCGAGTATGAAATATTATTTATTCAATATATAATTTTTAATAGAGGAGCAATAAAAAATCGTTTTAAATAATCGTAAGCTACGAAGTTAATCCAAATCAGTGACGGATTCACAGTTGAAGCAAGTGAGGTTAACCACAGCAATAATCTGTAAATAAATATTTTTTATTAAAATTTATTCGAGAAAACTATCCAAAAAGTACCTCGTGAAGGTAATTTTTTTGTTTAGCGAATTCTCCGTTTCTTATCTGTACTGTACTGAAGTGAGTTGAGGATAGCAAAGACTTGGCTTCAATAGCACAGTATACGTTGAGTAGTTTCAGCGGAAAGAGCCCTGTAATTATCAGCTCATGCAGCAATGGACTACGCTTTTATTTATTAAGTTGAGCTCACTCGCACGTAACCGTGTCGCATATTTCCGAAATTTAATTGTTTTGTCTGGTTCGATTTTATATTATTCTACTTCTATACCATCGTAAATAAACGATAAATAAATTGTTATCAGCGTTCACTGTTGTATCAATGTAAAATATCTCCCATAACCGCCACTACTGGTACAAATCAATATAATGCAACCCAAATTTTTCTTATTGCAAGACCTCGTTATACTAGACCAAGGGCATCATCAATTAAGGGAGAGCCTCGTTAAAATGCTAATTTGCATATAACGATGACAAATGGGTTCTGTACACACCTTTCATAATAAGTAGGTGTATGTCTTCACCGGACGCTTGCGCCGATATTGAGTAATTAGGTACAGTGAATGGAGGTAGAGCATTCATTGTTTTTAATTTTTATTTTGCTAAATAAGTAATCAATTGGAGCTTAATACTGTTCTTGTAATGGTAATTTGCATTACTCAGAGGTAAAATTGCTTATGAAAACATGATTATGTAGCTTATTATATGCATATTATATATACATTTAATTACGGAAATGTTAACAAAATTCTGTATGAATGTTAGTGAATCCAGTAAATTAGTCTACATTAAGAAATTTAAGATTATAATATATCTAAAAAAAAACGGCTAAGTTCGAGTCTGACTCGTGCACGATGGGTTCCGTACCACCCCGTTCCTTGTACGGAGACCCTCATTAGTTTTTTTCTATATTTTTTTTTATTATGAAAATTTCAAGCGTAAGCAATGATCTCACAATTTCCAATCATCAAAAACGTCGTAAAAAACCGGGTTTCTTGTATGGAGTTGGATTTATAACTATATTTTATTTTTATTATTTGATAAAGCAGCCATAGTTATACACACTGAAAATTTCAAGTGTCTAGCTACTACGGTTCAGACGATACAGACCTGTGACAGTTAGACGGAAGGACATCGGAGCCTTAGTAATAGGGTTGCCGTTGCTATCCTGATCCCTAAAAATGAAACATTTCCAAAAATAAAACTACAGCACATTAATATGGTCCAAATTCCTAATTTTTGAACTAATTCTTGTAGGGGATCATTAAATCTTGCGTTCACAGATACTAACTAATGGGCCAGGATAGATAGGTATATTCATTTACTTGAAATATGTAATACTGGTCAGATTACAAATAACTACACGTTTAGACGAAACCTGATCAGCTAGTTAGTTGCGAAAGTGGATGATACTGCAACATGTTTCTATATAGTCGCGTCTATGTGTGTAATGCCATTTTTGGGAAACTTGTATTTGTTTTTCTTTGACCTTATGTTACTGCCTATGCAGGCCGTACGTAGGTAGTGGGTGTAAGGTTTTGAGGTGATTGTTTTGTTTTTCGTTTGGATCTGTGTTAGAATTTTTTATCGAAAACGTTGAATCGATTTAATTTGCGATTTTACTCATGTTTTTTTTCTGTAATGGAACTACCTGCGGAGCAGGTTTTTAAAAAGGTTTTGTTGTCCTCGTCAATTTAAATGGAACTAAAAATGTATAAAAAATTCGTAAAAAACTGATAATTGTTTATATATGTTTATGATTTTTTTTCTATGCTTCCACGTTGTTGCCCTCTATGGATTGAAAGCTGCTAACATAATTTTGAGTATTTGAGGCAGTAGGTACGAAACTTTGTGTGAAACTTAGTACTGTATGAATATTAAATGTCTCGCGGCAATGACCTATTATATATATATATATATATAAAAAATTAAATACGTTTATAAATATTATAAATATTCTTCTGTTGAAGTTTCAGCTTACCTCAAACGTATTTTTCCTAAAATAACAACATTAAATGCTTACGAAATTAAAATATATTAATATTAGAACATTTTAAAAAAATGCATTTTCAAAAATTCCTAGTTGGCAAAGGGCCGCCACCATCGAGCTTTTTCAATAGAAGAGTAATGCTAGCCGTTTACTTCGAGAAAAAAGTTATCATATTTGAGTCATAGGGTGAGGAAGGGAGACGGGCAGGACGCGCCTATGGCCCACGCATTTCGTTATCTAGATGTTGTATTGTGGCCATTATATGATTGTGGCTAGGTCTTTGTGTGTGTAACCCGTCATGACTAGTTATATACTATTGAATGAACGGTAGATAACAATAAAAAAAATTTAAAATAAAGTTGAGAAAAGTTGGCTTTGAGTTTGAGTCGTTCAGTTTATCAAGCGTGCGACTTCTAGTCTGCTGCATTCAAAGTGCGGTGGTCAACATTGTCCAATCAGGTCTTCAATGTTATGTTCAGATATTGCTAAACAAGTTCTACATTAAGGTTCATGCTGCCTTATTAATACCTGGTAAAAATGGCGTAAGCGGTTTTTCTACTATAGTTGACGTTTTGACAACTTTGACAATTTTTGAGTTTGTTTTTAAAGGTATTTACATTTTGCTTTTTTTTTTGTTTCAGGTAAAAATATGCTGATATACAGACACCAAAGTTAAATAACATTTGTAAAGACGAAAGACTCCAAACGAACGCAAGCGCCGACTGTAATGAATTTGGTATGAGCTATGATTAACTTATTCTGAAAATTTTAAGTTTATATCATAAAACTTTAATTGTCTATGATCTACTTTTAATTTACATTTGCTAATTTATACTTACATTGCATATATAACTTATAAATTAAGGTTTGAAATTTCCAAAATGCAATAAAATCCATGCAAATATGATTAAAAAAATATTTATTCTTTATTTCTTTGATTAAGTCTTTCGGTTGCTGAAAACATGATTTAGTAAAGTAACTTTATCAAATAGAATTATTTTTCAATCACATGACTGAGTGAAGATTTAAAATTATTTTTCTGCCAACCGTAATAATTATCATGTAATAAAGAATATGACTCTAGAATGTCGAATAAGTCAAATCATTCGATGTACATATGAGATCAAAACTTAATACATGTTTTGTATTAATATAGAAACTCTGAATTTTTGATATCGGATATCTAGAAGACGTTAAGCATCCCACTCACCTTAATCTCGGTTTGTCCCGGGTGTGAGTGAGTGCGAATCGAATCGGCAGAAGGGCATTGCCTTAAGTTTATGTTTAGTTAATAAGCCTGTGAGGTAGACGAATACAAATATCCCGTAAGTAAGGGATACGTTTTTACTTTCAGTAGTATTAGTTTCTGGCCCGGGTTTACGACACCCTACGCGACTTTTCCCGAAAGAAAGAAAGAGAATAATATTATGAGATATTTGTCGCATGCTTTTTATACATTTAAAATAGGGAATTTTGTAATAATATTAATTTGAAGTTAAAGCGATGAATAAAGCTACTGGCATTACCTAAATAATTTTATAACGCATCTTATGGTGTTATCATTAGGTACACAAAATAATATTTTGTAGAGATATTACAGTTTAAATTAATATATATAGCTAATAATTGATATAAAATAATAATTAATATGTAACTAATTTTTATATAAAATATTTATCGATATTTGAACATCTTTTTTTTTACTAAATAAATGGTTTGTTATTATTATTATTTTTAGCATTTATTGTTTTCTTCTCCACGATCTATAGTAAACATATTTTTTTCATATGTGTAATATCGAAAACAAACGCTTAAACACCTTTGATTACGAACCGTAAATAAAATTTTTAGACCCGGATCTTAATGTAGCCGTAATAAATGAAGCTGGTTTGAGTGAAGAGACGTGTTATTAAAACACAAATATTTAATTTTTATGTTTGGGTTAAAATACGACAATTAGATTCTAAATTAGATTTGGCCATTTTGTTTAAAATTTTTATATATACTTATAAGTATTAGGTATCCACGTGAATAAGATATCTGAACTCAACTATGCCACTTTGTAGATTCGATTGATTTAGTTTTGGTTTTGTGCATATCGTACTGATTTATACTCAATCTCTGGGGCTAGTAGACTTCATACATAATACACACCAATGTCGCATCTAAACCATAAACGCTGCACAATCTGACCGTGAAGTCAGTATGAACAATACTTGAGTATCGCGTGTGTCGTAACTGCAATCCTGCGCAACTCTTGCTACTTACGAGTGAAAGTCACGCATGCGCGCTACCGGCTGCGCCGATATACTACATGCGAAAAAAGTCGAACTCAATCCACAAGTTTAGTTCACAGTTTGGAAAAAAATATTTTAGGTCGAATAGTAATATACGTGTGAGTGCTAAGGACAATTTCCTATAGATGAACTTTTCTAAGCTCTGAATAACGAAAGCCAAAAGCACAATTTTATATTTAATACCCGGTGCATTACACACTTATTGAAAGCACAGAATATGAAAGTTAAATTGCAGATTCAAATGACCTTAATTTTGATGAAACAAAATAATGGAATAATTTGATTTAAATGTAATGATCCCTTTATTTCAATGGTTCTTTTACATTTCATTTGGATTATAGTTGTGATTGCTAATTTGTAAAAGTATTTCTTACAAAAAATGATCCATGTTCCTGATTTGTTTCTTTTGTCATCCCAAACCATAGTGCTTAATTGTTACATCTGTGGTTCTAACCAAAAAACATAAACTGAGGGAATTATTTGAGATCCACCTGTAAAAGTTACAAGAATGGTACTTAAATTCGTTGCCTATTTAAGAGCATGAATGAAGCTATGTGATTGGAATGAACCAATCACATAGCTTGAATTAGAATTTATAAAGAGAAATATTCTCATCCATATCAGCCCATTATGCTCCATCGCAGGGGCTTAGCCCTCCCCTCGGGATGAGGGTGCTTGGAGCTTAATTCACCACGCTGCTCAGTGCGGGTTGGTGGGTTTTAACGACTGGCATCTGGTGACGGTAACCGGGACCGACGGCTTAACATGCTCTCAGAGGCATGGAGTTAATGAGAATTATGTATTTAAAGCAGAAACAAACTCATTGGTACATGTTGGTTTCTGGGATTCGAACCACGAAAATACTATGTATGTACTAAAATAATATTTATGTATGAAAATCAGTATTGTCTCGGACTCGGACTAACACATTAGGGGGAGGAGGTTAATGGAGGGGCATGCAATTTTAGATTAGACGATCTCTAAATGGTAGACGCGTGAGTAATTTTATTGGTCATTTTAATTTTAATTACGCGATAAAAATTATGCCCAAAGAAACATTAACTAAAACGAAAAATTAATAAATCACATTACGCGCATAGTGAGTAGCGGATTTGGTATATTTTTTTAAATTTTCCGTCTAAAATTCTGAAGGAAAGAAAAAAAAAAGACAAGTTTCTTCTCACACGACGAAAATTTGTTCTCAATTAACGTACTGCAATTTAATTATCGTCATTTGAACTCAACTTTCCCTCAAAACCATTGAGTAACACCGACCAAACAAATCTCATGAGTCACTGCCAACTTATTAACACCTATTAACTTAATGTTGTAAGTATTATTTTTTTTAATTATGACTTTTTATGGCCGCAAGTAACTTTCTCTGTTCATTGTGCTAGTGTGATTGTGCATTTTTTACACGAAATCATTGTTCTCTTCCTTTTAAGTGCTTATGAATTTTTATGCACGCAGACAATGGCATATGAAGTCGTATGTAATGTTTTATCATCGTGACCTTACCTTTGTGATTATAAGAAGGATTTTAATGATATATTTGGATGTAGGCGGTTACTTGAAAGCTTTTCTGTGGTTTATACTTATGCGCTTAATAATAACTAACTTTCGTTCATATTTTGTTCGCAAAGACTACACAATTTCATTACCCTCTTCATATACTGACAAAAGTCAGTAGTTATAGGCGCGCCTAGGAATTTTATTACACGTTAATCATTCTTTCATTGAATCATCATCAGCCCATTTTTACCCCACTGCAGGGGCTTAGGCCTCCCCCAGGGTGAAGAGGGGAGCTTGGAGCTTAAGTCCACCACGCTGCTCTACTGCGGGTTGGGAACTGTAACGACCGCCATCTATTGACAGCGCCCGGGACCGACTGCTTAACGTGCCCTCCGAAGCACGGTGTCAGTGATATTGTGTACTTAAGTCAGCAAAATTCATTGGTACACGCCCGGATTCGAACCATGGCCCTATGGGGCCTTATAAATTTGAGACAGGCTCGTTGCGCTCTGGGCTATCACGACATCTCTCCTTGAATGCTTATTCCTAAAGCTTTAGTGTGATTATTTCGGACTCATAATAACTGCGACATCTCACACACATCTGGGTCACCAAGTCCCAAACTAAATAGAACCTGATGTGTTATGGGTCCGAGACAATACTGATTTGCATACATAAATATTTTTTTAGTACATACATAGTATTTTTGTGGTTCGAATCCCAGGAACCCGCAAGTAATAAATTAGTTTCTTCCGACTTAAGTACATAATTATCATTAACTCCGTGCCTCGAAGAGAACGTTAAGCTGTCGGTCCCGGTTGCCGTTACTAAATGGCAGACGTTAAAATCCACCAACCCACTTTGTAGCAGCGTGGTGGATTAAGCTCCAAGCTCTCTCATCCCGAGGGGAGGCTTAAGCCCTTTCGGTGGGGCATAAAGCGCTGATATGATGATGTCGTGTCAAAATTTACGAAAGTGTTTGTTGATACACGCAGACAATTCGAAGGATCGAATTCAGTGTCCTCTATCAATAATGAATATTTGGGTATTAAAAACGAAAAAAATATTCCCAACGCATATTAACGTGTAAGGTACCTATAGATATGTCTTTGAGGTTGATATAAATCAATAGTTGCTCAAATACGCGCTTCTCAAATGGTAAAAAGTGTGTTCCTCCTTTGACTTTTCAACTACGGGATGGAAAATTTCGAAAAAAATGAAGTTAAACTTATAAAACACTTTCAATGGAAATTGGTTTGAATCATGGATGTTCATAAAGATACCGCGTTGTAACAACAAAAATGTAAGCAAAAAAAAACATACAATGTAGATCAAATAAACACACACCAGTTGAGGTTTTGAAATATTCGCTGTGAAGTAGAATTTTTTGTGACACACATATTTTGTATTCGTAAGAAAATGAAGATTCTGATATTACATTTCATGTATATTCAATAACTTAATATTAAATACTTTGTGCCAAAGTTATATAAAAAATAAATAAATAAATTAAATTTAGAATTTACTTGTAATGAGTAACATGTTGCATAGTTTTATTAATACTGAATTATCTGCGTTTTTTTAAATTCAATGGCTTAATAAACTTACAATTACAGTTTAGTATAATTTAACAAATTGTTTGTTTAAAATAATGATAATGACGTATAGTCTGTCCAATCACTGAATCTGACATCTCGCTCACGTGTTCGATCGTTTGAAATAGTGAGACGCAACATCTTAATAATTGCTATGTTATCTAAGATTTGAATAAGATATATAATGAGTGCTTTTGGAAATATTTTTTTTTAAACTTATTACTTATTTAAACCTTAATCGTGAACCTTCATCCTGTAAACGGAATTTTTCACTGTGTTTCGTCGATATTTATCTATTGTCGTTTATGTATTGTTGTATATATGTATTGTCGATATTTATGTATTGTTGTTGTTGTTGTATTGTGTTGTTGTCTATTGTTGTTGTGTTGTTTTATTGTTGTTGTTATGTATTGTTGTTGTTCATTTCATACGCTCGATACAAAATGTCAATCGTAAAAGGTGATTTCCTTTTTTTTATGTTGCAGTCCAAACTGATATGAAATAAAAATATTCAAATTGCTGTACATAGTAATTCAGGTAGAGAGCAGTTTACATTTTTTTCTAATGAAACGAGTTAAAGAAACGCAAAGTAGTGTCACGTAGTAAGGGCAAGAGACGCGATTGCGTCAGCGGTTTCATAGAAACGCGTGCGTTAGGTACCGCATTCATAGTTTTGCTTATTTGTGACGAAGGTATTTGGTAATCGTTTAGCTGTATTAAAAAGAAAAACAAGAAACTTTATAAGGTTTCTCGGAAACACAATAGATACACGAGGTAAAAAAGTGTAATACAATGAGGAAAACCCGTAATTTTATAAGAAATTTTCCATTCCGTAAGTCGTTCGATTAACGGCAATACGTCGTAAACCAAACCCCTAATTTTTTCAGGAGAAGAAAAAAACTGTTTTTGTGTTATATTAGATATCTTTTGTTACTAAATTTAAATGTAGAATAGGGTAAATAAATGATTTACTTATATTTAGATTACTTTTAATCCATAATTTACTTAACTTTAGTATTAAGTTGTATTTAAAGTAAAACTTTATATTAAAGTTAGCTGGGGGTTACGACATTTAGTTTATACTATTCATTTGCAATGTTGGTTAAGACATTTTACTAAAACATTGTTTATAAAATAATGGGTCAATTGTGGCTTACGATATTTTGTTTGTAGGTGTGTGAGATACAACTGAAACGATTTACGCATTTTTTTTTTTAAATTTATTGCTTACGACCTATTGCCGTTAGTCAAACCAATTAAATATTTTTTCTATTCTAATTTTCATATTTGTTTTCGGTGTTGACAATTGTAAAGCAACATTTTTTTTTTCGTTTTTAATTTTATTTTAAAATTTTCATAACAGTTTTCATCTTCGTTCTCATTGCCATAAGCTACATTCAGTTTTTAAGTTATAATCTTGAACATATGTAAACTAATAATTAAAAAATCTCTTCGGGTAAAAAAGCTTAGAAGAATCTGCATAACTTATTTAAAAAAATTACCACCGCACGCTTTCTAAATAATATATCATCATATGATTTTCGACATCTACTTGCTATTCAATCAGAGTCGCTAAGTGTCGACAAAACGGCGGCGTAAACGCAACTAAGTTTGCCCTCTACGGCTGTCTAAAGCAATGGCCTGATTTCTATCAGCGAATCATTGTTTACACTAATCGATTTATTCCAATTGGTCATAGGAAGTAACTATTAATTAAAAAGTTTAATTTATCCATTGAATTTAAGAATAAGTCGTGCTCTCAAAAAATTATACCAATCGTCACTAGCGAGACACACATTAAGTGATGCCCTGTAAAACATATTTTATATTTTGTTTTGTTGAAAATGATTTATATAATAAAAAAAAGAATTAAAAGATATTGGTGTTATTCGCGTGTGTGCTAATTAGCTTGGTTCTCTTATTAGTTGAGCTGAGATGATGAAGGAAATGATTGACGAGTATCGATGAAAAGACATAACCAATAAAAAACAGTGATATGAATTTTTTTTTGACCCGACTACGTAATATATAATTAACCGGAAAGAGAATAACAAGCTCTATGGTCCATAGAATTTCGATTGAGTATTGTGGAATGCACTATACAATGTTTTTATGTTTGATACTTAAGCAAATAACTTGAATGTTTAAAGGTATTGAAGACGGGGACAAACGAATAACCAAAATATGTTTAGAGGTGTTCTTTAAGCGAAAATCTATTATAATTTTTGTTTATTTCCGCCTGCATGCTTTATAAGATTCAAGTAACATCAACATTATAGTATAATTTATCGTTTGCTTAAGTACGTGTAGAATAAAAAAACATGGCATAGTGCATTCCACACTGTTTACATACAACTCATAAAGTATTAAGCTGAAAATATAAAAAAAAAAAAAACTATTTTTTTTGTATTTATTTTGTTATTTCCCCATTTTCGCCTGCTGCGATTGAGCTTAAACAAAAACGATTGCGTACTGTGGTCTATTATGCTTTTAAATTTGGTTTATCTGAAACGTTAAATTTTGAACTTTTTAAATTAGCTTTAAGTGAATCTACTCCTTCCGGGGCAATGATTTTTACATGTTTTAAGAATTTAAAAGACGCAGAACTAGTCTTGAAGAAGACTACTGAAGTGGACGCCTGTCAATTTCATTCACTGTTGAAAATGTGTGAACTACTGAAATTCTGGTCCGAGAAGACACACAGATCACATAAACGGGCTTTTTAGCTATCTTAGACGTTAGTTTGGTTAGTGTATAAACCATCTTACATAAATATCTTAGCGTGAGGAAACTTTATTGTCGTGGGATACCATGTTTGCTCTTCGAAACGGAAAACGAAGCCCGTGTGGACTGGTGCCGACAAATACGATTACGTTTCGAAAATTGAGCATCAAGGCATGTTTCTGAAATCATTACTGCCGGCGAAACGTGGATATATCAGTATGATCTGGAAAACAAGAAAAGTTCGTCGGAAGGGTGTTTTCAGATGGCCAGCTGAAATTGCGAAAGCCACAGAACATTGCGCAATGGTAAAACAGAATTATCAAGTTTTTTTTTGGGAGCAGGTAGGCGACGTCAATGCTTGTTCGTGGATCAAATTATACATCAGTTAACTAAGAACAGCAGTAATATAAAACTTTTACAATGACTGAACGATTGGCCAGGTGGTTAGAGACCCTAATTGTGGAGCCAAGGGTCGCGGGTTCGATTCAGCCCAGGACAAATATTTGTACACATGAACATGTATATTTGTTCTGTGTCTGGATGTAAAAGTATCTATATATTATGTTCATATTTTAAAGAATATTTTAGTATGTATATCAGTTGTCTAGTACTTGAACCCAAGCATAATACGTGTTTATTTTAGGACTAGATGGCACCGATTGGGATGTCCCAGGTATTATTATTACTAATAAAGCAAATTCACAAACACGAGCGCATTAATGGTAATATGATTAATGCCCTCTTAATTTATAGTACCTACAAGCTTATTATTAAGACGTGAGAATTGAGATAATTATTAAAAAAAAAAAACACTTGTTATTGCAAGAGTGCGACAGAATAAATTATTATGGATACACCTAAAATACGCGCACGTTGCGAGATCTCGTTACGAAAAAAAAATACAAAAAAACTAGTAAGTACTTTATTGTAAATCACCTTGATATTAATGAAAACTACTTGGCTACTAGATATCTTTGTTTTTATTATTTAATCGTTTAACTTTCATAACGGTAAAGGGCGTTTTGATTCAAGGTTTCCGATTTTATTTAATAATCGAACACTCAAAACAATGAAATCGATTCATTCTAAAGATTATTACTACGAGGACGTGTAATATCCGTTATCTATGTCACGAATTCGATACTGCAATTTTTATATTTCATACTAAAATATACGTATCTGATCAGTTATTTTTTAACCTTGCTACTGGATTTTATTAAAAAATATTAACAGCCAGTTTCTAAAACGATGATCAAAATCAAAATTATCTAATCACAAGTAAACCATAGATTTGGGTTGCACAACTTCGATTTTGGTTCGGTAACATTGATGTTTCGTTAGCTGACTGACATTGTGTCAAATGGCTAGTTAAACATATGTCAAACGTAAATTCCGTTTCTCAAAAGATAGTTAGTTTGTAATCTCTTGTCAACCTCATGTTAAATCAACCGTCATGTAATCAGTCGAAAGCGGTCGATTAACCTATGATCAAGTCATAAAATTGTAATAATTTTTAATAATATAGTAAAAATATAAGGTTAAAACGTGAGTAAATAAAGTTTTATCAGTTTTTCTACTTTCCAACATTGTTTATACATATTTTAGGCAACATTTCAGGTTATTCCGTAAATCGTTTGTGTTCCAAGATGTCATCATTTTCGGATTTATCATTATGTTCATTGTCCAGTTCTAACGAATAACGAGGAAATACCTAGAATCCAGAGGACCTTACGAAATATAGTGGATCCTTTTACTTTCTACAATGACAAGGAGTTCCACGATAGGTATCGCTTGTCAAAAACCGTCGTTAGCGAATTGCTTGCTCTGCTCGGACAAGATCACCTACATAAAGAAACTACATAAAAAACTTGTAAAAGTACGTGTTGTTCTATTTTGGTACTGCAACTTTTCACGAGAAGTAGGTAACCATTATGATAAAAAAACGTAATTTTAACTAAACGCGAACAGGCACATAATCACTGAAATTAAAAATGGATTTTCAATTTGCTGTTTTGGAGCCTAACCTGGACATACGTCCAGACAGACGAAAACAGTTATGTTCTTGGTCAAACATCGTTAAGATATCGTATAAATACATGTAGGTATAGTTCCAATCAAACTTTATTGCGGATCGGAATACAACGCTTTATGCATGCTTGCGCAGGTTCAGTCATATGCCCCTCGCTCCACTGCGTCCCGCTACACCTAAAACTGGTTACTGCGAGGCGACTTGTGCCTATGTTCACATCCGCCATAAAGGTTGATTGGAACTATACACATAGATACGAAATCACAGACGGACACTTCAATTTCATTTATATTAACTCAATGTATTGCTTATTTACTGATTTACAGAAACCGAGAGGATTGCATTCAGAGTTGGTGGTTTTGTATAGGGTATTTTAAGATGGTGGGTATTTTTCTAAGCTATTTTCGACATTTTGAGGGTATTTTTGTGGTTGTTATGTAACTATGGATACATTTTTCAAGACCGATATCGTTGCTATGAGATATATAAATATAATATGAAATAATGATAAAGTGAATCAAGTACAGACCACTCACTACATGGGTCGAGGCACAGAAGTTGGTAAGAAACGAAACAACGCTATACGAAAGAGCGAAAAACAAAACCAAACATGAACGAATGAGTTACGTGTGGCCATATACAAAAAAAAAAACTGTAATTAGTTGACATTGACATCTCATCAGCTAATTATTGCTTGACAATCGTTTATGCAACTCGTTTGAAATTTGATCATTGATCAAAGTTAAATACCGATTACCTGACTAGGAATTTGACAGGCCTTTGAGAAACTGGCCGTAATTCATTCATACACTTTATTTATACAATCACCTTGGTTGTTGCTATATTTTTTGTATTACCTATAAAAATTTCATTCCATCAGCCCATTATATGCTGCTGAAGGGGCTTAAACCTCCCCTCAGGGTGAGGGGGACTTGAGCTTAAATCCACCACGCTGCTCCAATGCGTGTTGGTGGATTGTATCGACTGCCTTTGACTGCTATTGACAGCAACCGGGACCAACTGCTTAACGTGCTCTCCGAGGCACGGAGTCAGTGATAGTTACTCATTGGTACACGCCCAGATTCGTACCACGGCGTCACAGCCTTATAAATTTGAAATAAGCTCGCTGCGCTCGGGCTATTACGACACAATTTATATTTACATTTATCTCACAATATTCTTTATTTTTCTAATTTTCATATCAAATCAAAGCAAATGTATTTATTGCCTGCTACAAGTAAAGCTTTAAAAAACATTCGGGTCGCTTATCTCTTGTTAGTGTTTGAATTAGAGTGTCTAATAATTTTATGTACTAAGTAACATCTCTATGAATTATATTTAATGGAATTAAATTATTATATAGATCATGCAGAAGTCTTCAATCATAACCTGAGAAATCTCAAATCGGAACTTTGGTTTCCTTATTTCCACGTACGAGTTTTATTTCAGATCACGGGTATAGTCTCAGATTCGCATTCAAAATAATAATAAAATATTATTGATGTGACATACAGTTACTTTTTTACTTTCGGTGAGTTGGCTCAAATTTATTTTACGCGTAATGAGAGTTTATATAGTTCGGCGTCAAAAATCACACATAAAAATATCACTTAACTGTTCGGTTATAATGGACGTACACAGATATGATTAGTAGCAGAGTGTGTGGTCTATTTAGTCACACACTAAACTAAATATTAAATATGCCATATAAAAGTTGGCCCCTTTTTCACTGCCACTGTATCGCGTAGTTCAATTTAGACATACAAATAATCAAAGACTTGAACAGACTTATATGACGTCTCCATAACTTCTTGAGCATCAATATTCATTTCTTCTCACAATGCTTTCTTCGAGTTTGATCACTTACAAGAATTAAGGTTTATGATAATTTTGTATCCCACCGGTCCCATCACTCCCAATCCAAACTACAACCTACATTCTGTTTTATATGTACGTTCCCTTTACTGTATCGGGACTTGTCCCTTACAGACATTGCGTCTGGCTGAAGGTCGAACGAATTGATTGATGGATGGTTTTTTTTATCCCAGGGGATCCTTTGAATTGATAAACGACATACATGAGCTCTTGCCTGTGTTCCGAACTGGTAGGCCAGGCTATATAAATCTGCCCTTGATACGGTTCGTACAAACCACTTTGCATCGAGTTCATTCGATTGCTTCATGCAGGGTTGTCGGTTTCAGATGCGCAAAATCAAGTTTTTTTTTTAAGATGTCACCGATTTGGTCGACATACGTTTTTCTAGAGCGCAACTCACTAGCCCTTATATTATATAGGTTTGATAAATAGCGAATCGAAATGCGTATATAAGATTTTAGCGCTAACCTCTAACGAAATAAATAATTTACATGCAGACAGACGAAAATCCGCTTGTGAGTGTTTGTGTATGGGGAGACGTGCGTGAGGATAGTGTGAAATTTTCATGTGCATGTGACAATGTCAAACAATTCCAATTACAGTTAGTTTGAAGGAAGTAAGTTTTGCATATTGGACTCCGAGCTGTGCATATAGTCTACAGATATATGTCAGAGACTATTTATAATATTTATCTGCATAGATACTTTATTGCCATATCTCATATTATAAGCGGTTTTTCTAGAATTTTAGGATCAATATTGAAGAAATTTTCGATTATGTTACGACATCTTTCGACTCAGTCACCGGTCGATGTAATCGCTTGGTCCTTGAACTACGCTATGCCCGAACTAACTAGCCGTATCCTCAATAATCAAATATTTATTACCACTGTTTTGTATACATCGTTGAATACAGTAATTGTGTTTGTATTGTTTTGTAATATTTAAACGTTTGAAAGTGTAAGCCTCAATCTCTTCATTCTGGTTAGCTGACTCAAACTATTTCTAATTTGTTTGCAGTAATATCGTACCTGTCGAAGTTGATGCTAGTTTTTCATGTCCCTATATGTTCGTCGAAAACTTATTTATAATTTTAATATAATCTTAATAAGTTTTAATTTTAATTAAGTATTTTGTAGTAGATTTTTTTGAAAATTCAAAAACGTAAGCAAAATGTCAGACTTAGTGATCAAGCAGATCATACGTCATGATCATTGTTTTTAACAAACATTTGATGGAATCACACGTTAAATTTGATTACAGAATCTTTTTTTTCCACTACGACTTTTATATGTGGGTCCCACATAATTTAATTTCACAACGAATATTTTAAAACATCAACTGATGTGTATTTAGCCTACAGCGTATATTTTTATGCGCACACTTATGTGACCTCTGAGATGTCACATCGCGATATCTCTTATGAACATCCATCATTTACTTTACTTTCATATTTTCACATATATTGCGGTCGAGGTGCTTGAAAAAAGAATGAAGCAATTGACAAGTTCAATAAAATTGTAATTTAATAGATAGATGACCTTGAATAATATTGTTTACAATGCATATCCACAGGATGTGTCACTTGACAGAAGGCGACTTTTTTCAAGTGGCCTTTGTTCAAAAAACAAATTACTTAGCGTGGACTGAATTGCGCGCGCAAGTGGCTCTGATTGGTCGAATTGATGCCATCTTGAAAACCCGTCAATTCATTTTTATTTGAATTACTTTTGTGCGCTCAAGTTCATCGAAATAAAAAATATATGTTTTGAGTTTTACAATTGAAAATAATAAAATGTCTAGTTCAAGTGATGAATTATTAGATTTAACACTGGAGGATGACAAAACAATTTGCAAATGACAGCCACTGCCACATAAATCGAAAGAGAGGCTCAGTGGAGAGAAATATTTATATAGGTACTTATAAAAAGTTTTCTTTAATGCAAGTAAAATTAAAAAAAATATTTATTTCTTCTCATGATGCATTGTAAAACGTTGTATGATATATGTGCGGAAAGATGATTCCTAACTCGTGTCCTAAAAACACTGGCTTCGTTCGTGTTTCAATCGACACTATTTGAGGTCTACTTTCCACACTTGTATCATGAATAACTTATTTTTTTTACCAAAATATTTTGTTGCTTGCTTTTAATAGATTCATTAAACAATTATTAATTAAAATGTTGTGAAATTAGCTCTCACTTGGATGTATGTATGTATGTACCATGTATGTACCCATGAACTTCTACGTCCCAATTAAAACAACCTTAATGGTGAGTGCTTACAGACAATGCGTGGTATGTCTGTCTGTCCGTTTGCCTAGATTGTAACGTAACCTCTAAACACAATGGTTTGAATGTCCATCAATAAACCAAGTCTCCCACGTTTGCGCTTACAAATTCATTGTCAAATCGTCTTTATTTTGACTGCGATCTCAGATATAAATTCTTAACTCATGTTTGGATATAAATTTACAAGTTCTGGGCGTCAGAATTGTATGATTCTCGTATTTGATAATATGACCATGTCGTATAACTGTTTATTTTTTTAACTAATAATAATAATAGTACATGGGACATCCCACACAATACTATCTAGTCCCAAAGTAAACAAATATTATATTTGTATTAGGTATTAGATAACATATAAACGTACTTAAATGTCCTTACTAATATAAACGCGAAAATATGTATGTATGTTTGTTGTTCTTTCACGCAAAAACGACTGAACGGATTTTAATGAAACTTTACAATAATACAACTTACACATTGTTATAACACATAGGATATAATTTATAAAGATACTAGCTTTTCGATCGCGGCTCCGCTCGTGTGGACTACACAGTTGTACACAATTTTTTTTTAATTTTCATACATAGAAAGCTGCATTATCAGCAAGTAACATGGGTTATATTTTATTTTCAAACTAGCTTTACGCCCGCGGCTCCGCTCGAGTGAACTACACAGTTGTACCGCGACTGCCATGATTTTGTGCATAGATATAGTTTATAACCTAAAGAATGACTAGGCAACTTTTTCCCTGGTTTAAAATGGGGTCCCGGTACAACTGTGTAGTCCACGCGAGAGGAGCCGCGGGCGGAAAGCTAGTCTTTTCTAATATTTTAAACCCAGACACAAAACAAATAGACATGTGCATGCACAAAAATATTTGCCCTAGGCGGGAATCGAACCCACGACTCTTGGTTGGCTCCACATTTAGGATCTCTATCCACTCTGCGAATCGGTCAATTAATGCAATTTATTTAATTTTAGTTATCTTTGATTCGCAAATGGGTTTAATTGGGCCTTTGGGCATAGCCCGTTCCGTCATTTTTGTGAGATAAATAATGTCAAACATGGTCACGATGACGTAACATTTTACACAAACGGTCATTCAACGTTAAGCAGCGTCTCATTTGTTGGTAATTGTGAAATTAATATCTAAAGCATTAAAAAGTGTCTATGTGTGTGTATGTGTTTTTTTAGTTAGACCAGATTTTAACCTTAGATATTTAGTTGACCGATCGGCCAAGTGATTAGATCCGCCTTATCTGCGGAGCCAAGGATCGCGGTACGATTCCCGCCCGGGGCAAACATTGTGTGCGTGAACATGTCTATTTGTTCCGTGCCTAGGTGTAAAATGATTATATGTATATAATAAATAAAGAATATTTAAGTATGTATATTAGTTGTCTGGTACCCATAATGCAAGCTTTGCTTAGTTTGCGACTAGATGGGATGTTGGGATGGGATGGGATGCGCTGTGTGGGATGTCCCAAGTTTTATTGTTATTATTATTTTAAAACGGTTTGAACGTTTCTAATATTTTAATTTCGTTACATTGAAAAACCGTGGCGATACTACTCCAAAACATAGATACCTACTCACTATGAAACTATGAACTAACTGCTCTTCTAACTAACTTTCTTTTCACGTGAATATCTAATAAGATAACCACTGGGATCTTTTATAGTCCATTCTGTTTACAAATTATGATTAAAACCATCTCCAAAATATTGCGACGATAGAACACACCAATATTATGTTTAAACAACACTAGGTACGTGTATATAGGTAATTACTGATGAAGAAGTTCAGAGCATTCTTTGGAGGCTTGTGATATAATTGAGGTAAAAATGTTCAGGGTCATCGTAGTCTATTTAACTAACATGGCGCTTTAGGACATCTATTATATGACATTTTTGTTCTTCTGAATGTCACCTATTCATTTCAATAGAGTTTACAGTGCGACTCTAAAAAAAATGCCGGAACCGGGCTATGCTAGCTTCCGAATTAAATTATTTCAATGGAGGAGTGATGCTGGCCGTTGAATTCGAGTGCCTAATCAAAGCTTTCACATTTGAGCCATGGGATGAGGAAGACAGACGGGCGAGACGTGATATGGCCTACGTGATTGGTTACCTAGATGTTTGTGTTATGTCTAAGTCTTTGTGTATTACCTGTCACAACTGGTTACATACTATTGAGTAAACTAATGTAAATTAAGTTCTCAAAATTCGTCGAATTTTAGTAGTCAAGTTTAGCAAGGCATGCGCCTTCTAGTCTGCTACAATCAAAGTTCAGTGGTTAAAACCCGTATTCGTACATCTTGCACGATCGTTTTTAAAGATGTATCGTTCTCAATATATATAGATCTTTTGTTTATTTCAAAAATTGTTCAAAAATAATTTTAGACTTCCGCACCTGAACTGAAACCACAGGTGATAATTAATATTTTTTTAAACAATAATTAAATTCTTTTAATTTTTTAAAACTTGCAAAGTTAATGCGTATTTTGATTATTTGTCATTTATCGCATGTAATCGCGAAGGTGCAGGATTTTGTTGATTTATACATACTGGACGAGTATATTCATTTTTATATACATTACCGTTGCAAACCTTTCCCTTATGTAATTATAATACAATCTAACGAAATCATCGCAATATTAAAAACTAAACGTGCAAAATCTGTTTTAAGAAAAAAAAACCCCGACGGCATAGATAATAAAATTAACTGAAAACAAGCTCAACCTATAGACTGTTGTTTGAGCAATGTAGAACGTACGTACCCAACTAGCAAATTAGTCATGCAAATCGGACCTCGAAATGCTCTAAATCTTGTAAAAATTACATAAGCGCTTTAATTATTGTTAGAATGCTTACAGACGCACTGTAATATACTATTGACGACCGCTTAGCATAGTGGGTAGCGACCCTGCCTACGAAGCTGGAGGTCCCAGGTTCGAATCCCAGGTCGGGTCAGTATTAATATGATGAATATTGATACTGGTACCGGGTCTTGGTTGCTATATGTGTGTGGGGCTTTGCAAAAATATTTATATATGTATATATTATAAAGAATATTTAAGTATGTATATCAGTTGTCTAGTAACCCATAACACAAGCATAATACTTGCTAACTTTGGGACTAGATGACGCTGTGTGGGAAGTCCCATGTATTATTATTATTATTATTGTAAGAAAGCATGTTACAAAGTTGTTACAAGACACATTCAGGATTAAAGATATTAGATTGTGTGCCCAAATTGGGACTTGTTAGACACTAAAAAACCAATGCAAGACTAAATAAATGCGCATCGGTGACTTATAATATTACTTTTTGCTAGTTGGGTAGGGCCACATAAACCTGACACTTTTAAAGATATCTGAGTTAAAATCTAAAACAGACAGATCAAGTCCATACATAGCACATATTTTTTTTCATATTTACCAAACGAGTTAAGTATACCAATCGCCTAAACTAAAACTGTACATTTTATTAAAAGAAAAACCATCAACTAATTCATAAATAAATACGACCTTGTAATACAAATAATGATCATTATGTTAAGAACTCGTCCGATCAGTGAAATGACCCGTTTACCGACAGTTACAAATGACACTGCACATCGTTTATCATATATTTGTGTTTATGATTGACCTTCAAACAAAGTAGAAAGTCGTTAACGTCATTTAAGTGGCAGATATTTCAATAACTTTAAATTGTTCAATAAACAAAAGTTTAAAACTAAGCGATATGATTTGCACTATTATGATAGGTTAGACGGGTTTTTCAAAATGCGATCTTATGTCTCTATTCAAGCCTAAACGAGTCGATTTGAAGACGATCGTCTCGCCCCGATTTTTCTCGACCGTTGTAAGTTTGCAATTGATTTATTTAATAGTTTCTGTAAAACCTACTAAATAATCGCCATCATCATCAGTGCCTTTCTTTCAGCCAGTTATGCAACTGAAAGGGATGAATCCCGATATACCCATGAGGGCGTGGTTATGGGAGGGAGTGTAGGTTATTGCAGCTTCGAAGAAAAACGAGGGGATTTTTATCCGATCGCTTTAAATGCAACCTGTAGACAGAGACGAGAGATAGGGGACGGTGTGGAAAAACATTATACAGTGTACGCATATATTTGTACAGCCAAGGGTCGATTCCTGCCCGAGATAAACATTTGTGGGCATGAACATGTCTATTTGATCCGTATCTGGAAGTGAAATATCTATATATGTATATATTGTATTATAAAGAATATTTAAGTGTGTATATCTATAGTTTGGTACCCATAACACAAGCTTTATATAGTTTGGGAATAGATGGCGCTGTGTGGGATATGTCTCAGGGGTGATTATTAATATTATTATCATTTATTGTGAGGATAAAGCTGCATTTACCATTATTACTCAGATGTTTTGTTGTCTCTAGTCCCAAAGAAGGATCATCAAACTGCTTTGTTTGTCACTATACTTTTAGCATATTTAACAGTTTGGTTAACACTAAATGTATTTTTTTTAAGCGACTGCTCTTCGCTGAGTGGGGCGCAATCAAAGGCAGGCAGAAAAGCGGACAGAAAGAAAAAAAAACAGGTGAACAGACGCTAAGGGCAAATAAAATAGATTTTACCTTAGGGTGGTTTATAATTTTCCGAAAAAAAAAACTCGATATGGTGATATTCTGTGGTCTGTTCAGTCACAGACACAAGCATATAAAAGTTGGCCTATTTTTGTTGTCATCGTATCGCGTAGCTGTATCAACCTATATAGACATTTTCTTTTATCCCTGCCTATTAAAATATTGTGAAACATGTAGTGATAAAGAATCCATTCATAATAATTATTTAATACCAAAAATTCGTTGTGTACATATATATTTTATATATACATTAATTTCAAAACTTATAAAAGACTTGTCCTATCTTATTAAAGTAAGAGATATAGTATGAACACAGTAAGGCCACGTACATATTAATCGCACGCACAAACGCATACAAAGGCATGCCTAATGACTGTACAAGGTGAACCGTTTGTCTTTTTGTTACACTGTTTAATTCAATCAAACCTAATATTACATTTCGTCTTTGTTGTAACTTGTTTGGATTATTAATTAATAATTAAATGGTATTATTATTTTTTTGGTTTAGTGGTTATTAGACTGAAATCCGTTGATCTATCTCTATAGAAATTAATGTTTGTTTCATATGCTTTCCTACACATTCACCCGATAGCGATGAAAGTAAAAAAAAGCAGAGCCGATTTCGATGCGATTTTCTGCATTACATAAAAATCACGTTAGTACAAGCTCGTAAATAAATTTTGTGTCTATGAGACTTATGGGCCACCAGGGGCGCTGTAGAAAGTTTTTTTTTTATACAGTTTAACAGATTTTGATACAGTTTTTTTTTCATTACACAAGTATTCTCTAAGAGCAGACCCCTCGATCAGTTTTATAGTGACATGCTCAGTTTCCCTAAATTGACTGGGCCGACCTTGATGCGGTTTTTTGCGTTACATAAACATCGCCTAGGAATTGGTTCTCAGATTAGTGTATATTTAGGGCGATGCACCAGTTGTTTCTTCAAAGCGGCTTTTTATTCATAATTAGCTTATAGCGTTGGACATTTGGCTACTGATGTTTAAAACGTCATGAATCTAAAGTAAAATTATAAATTTAATTAAAAACCCCGACTAAAAGCCATTAAGTAAAAAATTTTTTTTAATAAATAGTCTTTTAAAAAGAGTAAAATAAATATAAATTTAATTCTAAAATCGAACTACAACAATAAAATTTACTTTCGATACTGTAGTCATGCACGACGATTAATTAACATCTTAAATTTTATTTTCGATTCGATTTCGAGTTTTTACTCGTAGGGTAGAGTTCAGGGACTTAAGTTTAAGCCGACAGTTTAACCGATTTGATTGTAACTGTCACATGTAAATAGATTAGATTACGATGATATTCACATACAGGGTATGTATCGTCACGCTAAGGCTTATACAAGTGCAATAATAAAAATTTTAGAGCGAAGTTTTACAAAATGGATCACATGTGTAAAAAGCGGTTTATCTCAAGTCGTAAGAAATATATATATATAATATTAGTTTGAAAACTTTCCATAAATTGAGAGTATTTTAAAGTAATTTTATACTCATCACTGTTTTAATATTACATTACAGAATTATTGCAAATAACAGGTAAACGTATTAAAATACTATCATATCTTACCACATGTGCCGTTCGTTCTTGTTTCATTGCAAACAACAATGTACGTTTTCAGTTTGATTGCGGTGTTTGTGGTTGTCCGCGGTTTCAACACGACATCGATATATTTTTTATTGGCTATTCAACTATGAACGTCCATCAGTTACACATGGGAATATTTTCCTTATTTTTAGGCTTCCGTGCCGAACCCCTTATTTAAGAATGAACCTTACATAAAAATTGTCATTTAAAGACATAGTTCATAAAACTATATCTTCCTGAATCGTATATAAGGGCAGTGATCGAATCGTGAATTGTGAGTGAATTTTATAAAAATAAAATACATTTTCTGCTGACCACTTCAGGTCAGTCCAGTGGCCCGAATTCAAGTGGAGTTTGCATCACAGAATTTCTTTTCTGATTGGCCCGAAAGATAACGTGTCAAACATGTCAAGCCAATCAGGTAGCGAAATGTCACCGCAATGCTCAATTCTATGAAAAACATGTAATCAAACAAAACACTACCAGTAGAACCAGCTTTCAGGTATGCAAGTCCTCGTCTAGATTTGTGTTTTATAATAGAGTTTTTGTGAAAGCTTTATGAAATTTATTTTATCTTAATATTTAACTTGTTTTACTACGACAATCTATTGTACTGGGGACTAAGCGTGGCTGTGAACAAGATAACCTTCCCTTTTTGAATAAATACATCAGTCAGACAGATGTCAATTTTCCTAGGAAGTACCATGGGACATACGAATACCCAACTAAACCATATATTGTCTCTTATATGTATCAGATAAACGTTGTAAGTTGGTTTACGGATTATACTCGTTAGAGGCCAGTCGAAGAATTTCTTATTCGAAAAATTAAATAAATGGTGAATTAAATAAAATTACGTATACCTGTCGTACGACAATTGGATTCAGCATGTCATAGGATAGCATATTATTCCTAAAATTGTAAAAATGCTGTGATGGCTTTTACATCAGTTTTACTTTACAAAATTTTCGAATCTATGATAGCCATTTATAAATTAAAAAAAGTATACTATGATATTTTTTATGGAATTATGTACAAACTCAATGTACACTATTAAAAATATTTAAATGATAGGCGAACATACGTACAAAAATTATAATCTTGAAACAATTTGCTTAATTCAAATTAATAAAATGTATAAAATATGTGTTTTTTTTTGGGAGACCTAGCTTATACCTATCCAGGCCACGTTCTAAGCATAATGTTTTTTATGTAGGTACATTTTTTAATAAAAATACAGCGTCGATATACGAAATATCGTCTGTATAAATTATTTTGATTGAAATCTCAGCTCACCTTCAAGTAATTGTTTATGAAAATAGTGATTATTGGAGGCGGAAACATTAAAATTGACGTTTTAATTGCGAGTTGTTAATTATTAATATTTCCCCTGGGCAGACCGTTTATTAAAACTATTAATGTTATATGATAGGCGGGCAATATTAAAATTCCTCAATCATTTTTTTAAATACTAAATAATGACAACTGAACACATTTATTGACGTGATTTTTGTTTATATTTCACATTACCTCAAAATCTTACATAAGCTCAAAGAGTGTTATTTGTGCACGAATTATCTCAGTGATGGCAGGACGGAAAAATTAGTTTAGTATAGTTGCGAAGGACTCAGGCATTAGTTGTGTATAAAACTATAATAATAAAACTATTTATACGTATAAAAGTAAATGCTATAACTTTGAAATGTATACCTAGTTTTCCGCTAATTATTAAACATTTCATAGTGCCTTCATTGTACTTCCGATTATTTTTTTATCAAATTTTTGTCGCGATTTGATGTTTCCTGCGACATTGTCATTTCGGTTTCATAATAAGCGATGACATGAAGGTCGACGAACAGACAGACAAACGATTTTCTGTAATTATAACATCTAGCGACCGTGGTTAGTACAGGAAACGCATGCAACCTGTCACGCTAACTATCGTATTACGATTTTTCATTTTAATCTATACTGTTTTATAATAGGTAGAGTTATAAAAGGCCTCTTATTTATTCCATTTCCATATGTAAGTTAGCTCAGAGCTATTCTATTATTGAATAAATTCAAGTTCATTTTGCTTATTACTAGTTCCATGATCACAACGCAAAAGAAATGACAACATTGAATTTGAATTTGTCGAATAATAAGAGTTTAAGTATGAAATTTCCTTTCTAGCTACTGGCCATTTTGAATGAATATAAAACCAGCATTGTGAGTATTTATAATATTGATAATTTTTTGAAACAAAAACTACTGCGTTTGTAGTATAAAATCTAACAATTAGTTAATTGCTTTTCAATTTTACAATCAAGTCTGTACTCAAACATGGATACCTCGAAAATCGAGTATTTTTTGAATACGAGTAAATGCGTTAGCAACTGTGTTAGTGCTACGAGAGTTCGTAGCACTAACGCAGTTGCTATAGCTAGTAACATCAATTCTGTGTTTAGAGAAAACATGACAAATGAACGTACATTTTTGGTTTAGCCACTTTCGCAAAAAAAAATGAATTTAAGAACTAACTAAGAGATAGGCTGACCCCTAAGTCAATTAAATGAAGAGCAGCAAGCCATGATCATGATCTCTGTATCAATCTACTACAAAACTAACGCCACTGTTTGAGTTTAGCACACCCTCAAAATTGACCCATTTGTGCCAAATAGCTAAATTAAAATACAGCAATTGCGACTGGTTAACCATCTTCACCATCACAATAATACAAGATCTCTTACTGCACTGCAGAAGAAACCATTTCAACACTACATTAATTACACTTAGAAACCCTTCATCGTCCTCGATACTAGGCGGACTTGGTACCGACTACAATTTCAGTGCCACAATTTGGACAACTTTCTCCAAGGGAAAGAAAGTTTCCAAGAAGCAGTAGACATCGCCTTTATGCTTAAAGAATTTGTACTTTTTCCTTATTAATCTCAAGTTTAATGCCTAAGTCACTGCAAGTTTACACCGTAGTAATAGTTTTGACCTATTTTGCAGTAGCAGTCAGTGTTAAAGCCTTTATTAGCAAGAGCTTTCGCCAATTATTGAGTAAGTTTAGATTACTTAAATTGCGTTTCATAGATCTGTGTTAGATTGTAATTGGCATGTCGTAACTTATAATTTAGTAAACGTTTTGTTAATTAAGCTGTAAGCTTCGCAAAGACAATTTACAAAAACGAATTATTTTCTATATTGAACGACAATTTCATACTTCAACTTCCAACAGACTCTTAGTCTTGTATCATTTTTTGAAACTAACTGATAAATTTTTGACCCAGAACTGAGTCGCTGGGAAAAAAATATTGTAAGTTGCCAAAATTTTATAATTTATGCTCATAGAAAAATCACAAACGAGCTTTCGTGTTATTTCCACCCCAATTATTATTGAGTAATTAAGTTGATGAATATTTTTTTAATAAATAGATTTTAATAGGATATAGATTTAGATGGTATAAGAAAGCTTTTTGTGTTGATTTTGCTATAGTTTTCGTCGAATTTCAAATCTATCTAATGAACACCAGCCCAAGCTCTAACATCCTTCACTCTGGATGGAGGCCTAAGCCCCTTCAGGGGGGTATAATGAGTTGGTGGAAGTGGAAGTGGAATGAACACCAGTGTTACAGCTTGCGCCACACTTTTAGCCTACTCTGTAGTAGAATCGACTAGCGTCGCAGTAAGAAAAATGGGTAATGTGTATTTGACGGTCGAGAGTGGGCCCCGCACATGCGCGAAACGCATACGCGTCAACTTCAGAGCGAATTAGAAGTTTAGCGTAAGCTGTACCTGGGACTATCTGAGGTTAAACCAGGAAAGAAACCAAAAATGTATGTCGGAAACGCGTCAACTGAGAGTTGCGTAGTATGCAATACAATAAGACACCTTACAATCACCAATCACCAATCACACAAAATTAAGTTTGTTGGTAACTGAAAACTGCGGATATCTCAAAAACTTTGTGAACGTATCGCATTTGAAATAATTTTAATTGAAAGTGTTTATTAAGTGCTAATACCTACCTTGATTTTTATTTATTTATTTGATTATTCAGATTTTTCAGATTTAGATTTGGAAGTGGATAGGGAACATGCATATTATTCATGACTTTAGAAGCTCATATCCTACGAAATATTTACCTAAATAGAAAGAAAAATTACTTTGATATCTTCATTGCATTTTTTACTTCAATCTTAAGTTTTTTTTTCTGTCAAGCTTTAAATTAGTTCAATAGAGGAGTTAATGCTGGCCGTTTTGTTTGAGAACCAAAGTTATTACATTTGAGCCATTAGGATGATGAAGAAAGACGGGCGGGACGCGCGTATGGCCCACGCGATTGGTTACCTAAATGATCTTCACCCCCCGCGTTTTTACGTATTACCATCACAAATAATTACGTACTATTAAATGAAAAGCGGATACAGATTTTTTTTTTAAATAAATATAGTTGACGAAATTTGTCGCCTTTGAGTGGTTCATTTTAGCAAGCGTGCGTCTTCTAGTCAGCTATATTTAAAGTTCGGTGATCTTCATTAAAAAAATGTGCTTCTATACTTTGACGATATTTATTTATAATTTAGACAGTCCAATTCATTTAGCTCATAACCACAATTTTTCTTTTATAATTCTTAATTGTCGAGTACAGTCGTCCTTATAATAATAAGTATTATATAGCAGTGAAAGGAATAATAGTGTAAATAGAACTCTAGAAAAAAATAGAAGAACAGAAATGAGAAAACAGTTGCCAAGGAACTCGAAATCATAAACGCGCCACAGACAAAAGCTAATAAAGTTATAAAGTTAATATAATCACCTACGTTCATTCAGTGTTTCAATATCTTACGTTCGACTGTATTTTATTGGCACACAGTATGATTAGAACGCATTTTAGTTTTTCACAATCGCTAATAAGCAGTTGTCTACGTACCATAGACTAAATTTCTCACAGTTTGAACAATGAGCACCTATCTATGTCCGCTCGCGCTAACTGATGGCGATAGCGTGCCTAATGACTGGTATTTGTTTTGATCGGTAGCATTGATGTTTGACGGCGTTGAATTACTGACTTTTAAATAGCCCAACAAAGCAAAATTTGAAGGTTATTCTCAGTGTTTTAATGCAATATAAAATCTATGTTACGTATATGTATGATGTTAATTTTTAATGTACCTATATTACACTAAGTAACAAATATTTATTTTCATTTATATACCTAATCTTGCCATAAATATTGCTACAAAAAAAATTTTTTTTATTGCAAAAAACATTTATTACTTTTACAGTGTGTTAGTTTAATACATAAATAAAAAAACTATTCAAAATATAAAAAGCTTATTCGAAGCGGCCTCCATTGGCTGCAATACAGTCCTTTAAACATTGAGGCCAGCTATCAATAGAAGCACGCACTCTTTCCATGGGAAAATTCTTCACTGCCAATTGTATCGATTGTTTTAGGGACTCCAAATTATTATGGCGTTTAGAGCAAGCCGTACTCTCTAAAACTGACCATAAATCATAATCCAGCGGATTAAGATCGGGACTAGTCGACGGCCAGTCTTTAGCTCTGATGAAGTCAGGAACGTTCGTTTCCAACCAAGACTGCGTGGACCGAGCTTTATGACCCGGCGCCGAGTCTTGCTGGAAGGACCATACTTGGTTATTGAACATAATGTTGTTAAGGGGCTTAACTACCTTCTCAAGAATGGTATCTTGATACATTTGTGCCGATGTTTTGATACCTTTTTCACAAAAATATGGCTCAGTCATTCCTCAATAGCTAACACCCCACCAAACCATCACTGATGTCGGATAACGCCCACGTTGCACTCTGTCGAGTAACTGGGAAGCTTCCTTAGCGCTTTGAGTATCTTCACTTCATCAGCCCATTTTTACCCCACTGCAGGGGCTTAGGCCTCCCCCAGGGTGAGGAGGAGGGCTTGGAGCTTAAACACGGAGTCAGTGGTAGTTATGTACTTAAGTCAGAAAAACTCATTGGTACACGCCCGGATTCGAACCATGACCCTATGGGGCCTTATAAATTTGAGACAGGTTCGTTACGCTTTGGGCTATCACGACACTTTGAGTATAAATACGGTCATTTTGTTTGTTAAAATGTTGCTTAATTGTAAACATTTTCTCATCCGTAAATAAAATTTTTCTGTGACCTCCCTTTGCATACCGCTTCAGTAGTCGTTTCGATTTTACCTCCCTATTTATTTTTTAAATTATCAGTTAAGAAATGACCAGTGCGCCTCTTATAGGCTGCAAGTCCTAGTCATCTTTTAAAATACGCGACATGATTCTAGGTGCTATCTTCGTCTCTCGAGATAAAATCTTTTGCTTTCGGACAGGATTTCTTCGAGTTCTTTCCCTTACTGCTTTGACCACTTTTTTCGTACGAACACTACGCGGACGGCTAGATCTTTTTCTGTCACAAACAGAGGTGGTCTCATTGTACCTATTAATAGCTCGGTACACAAACATTCGACTAATACCAAGCATCTGGAGAGTTGTAAAAATTGTATTTGGCTCCACACCTATTTTGTGTAATGCAATCACAGGGTTTCGGTTCTCTTTATCACCCCACTCCATTTTAATATCGCAAAATATTGTACAATGTATCGGCGCCAAAATGAGAAAACACAATGAACAATCGTATAAAAATGATAGATTCCAAATTCAAATGTAATATTTTTTTATTTTTAATTGTAACAGTATATAAATACTGTTACAATTAAAAATAAAAAAAATATTACTGCCATAAGGCCAGACTAGGTATAATAGGTAGACTTGTAATTAAAGAAATCGATCACAACTTCAGACGTAGAAAATACAAAAAAAACCGACTTCCCGACCTATCTATTAACAAATTTAAATAGGTCTTTAAAATTGTATGTCAACTTGGATTATCTACTTGAATATTAAGCACACATTGAAATGTTCGCAGTGACAGGTATTTTCGATAAATCAAACCTTGACTCCACCCACTGAGGTCTGGCAATTTTACTATCGTCTCATTACACAAGAAGTTGATATATTTCGTTTATGGACTGGTTATATTGACGCACATTTTAGTGTCAATTAATATGGATATTAACACCAAACATTTTATTAAATTATAAAAACAGTTGTCATATATTTTTTTTTGCGTAAGATCTATTTAAAAGACAGTGTAAAGTTTAGGAATACAGAATTATCTAAAAATATTTTATAAATTTGCTTGGGCCACTCTACATTATTATTTTGTTAATACGAACTAGTAGTGCGCCAGCTTCTTGTTTAGAAGGCCGTGGTTCGAATCCATTTAAGTACATAACTATCACTGACTTCGTGCCTCTGAGAGCACGTCAAGCCGTCCGTACCGGTCCCATCTAATGATGGCAGTCGTAAAAATCCACCAACCCGCACTCGAGCAGTGTGGTGAATTAAGATTCAACCATCCTCATCCCGATGGAAGGTATGCAGTGACCCCTGCAGTGGAGTATTAAGGGGCTGATGATGATACTATTACTGAAAACTGGCCGTGCGTTTCGTACACGCGTTAACTTAGGTTTCCTTAGCAATCAGATATCTCAAAAATTTGCAACCGTATCTTGTCAAAACTATTTTCTTTGAAAGTGTTTGTTATTTAAGTAACTTAAAAATCTGAATTGATTTTTGAAATATACGTTTAACGATACCCCGCATAATAGAATGCGCAAAAAAATTTCATCCTTTAATTCAATTTATAAAGCATACGAGTACTTCTAAATTAATTAGTTGAAATTTTCACTCTATTGGATTGTTGAAGGGGTTCGATGCTTTTAGGATAGTTTTTAAACGCTAAAAATTATGAATATTAATTATCATATTTAACGCTTGTATTTAGTCTATCCTTTAATAAAATGTTGCCTAATTTTGGCTTCGTAAATAAAAGTATTTCAGAGGTCAAATACTATGACAAACAGACACTGAGATGATACCTTAAGTGTCGCGTTTTACCAATTCAAGTACGGAACATTAATATTATTTTAAGTATGGCAATGAGCTGTACCATTGCGACACTATTGTGACAACGACATTCACCATCCGGTGTGACAAAGGCAAATAATGCCTTTGGCTAATATTTGCCCAGCCCAATGAGCTCAAATTCGAATAGACACGCGATTGTGTTTTTAAGTAGGCGTAGTGGTTTTACGAGGTATCAAATTCTTTAGTTTCTATATAAAACGACCAATAAATGAATGGATCCTAGATAGTTGGAAATGGTCTTAAAAAAAAGCTTATAACAGGTTAAATGATACATGATGAAAAGTTTGAACCCAATAAATAACAAATAAATAAAAATTCGAAGAAATAAATCGATCGGCCAGGTTAATCTCAATTTTTGAAATGAACTTCTTTGATGCATATTCCCAAAAGATCACTTATGTCAGTCAAAAACTACTGATACTGTTGCGAAAAGCGCCAAGAAAATGAACAATTTTTTTTCCTAAATGTATATTACAGGCATTTCTTTATAAACCAATATTGCAACATTCACAATTATGCAGAGCTGAACAATTTACAGTTTAAAGTTAAATAGGCACTCACTTGTTAAATATACAAATGAGTGTCTAACGGAATAATAAGATTTTTTCAAAAAGACAGCTTGAATTGTTTTAACAGTAAGCTTACTGTTTCCTCAGGAATCCTGTTATATACGCATGCCTATACATTGACCTACAAATGTTAAACCTTTTGTGGGCAGAAACGTGGAACGATCAACGTATCCTCATTTCTTGTATTAACATTTTAAAAACCACTTAATTTTTTAAATAAATTAAGTTTTTATGAGCATATTATATAATAATTTCTTATATGTACTGTGAAGCAACAGTTGAAATACTGATTTCCTCAGATCTATCTCTGAGCAACGCGTGCGCCGATACACTGCCTAAGTCGCTCTTTTTTGTGATGTACAAACAGTGTTTATGTTGGCATGGATGCACAGTAATATGTCAGGACAACACACTAAGGAAATAACTGAACTAACTTCGGTATTTATATACAGTCTAAATTTCTTAACCGCAAAAACTTCTTCTTCACTTCATCAGCCCATTTTTACCCCACTGCAGGGGCTTAGGTCTCCCCTGGGGTGAAGGGGCTTGGAGCTTAAATATGATAATAATAATAATAATAATAATAACACACACAATCACAACAACGTCTAGGTCCCAAACTAAGCATTTGCTTGTATTTTGGGTACCAAGCGAAGACACCACATACATATAACAACCAAGACCCGGTGCCGGTATTAATATTTATCATATAAATACTGACCCGACCTGGGATTCGAACCCGGGACCTCCAGCTTCGCAGGCAGGGTCGCTGCCCACTAGGCTAAGCGGTCGTCCAAATCCACCACGCTGCTCCACTGCGTGTTGGGGATTGTAACGACCGCCATCTATTGACAGCGCCCGGGACCGACTGCTTAACGTGCTCTCCGAGGCACGGAGTTACTGATAGTTATGTACTTAAGTCAGAAAAACTCATTGGTACACGCCCCGATTCGAACAGCAGCAGCCCGAAAAAACAGCAGAACTAAACTTATAAGAGATGTGTTGATTCTACCTACTGCAATATAGCTATAACTAACTTCGAATATATCTCTGTATGTATAATGATGTCACCTGAAAGTCTAAAGTTTTCATGTCTCATATTTTCTGTAATTGACTGGGCGTTGTTTCTTTACGTTATAGCTCCATTTGAGTGTCTTGTATTATAGATTATTCAAAACAACTTTTCGACTATTTTTTAATTTTCCGACTTCATTCCCTATTTTCAATCAAAATATAATGCGTCCTCGTGAACATGAAAAGCTTTTAATGAGATAGGATTTTTGTGTGGCTGACAATTCTTTATCGAATTTTCGCGCTTTTCAACACATGTTGTTTTATTGATTTATAGTTTCGATTTCTCTATTACGGGGAAACAGCGATAGTAAAATAGTATACTCATATGAAACATTCCAAGTAAATGTACGTATTTGCTTTACATTATTATAAAGTCACGTCACCTTCTGAGCGGTTCATGTCGATAGAGCACGCGCAACTTCACCACGATTCACGATTTCTCTACAACGGGACGAAATCATTTGTTCCTTAGTAAGGAACAAATGACGTCAGCAGCAGCACTGAGCTTAGTCCCTTTGCGGCTGCCCGGCATGATGACTGAAGTTTTATTTCCAATTATTTCCAGCGCCACTGTAATGATTGTACAAGTATATATGACATCTTATTTATATAACTCGTTCGTGTGACCACATTTCGTATGTATCCATTGTATATATGGTCGCCGACTTGATGTATCAATAGCCATTTTGTCCCAAGAATTTGTCACTGAAATTGAGACTATGACCTCAACGTTCTTAGACGCGATCCATCACTGTCCGTTCGTATGCGTGGACGTGTATCGCGTCTTTGTTGAGGCCTCAGTCTTAGCGTTGATAAAATATTGTTAAAACCTTGTGTCGTCCGTGAAACAAATCTGTTTAAGCTTAACAAAAAAGAAAAACAAATTTACTTAAAGTATAATTATAGTAGTTTGTAGTTAAGTACCGCTGAGTTATACATACTTATATATAACTCGTGCCGAGTTTATCTAGAATAAAAAATAAATTACACAAAAAGCTATTATCAGAATAATATACATTAGTCGTAGATAATAATAATACTCGTCACGATTTTGAAATTTGGAATTTACAAAAATTCTATTATTGCAGAAAAAAAAATTCTTTTCAATCTGATTGACAGTTCGATGATCGAAACAAAGTTGGATTAATCTTTTTAGCGCTTGTCTGAAATATACAAAATATACCGAAATTCATAAACTGTAATTTTAAATGAAACATTCATCGCTTTTATTTATTTTCTCTTTGAATTTCAGACAATAATAAAATCACATTGTGCTGCCATGTTATTCTTATAAAACTTAAGAAATTACTTAAATTTTTATTTGTGCACAGAAAAATAAATTTGATGAAAAATAAAAAAAAACTGCTAAAATAAAGAAAAATGTTCCCGTTCTCGAGGAAGACCAAAAGAACGGGAACCAAATCCTGAAGTTATCTATCTCAAACATCTAGTATTGTGCATTTAATTTTTATATAGTTACCTTATTTTTGTTAAGAAATAAGTATGTCTGGTCTCATACACCTAGGCACAGTCGATTAATATACAAATATAGGTAAGTTGGCGTAATTCACACGTGAGTTGGCTAGCAATTCAGAGGTCAGATTTTATTTTTGAATTTCTATCTTGCCTATACAATATTCCACCTTTTTAGAAGTATTTAGCTTCACTTATGAAGTATGCGTATTTATGAATGTATTTATGTTTGAGTCAAATCTTGCAAGCTAATATAGAATCACTTCCCCTTTTGTGTAGTTAGGATGACCAGTAATAACCAGGTCCTGATGATGCAGCTAGGATCGTCTCCTCACGAGGCAACTCCTTGTGTAATTTGGATAACCATCTATAATTGTAGTGTCATCGAGCTGATCTACTGATAATGTAATTTGGATAACACTTCAATGGCTAGTACTAATAAACTCACCGAGTTTGGATTTATTAAATTTGTCTTCACTAGCACTTTTCATAACACATGGTGAATAAAGTCTAACGAAAGGGCTGAAACGTGGATTACTAAAACTTTCAGTAGCTTTCTGTAAGCTCACTATGGTGCTCTGGCCGATGAAGTAAGATGGGGATATGGCATGAGGAAAATCATGTCGCGAGTAATCAACTACCTGAGCTCAAGATGAGGTACGTGTTGAGGAACTGGATGGCCAGGGCTGTCATTAACGCACCAACCTCTGAACACCTACTACTATTAAACACATACATACGGATAACCTTAGTTTTTCTCTTATTAAAAAGTATATAATAAACTATAATTATGTGAAACAATGTTTTAAGAAAGGTTTTAATAAAAAAAAATTTGCTTACCTACTTAAAAATAAAAAAAAAACAATTTATCAGCTTGAACTTAAAAAATATGACTATTAAAATATATATTTAAGAAGCCTCTGACCTCTTTTATAATAAACTAGCGACCGCCCGCAGCTTCGCTTGCGTAGACTACACATTCCTGTTTTAGGTAGTATTAACGAAATGGTTTATATGTAGGTACTTTTTGCTGAAACTAATATTGGGTACACCCATTCAAACTTGCAATCTTCATTCTCCCCACTCCTTTAAGAAAACCGATTCTCCCATACTTTTCACCTCCCGTTTCCCACCCTTAAAATGTGGAAATCCAAAAACCCTGAAACACGTCATTATTTATTTATGTTAAAATTTTTATGTTTCTAACTTTAAAGAACAAAGACTCTCATACAAAGCCCCTCCATCCCTCCCTTCTTAAATTTGAAATTTCCATATATTCCTTTCTTAAAACATTAATACTCACGTTATAAAATAAACCACTGTTCCAAATTTTGGCTTCCTAGACTTAGTAGTTTCGGCGTTATCTACGCTGATAGATCAGTGAGGACAAACGACAGACAGCCACAAAAAGTAACTGATGTCACTCTTTACAACCTTCTCTCACGTCTGCAAGGTTTCATTAAAATCTGTTCAGCCGTTTTGGAGATAAGCTCGAATAGACACATAGACGTACAGACAGAGATACAGACGGACAAAAAGTAGCGTACGTCACATTTGACCACCTCCTTTTCACACCCGTGAAATTTCATTAAAATCGGTTTAGTCGTTTTAGAGATAAGCTCGAATAGACAGATGGACGTACACACAGACATACAAAAAGTAGTGTATGTCATTTTTGACCACTTCCTTTCTACATCTGTGAAGTTTCATCAAAATAAGTTTAGCCGTTTTGGAGATTTGCTCGAATAGACAGACAGACAGGTAGTATTATTTTATACATAAAGCCTATAGCCTTCCTCAATAAATAGACTATCCAACACAAAAAGAATTTTTCAATTCGAACCAGTAGTTCCTGAGATTTGCGCGTTCAAACAAACAAACAAACAAACAAACAAACAAACAAACAAACTCTTCAGCTTTATAATATTAGTATAGATAATTACTACTTTGATTGAAACTTATTTGAAATTAAGTTTTTTACATTCTCACGAACCTAGAAAGTAAATAGGCCCCAAGTTTATGATTTTATTCTTATTAAATCTGATGCTCTTTTTTTAATTTGTGACTACATACAGAAATAGAAAATGTATTTGATTTATAACCATTTATGCGTCCCACGCGTCCATACGTCCCATTGACAACTTTGCGATCTCTACAATTTTAAATCTATTTATAATTTCGGAGAGTGGAAGTGGTATTTAAAAGTATACCTGAATAATATAAATATTGTGTAAAACTTTGTGACGATGTCTTTTTTATTTTGAAAGAAACATTCTTAATGTCAAGTGGTGTGGCGTTATGAATTATGCACGTAACCTTAGTGTTCGACGATGGACTGTATGGACAAATCGATATTTTCATTTTAAAGAACAAACCGATACAATATTCTAATAATTTAGATAATATTATTTTAATGGAAGGTCTGCGAATATAATTAATAATATCTGGGACATCCAACACTGCGCCATCTAGTCCAAAGAAAGCAAGTAATATGCTTGTATTTTGGGTACTACACATTTGATACACATACTTAAGTATTCTTTATAATATATACATGTATTTTAAAGCCAGACGTAGAACAAATAACATGTTAATGCACAAAGTATTTGTCCCGGGCGGGAATCAAATCCGCGACCTTTGGTTCTCTAGTTAGGATGTCTAACCACTCGGCCAATCGGTCAGTCATATTAATTTTTAGTACGTAGTAACGTCATAGTAAATAACTTTTTTTACTGCAAAATTTGTTCAATTCATATGAAATTTAGTTGCTTAAATTTTTTGATAATTTTTTGGAGTAATTTCGTGATATAATTTGATAATTTTGTTATTGAAGTGATGTGTTTGCTCTCAAAGTCAAAAAACAATTACAAATTAGTATTTTACTTTTTCAATCACGGATTGTCTGTCCTCTATAAATCTAAACAAAATATTTTATTTATTTGTACTCTAGGAACTAATTAATTTGGAATAGGCCCGAAATGCTAGACGTACATTTGTAAGAAAACGAATTTAACCTTTTTTCTGTGAATACATTTGAAAATGTTTGCAAATCATTTTTCGGTTTTGCATTTGTCTATTGCTCCACAAGGTAACGAATAATTTATCAAACGATTTAATTTTTTTTATTAATGACTAATTATTACTAATTAATTAATTTAAAACAAAACGAATAAAAAATTATTATTATTATGAACTAAATTAATTACAGAGTGCAATTGCCACACCTAATCGTGGCGGTCATATTTATAGGCATTAGGCACTGTGCAATACACACATCATATCGCACTTATGGTCATGCGTACGCCGTACAACGCCTACATGGGGATTCTAATACATTATATTTTTGTACTGAAAACAGTTGCCGTGAACAGTATACAAAATGTTTGAAAATTTGAGTTACCACAGATAGCGCTCATCAAATAATTATGATATTTATTAATGGGGCTTAGTTTCCTATTGCAAAATATATTAATATTAAAAATCGGAATGACTAATGAGGTAATTTTCCTCTGAATTTTATGTTGACTTTTTTTGAAAACTATGCGTATGCGCTGTATAGTCCCGAAACAGAAAGTGTTGTATTTGACGAGCACTATCTGTGGTAATTCAAAAGCGGAGGAATTTCCGAACACTTTCTTGCAATGCTTGGTTTTTGGTTTCTAAATCAGGATAAAATGAAATCATATGTAATTTTAATTATTTCTAACTAGGTAATAAAACAAAGAAACTCACATTGCATTTTACAATAGCAGGGAAATCATTATGAAGCGAATAAATCGGTTTTTCTCAGCGCCAAGGAACAACGAAAGAAATTTTCTCGCTATAAAATTTGATAAATATAAGGTAATTTAATCGTAAATTCATTTGGACTATTTTTAACGATTGAAATATAATTTGTTTAATTTATGAAACTGAATATGTCAGAGAACGGTACTAAAAAAACAACTTTTAAAGACACAATATTGATATGAGTAATCAAGTATTAGGCCAAAAACTTAATATGTTGCTGTAGATAATAAACAAGGGTTTTAGTGATTGAAAATATGATAAGTTTTACTATTTGCGATAAAAAAAAAATATAACTACACAACTTATTTAATTATTTACCTATGTAATGCAAAAACCGTATTAAAATCAGTCCAGACGTTTTGAAGATACACATCTACTGTAGCGCCCCCTGTTGGTTAATAGCCATAAAACTTATTTAGGAAACTGTTTTGAGATGATACAAATATGATCTAAATACAAAATTTCATCCACATTGTTAGAGCCGTTTCCGAGATAGCCGAAATATATATACAAGAATTGCTCCTATTATAGTATAAGATATATTTAATAGTAGCCAAGTAAAGTATTGGAGGCCATATCTACAGGTACCTTTTAAAATAAAGACATACCACTCATCCTAGGTATCTCGTTCAGTTTCGAGTGTGAGAACGTCTGAGAGCTGGAGCCCCTTCAAATTAAGATAGGTACGTTATGAATAAAAAATAAAAATCTATCTACTATCTATACTACTATCCGTCGACTAGGTCGGTTGCTCCGTCCGTCCATACTAAATGTTAGTCAACATTACATACAAATTATTTCTAAAATAATGAATCTGAATGCAAATATTTGTTTCTATGAAATAAGTCGTACCCAAACAATGACGCTGAGGTTTCTGCTGAATAGAATACTACTTTTTGTTCCGGATCAGTACGTGGTCAAGATACCACGCTTTAGAAAATATCCTAACTAATATTAAAAATGCGAATGTGAGTTTGTTACGATTTCAAGCCTAAACCGCTGAATCAATTTTGATGAAATTCGGTACAGAGATAAATAAGAATTTGGAAAAGGACATTGCTTACCTTTTATCTTTCTGTTTGTCTGTCTGTTTGTCCATCCGGGCTGATCTTCGAAATGGCTGGACCGGTTTCAATGAAATTTTGCAATCATAAAAAGGAGGTTGTCAAGAGTGACAGGCTTTTTTTCTATGTATAGAAAATCGTAGTGTCTGTTCCGGCTAATCTTCGAAACAGCTGACCTGACGGATTTTGATGAAATTTGGCAATAGTGAAGTGAGTATAGAAATTTCTTAGATAGTTAAGTTTCAAAATGTTCTAGAAATTTTTATAGGGTTTAGGAGTGTCTCGTTTCTTTAGCTGTCCCGGTACAATCGTGTAATCCACGCGGGGCGAAGCCGTAGACGGAAAGCTAGTACGTAATATTCCCTTTTATATATGAATGTAAACTGTTAATAGAAATAACCTGTGTTGTAGAAAGTTTTTCTATGATAAAAAATCGGAAAAAATGCTTTTTGTCCCTATAGCTTCACTTAATACTAGTTCTTGTTCTACAATATATCATTGCAAACACAAGTAACGTTTTGAACTTGTTTCAAACCGTAGAATGGCTAGGTTCACACGTGATTTCTGTTCATGCAAAGATTTTAATGCATTTTCTCACGGAAAGTACCCGACGTTTGTAATCC